>VUYV01000073.1:3588921-3686889 GCA_008711295.1 Anarhynchus alexandrinus
GCAGCAGCAGCAGCAGCAGCGAAGATGTCGGGTCAGACGCTGACAGATCGCATCGCAGCTGCTCAGTACAGCGTTACGGGATCGGCCGTGGCCAGAGCCGTCTGCAAAGCCACCACGCACGAAGTGATGGGGCCCAAGAAAAAGCACCTGGACTGTGAGCATCATCCCCTCCACCCTCCCTCCCCCCCTTTTTTTTTTTTTTTTTNTTTTTGGTATCCCCCAAGTGAAGAGCCCGCCAGGCTCTTTCGTGTGCCTTTGAGCCTGCTGGCTGCTGCGCTTGCTGTAATCCAGTTTGCAGACCCTAAGGGTTATGACAAATCTCCAGGAGAGGATGAGTTATTATTGCATTTCTTCTCTTATTGCATAATACCCTTCTTTCGGCCATCTTTTTATATTTTTTTTTTTTCCCCCTTGTGACCTCTTGCCTTTTACCCAGGAAGGCAGTGCGAGGCGTGCCTTGCGGAGAAGGGGCTCGGAAAGAGGGGAGGGAATTGGACCCATGGCAAAATGGACACATGCACTTGTCACTGCCTGCTTCGGTTAGGATTAAGCTGGGCAGAACCATAAGTGCTACACCAGGAGCTGGCCAAGCACTGGTGGGAGCGTGGCCGTCGCCACAGCGGGCTTCTGGAGAGGTTTAGATGGTGGTGTGTTTAAATGGCAAGGCGCTTGGATAAGGCTGCGCTGCAGGTTGGGACAGCCTTTGGAGAGTTTAATGGCTGTTGCTGAGGTCCCAAGTATCAGAGAGCAATTTCATGAGCTGCCTGATGGTTTGCATCGTGTTTTATTGAAGATGGCTGTAGCTTTGTCTCAAAGATTTATGATCTGTTCTGGACTGGCATTAACTGGTTAATGCATGAAACAAGGTTGAAGTCAAAACGTTTCTTAAAAAACAATGAGCTAGTGATGTTTTGTCTTGACAATTTTATTTCTTGTCAACCCACTCAACTGTCAGTCCTTGCTTGGAGACACCAAGGAGTAGAGTGGTGAAGGAATTAATTTGCATGACGTTAATTGGTCTTGTTTACCAGTAGTAACTCTGTCCAGCACTGAAGTCAGTAGCTCAACAGCATTTTAATGTCTAAAATTAAGTGGTTTTCCCATTTTTTTTGACATGGTAAGAAACACTTTCAAGTAAAGATCAGCAGGTTTTATACTGAGCAGTTTCTTGGCTGCTGGTGGTTACTAAGTAATGCTGGTGCAGGTGCATGTAAGTACAACTCCAATGATGCAGTATTTCTTAAAAGGAGGTAGTATTACTTCTGGAAAGTAATTCCAGATTTCAGTGCTAATGACTTCATAGCTAACCTTTATCATGGCAAACAGCATGTTGGTCTTCCAGTTTATCTAAATACTCTTGTATATATGTCTGAGAGATGCTCATGGAAGCAGCACTGATTGAAGACTGACTTGAGTCTAAACAGTTGCTTAAATAGATCGGCTGTCTTGATATCATGTATTCTCTCTTGTTTTCTTGTATATTTTAAAAAATCATCTTGGTTATTGATGTCTCTCATGTTGCTGTTTGGTAGCTGTCGACACTTCTTAATCTGTAGGCTGTGTCTGGACAGTCCTACTGTATCTGTTACTAAAAGCTTTAGCTTAAAAAAAGCCTAGCTCATATGTTTAAAAGCATGCTGTGTCTCTGTGTATTTTAATATCTATACACGCACACATATGTGTGTGTGTATATATATATAAGTAAAAGTACTATCTGGAATAGGCAGGATTAAAGTGAGGTAGAAATAGTTTAGCACTGATATATTAAGGTCTGGAAAGGGATTGTGTTTGGATACTGGTGCTAATATTACTACTTCAGAAAATGAGCGTGGGAGAGACTGAAGCCGGTAGCATTCCAAGGAATTTCATACCCACCTGCATGTAAGACACCCAAGAGGAAGAAAACTGATCGTTTACCGGGAAGATACATCCCCGATCATTTTTCCTTCTATTTTCCAAGCTGTATGTAAAAGTTGAGAGTTTAACTAACTGGTGTAATTAAAGACAGAGTCTTGGCAGTGGGAGACATGCACATTCAAAATTTTGGACAATAAATGAAAATTAAGTTCATGTTTTAGAAGAGAAAATATTCTCAGGCTCTTAAACCTGAGGCATCTCCTCAGAACTATGAATTGTTAGGCAATTCCTTGAGCTCTGACGTATATCTTGTGAACAAGTGTTAAAATGCGCTTTATATATTGTAATGAGAGAGTAAATCAAAAGTCAATCCTCTGAAAGAATGATAGCCTCATGCGTGCAGGAGGTACTGCTAGATGGAGGTAGATCTGTGCCTACGTGGCTGACTGCGTTTCAAGTTGGCAAAATAGCATTTGAAGATGTGGAGAAGGAAATGAAAGTTAAAACCTGCCAAAGCCTTAAGATAAGTTTTAAGTCAAGGTGTGAAGGATTTAGATGATTAAAACTCAAGGTACCAGAGAGAGATGGTTGGAGCGATGTTTTATGAAGAGCTGTAATTCTAGTATTGGCGTGGGGGTTTTGTGTCCTTAGGGAATTCCATAATTTTATTTAGTGTCTTAGTGGCCAGGTGTCATGTCACACAACCTATCTTCTGCTGCCCTGCTTAGCAGATGGGCTTTGTAAATTAAATGGAGAGATCAACTATTTAACATGAGTTAAGTAGGCCTGTGAGGATGGGACACAATGATGCCTGTCCTCATATGTTTTCTGCAGAAGGTATTCATTCCAGAGGGTTAGAGAAAGATGATAGGCGACAAAGTGTGGGGTGTCCTTTTTTTTTTTTTTTTGGTTTAGGTTTTTTTAGTGAGTACTACTTTGCTCTGAGGAATAAAAAGCGTAATTTAGGTATGAGTGCATGTGTGTGAGGAAGGGAGGAGAGAACAGAATTAATGTCTTCTGCGAACAAAAGCTGAGCTCCTAAGTGTTTAGCTTTGTGTGGTGTTCTGTACTCGCATAGCTTCCAAGTGAAGGCTTTAATATGGATGCTGCTGGAACACCTGTCTTATGAGGAATGGCTGAGAGACCTGGGTCTGTTTAGCCTGAAGAAGAGAAGACCGAGGGGGGATCTCATCAATGCTTATACATATCTAAAGGGTGGGTGGCAAGAGGATGGGGCCAGACTCTTTTCAGTGGTGCCCAGCGACAGGACAAGGGGCAATGGGCACAAACTGGAACACAGGAAATTCCATCTCAACATGAGGAAAAACCTCTTTACTTTGAGGGTGGCAGAGCACTGGAACAGGCTGCCCAGAGAGGTGGTGGAGTCTCCTTCTCTGGAGATACTCAAAACCCACCTGGACATGATGCTGTGCAACCTGCGGTAGGTGAACCTGCTTTGGCAGGGGGGTTGGACTAGATGATTTCCAGAGGTCCCTTCCAACCCCTGCCATTCTGTGATGATGGCGGTCCTTTGCAATGGACTCTGGGTGCTGCACAGGCCTGTCATGTGAGGTACTGAAGTATGACTAGGTTGCTGTCATATACTTATTACTAAGGTTCACCGTTTTCTTGAATTCCAGCTCTGATGCTAGTGAATTTCAAGCAACTGCGGGAAGTCGTGCCAGATGGCAATAAATGCATTTCCCAGGTCCCTGTGGGGAGGAAAGGAATGTAAATCTAGGATGCTCTGATGGTTTGGGGCAAGCCGTTGCAGTTGGCACATTAGGAGCTCTGACCCTTTTGGACTTACCAAACTTGTCGTCTTGAAGCCATATCATTGTGATGACTTTACCTCTGTCAGCTAACCATGTTGTATTAAATAAATTACAAATAGATACAGCAATTGAGGAAAGTGTTTCCACGGAGAAGTGGGGATTAGCAACTTGATTTTGCTGCAGTGAGAAGGGCCATTGCAGAGTGGGTGAATGAGGTATGTGGACAATGTTAAGGAGATATGAGCTGTGGTAATTCAGCTGGGAGGGCAATCCTAGTGCACAGCATAGAAGTTTCGTTATCATAATTGTTCTGAAAGATGTGTTAAGGCATCACTGAGGGTTTAATTGTGTGGGGCAAGTGAAAGGCAGCTTCCACCCTCAAATGGGGGTGACTCTGATGATATCAACAGGGAGAAGCTTTCGGAGAAGGGAAATAACGGCTTTCAGACATTAAAATACAGGACAAATGAGGGGAAAATAGGTAGATCTGAACTCAGCTCCTTTTATAAAGGGTCTCGCTCAGAAACAGATCGTCAAGCTTTCATTTAGGGAAGTGAACTGGAAACCAGTGAGGATGTTGCATCTGCAGTTGGTCGTAACAAGTTCCTGCTTCTGAAAATGATCAAAGTGGATGGGACTTTCCTTGGTTATTTTGTTGAGCGAATTGCTTTGCAACAGGAGGAAGTTCTGGAGTGTGTATTCTAAAAAGACCACGTGGTGCCTCCTTACTACTTCAAAATAATTCTCATAAGGTAGAAGGCCTTTCCAGAGGCCTGAACAAGAGATAAGAGATTTTCTTGAAATATAGAAACAAAGCAGATGAAGATCAGGACTTGATTTTTCTGTGACTGTGGAGATGACCTGTAACATCTTTACATCCAAAGTCTAATTTTGCGTATTTGTATGTGGCTGACAAACAAAGGCTCTAAAAGGAAATTTATAGTTTACTTCATGCTGGTAACTGAACTGCAGGGCTATTGTCAGTATTTTGCTTATACAGAAACTTTCATTCCTGCAGTGTTTTGCCCTTCTCCTGCAAGCTGTGGGGATAATGGAATAATTTTGAATCACTGTGGTCTCTAATGTTGAAACAGAAGTGGCTGTTGACCAAAAGCAACGGGTTAAACGTTTTTCCTAGGCTCAAAAAAAGATAAAGCTGCTAGATCCCGCAGGCCTTAGAAACCTCTAGCTCATTCCTGAGCAATATGTCTGTCTCTCTTGGGGAGAGGTAGGGATCAGTGGAGCTATCTTGAGTCACTAGGCTTCAGTGACTGTTAACTTGGATACGTATTTTAGAAGCTGTTTGCCGTTGAAGCGATTTGGGGAGTGTTCCAAGTCTGTTGGCACTTGGGGCCCTTTCCTAGCGGGAGTAGCGCAGACGTACAAGTACTGCATTGCTCTGCAGTCCAGGTGACACTTTGTCTTTACGGCCGTGGAAGTACCTTCAAGAAAATTGTACAGGCACTCCATTCTTGGCAAACTGGGCTTAATCCTTCACACTTTACTAATGAAACTAGTTTTGTATGTCTCACTGTATCTTGTATTGCAGTAATTTGTCACGGTTTCCATGTATGAGAGAACCGACTTTGTTTAAAAGTTAGCATTGAAGATCAGCTGTAATACAGTGTCCTGGGTTCTGTTGTCACAGCTGGGGTGCATTCTAAATTGTGAACTCCTCCTTGTCACCCCAATGAATCTCTTTCACACCTGAAAAGAAAAAAAAAATCCAAGCAAGCAGTTATTTTCTTTAATTCATTGGATTAGCACATTTAGTGTGTGTGTGTGTGTGTGTGTGTAAGGACTTGTCATCATTCTCTATGTTGAATAGCTCTCTGTTTCTGTGGGCTTCTCCCACGTCCCTTCCCAAAACAGTATTGAAGACTCACTTCATTTGGAGGTGTGTAAATCTCTGAATAGGAGTAGAAACGTCTGTCATGGGTAAGAGGAGATAATAAGAAGACTTTTTAGATTAGTTAGTCTTGAATATTTCAATGGCATTAACTTTTCAATTCCACCCCTGGCCCCATACTGTTTTTAAGGCGTGTGTAGTACCAAGAGAAGGCTGCTGTTTTAATTAAGCTAAGACTTTGCTAACTAATAATTTTTCAAAATATGTTTGAAGCTGGGTAGAAGTTTGGATTCATGTTAAGATATAAAGGTTGAAATATGGGCAGGATCACTTGATCTTGTGCATCTGAACTATTCTGTCTTTAAGTCGTCTTATGGCACAATGCCTAGAGAAAGGAAAAGGAGGATGAGGAAACAGAAGAGTGGGTAGACAGTGTAATATTAAACTTTCTTTCATCCAAACGGTGTAACTTGATAAGGCTAGATTGACTGGTTCTAACCTCCTTCCCTTTGGCTTTTCCTCAGCTGAGGGCATGTATTCTTAGTCTGTTTTCAATACTCATCAAGATCCTTCTGTTAAACGTGCTTTGTCAAGGTCATGGATGACAAATTCTAGGACAAGTCAGGTCTTTCTGCTATACTGACTTCCACTAGTAGACCTTGATAATGGAGTAGCCATGTCTGCCTTTGAGGCCCCTTGTTCATGAGATGGTCAGTGTGACAGTGACCAGTCCATAGTTTTAATCACCTCTATTTAGTAGTTTAATGTGTTTCACAACAGTCTCATAGTGTTTACTCCCTTAGATCCTGGGCGGCAGCAATTGGACATCTTTTAAACAACAACAAAAAAATCTGCGGTTTGATTTCTTGTGGTTTGATTTCATCTGTGCTTCTGATTTCCCAGCCTGGATCTTAAACCCTCTATCTTCTGTGTGTGCCTTACCTGGCACTGTGCTGCTAGTGAGGAATTCTGTGAAGTCTACGAAAAAGTGCTCTGTTGGTGTGGTCAGTCCATGCTTCTGTGTCTCTGCCCCATGAAGGAGCCTCTGAAGTGCTTAAAAGTAGATGACATTCAGGATAACTTTGAAGGGCATAAAGCATTTTGGATGTTATTTGTCTTCCCTGCTTCTTGCTGGATGGAGGAATTGGTAGCCAAAGAAGAGAATTTGCTGGCCTCCTAGTCCCCACTTCTGAAGAACTGGTAATATAGCAGAGGCACACCTGCCTTTAGTATTGTTCTGCCTATGTTCAAGATACTTGACTACTTCACTCTTCCTGCCCTACTGACCTTCCCACCTGTACTGGGTGTCCGTGGCAAGGTGCTGGCTGCAGGGGTGGCCTCTGTGAGAAGAGACCAGGGCATGCTCTGTGCCAAACATGACCAGCTCCACAACGGACCCACCACAGGACACAGCTGAGCCCGTCCGCCAAACTTGTGGCACCTCCAGGAAAACATACTTAAAGGGCAGAGAACACTGGACAGGCAGAGGAGAAGGAGGGACAAAGTGAGAAATGGTAGACTGAACACCAAGGTCAGAGGTGGAGCAGGAGATACTCCATGATGCTGGAGCAGATATCTGGTGGAAGAGACCTTTATTCGCAGAGGTCAGAGCTGCAGCATCCCTCCCTGCTACCAGGACCTTGCCACGTGCACCCAAGATACCCCCTGTCCTCGAAGAAAAGAAAGGGAGAGACCTTCTTCAGCGCGCAGTGGACATACAGTATTGCTGAAGGAGCTAAGTCCAGTGTTTCTGGAGGTGGTGGTGGGGTGACATTGTATCCCTTCTCTCAGTTGTACTATAGTCATTAGGTTAACATGCCCTGTTCCTTTTTGGAGCTTCTTTTCAAGGCACGGATCAGGATGCGGGTAAGGGTGGAAAAGCACAAGTTCTGGTGTGTGCATAGGGGAAATACAGTAGTCTCACCAGTAAGCGTCTGATGAAACTTGAATCTCCAAGCTTCAACACGTGCCATGCAGATTAGGAATGATATTCTGCCGGGATTGGAGAGAGGGGTTTCAAATACCATGAAAACTACAAAGCAAGGAATAAAGCAAGCCAAGAAATCGGGGTCTGAATCTCCGCACAGGACCTCTCGTGTGCCAAAAGAATGGGTCATCATAGCACGAGGCTGAACCCTGAACTCAAACTACATGATATGATAGAAGAAGCCTTCCCAGTAGCTTTGTAGGCAGTGATCTGTAGCACAGGGTTTGCAGCAGTACTTTTGTTCCCCTGAGTCAGCAATACCGGCAAGATTGCAGTGTGAAGCTTCATTGGTAAGTTGATATTAGAGCATCCCACCCCATCAGACGCTGCATGGTTGCTTGATTTTCCTACTGGCCAAAATTTTGCTTGGATGAGAGCTTGGTGGCTTAAATAAAACCTGAATAAACCAGATGTTGGCAATTGCTAGAAGGCAATCAGAATACTTGGCAGAGGCTAGCTTGTCACTTTACGGAGTATGGTTAAGTCTGTTTTTTCTGGACTCTTGCAAACCGCATGCTAGACCCTTAAAACCATTTTTAATACTTGTAGTCATGCTATTTTGATCATGTTTATTTCTGCAGAGCTGCTTGAAAACACTGAAAATCAATAGCAAACAAGTTTTGCAAGGGTGGGCTCAGAGGTTTATCCAAGGGTCATAGCTGGTAGCCAGTGAGCTGCTTGCACTCATCAAAAATTCTTCTCTTTAGGTTGTGAAAACACATTTGCTGAAGCAGTTGAGAGTTGTAGTCCACTAGGAGAGGGGATATACCAGCAGTCTGGACTAGTGCCACAAATGGTATTGGACATCAGCCGTGAAATGTCACCGCGAATGTAGGTGGAATACTAGAACAGTGTTTTGTAGGCTGCCGGCAAATGGTGCATCCCCTGGCTGTCGGAGGCTTGCAGCTTAGTCATAGGCACTGCGTAGGAAATGGCAGCGCGCTGTATGACCACCGACTTCCGGACGGACCAAGTCTAAATACCCTCCCGTTCCTCCTCCCTGCCCAGGATAATGTGATCTCATGCTTTGTTTTAGATAGTATCTGTATCTTAACTTAGTTTAATGAAAGGGATCGGATGCTGAAGAGTCCTGGTGTCACGCTAATGTTGTGTATTTATGTAATCTGTATTCTGGCCATTTGAGCTGAGGCCGTGTGTCAGTCAGTTGCTTTCCCAGAGTCTGTTTTTTCTAGCTATTGATAAAACTCAAATGTGTTATGATATTTCTTGTTAGAGGAGATTTTGCGAGTACACAGGCACGGTCATGCTTGAAGGCCACCAAGAAAGCACACCCTGCCTCTCATGTGGACTGAGAACTACAGGTTGCTGACAGGACGTGTCTGCAGCTTGGGTCTGACTCGTGGCAATCAACTCTTTTCTTGGTCGTAAGCCAATATGCAAAATTACCACAGGTAGAAAGTAACTTGGCAGGAACTCCTGTGTTGTAGTTGGGCCACAGAACTCTGAAAAAAACACCAGTTGAGCCGTGTGCTTTGCCAAGGTGGCTTTGCTTTCTCAAAGAAGGAATGAAAAAGAAAGCAATGTTCTTTGCTAGTTGTTTCTAGGTATTGAGAGATGAGGTTATGGCTGAGATGTGAAACACTGATAAGGGTAGATTGGGGAGTTTGGTGTCTGCTTGAGCTGAGATTGTTCTACCTTGTGTTTAAAGGACCAAAGAACATGTCCTTTCAAGAAAGCGTCTTGAACGCTGCTGTCCTAGAGAGGTGGGACAAGACTGTGGCTGGACTGTTGGCAGTATAGTTGATCATTTCAAACTGACTCTCGGCTTGGCACGAGCGCGGATGACACAATGGCAGCGGGTGCTTCCATAGCAGATGGTCAGCGGTTAGCCTGCAGAGCCTGGCAGGCTCCTAGTGCCTCTGGCATAGTTTTGTTATATCTCTTAAGTCTCTCTGATAGTTTACAGAATGTTCTAAAATGGTCCTCCATAGAAGTGAGAGGAAGACATGACTGCTCAAAGCATGAATAAAACATGCTGACTTGTCGCCCACATTCTTAAAATGTATGCAAGTTTACAAGTTTAGAGGAAGGTCCTCCAAATAAGGCAGTGATTTGTTATCTGGCCACAGTGCAGGACTGCGCTAGCTAGAGCGTGTATCTTTACACATAATTGAAGAGCCCACATAGATGCACTTCAGTGGGAGTTCAAAGTGTTTTTAAAGGCACTCTTCCTTTCACTTCTTGTTTCAGAGAGTGTAGGACTTGTACGAAGCGGGGAAGCCAGCTGGCCCATTTCCTGGCTGCTGTTTCTCGTTATGTAGAGGTCGAATATAGACGCAGGCTTTAACATGTCATTGCATCAGTTCTTTAGCAACCCTGGAGTTTTAAAACCTAACCTTTTCAAATGGAGACTTGGGTTTGGATCTTGCTGCCTGACTCTGGACTCCAAACTACGGTTATTGTGCCTGTAGCTCTTAATCTAAGTTTTATGGCTTCATCTAAACCTATTTATAGGAGAACGTACATTCTGCTAAGGGGCAGCAAGCCAGAGGAAGTCAGCATATCTAGTGTGCCAGTGTTTTGAAAACATGTAAATTTTATCATGAGTGATGTTTTGTTACTGGCATCTGAGACAGAATGCTGTTTTCATGTGTGAGCCTTGCCTGTGACTTTCTGATCTGATCTTTCATTCTAAGCCATTTAGAATCTTTCTAGTTTTGCTAAGCTTGATTTAAACTTCAGATTGCTCTGTTATTTGTGAATGGCAAGAATATTAACAGGTAAAGTTTGCTATGTTTGGGATAGGTGAGTTTAAAGAACTTCCTCTTGTTTATCAGGAAGCTTGAAATCGCTTAAGCAGTATAACGAGAAACTACCTTTCAAAACTCACCTTGGTAGCATGCTTAGGAGTTTAATTGACACTTCTGGGTGTTCCAGTCAAGTGATGTGACTCTGTGCGAAGCTTTGCTGCCTGCATGTGAGTCTGCATGATGGACTCCAACTTCCCCACTCACCAATAGCTTGATGGATGACTTCCACTGCCAGTGGCAAATGCATCTTCCAGAGGCATTGGTGACTTTGAACTGAGATAGCAACTTACTACTGTTAGGTTTTTTTAAAATGCTAGCAGTCCTAACTGCATCTTCCCTCTCCGAGGTGGATGTTCCATTGAATTTAACAGATTTTTTGTTTGCAACGTCAAGAAATCTGCAGCATATGAAAGGCTGCAGGCTCACGTTGAAAAGTAAAGTCTACTGGTAGTTGATACTAGTTTTTTTTCAAGATTTCTGAGACTAAAACTCACCTGTCTGGGTGGCAGAAGCAAAGGGTTCTTGTTTAACTGGTGTAATGCGGGGAACTGCACGTTTGGTTTCATTTTTTTTTTTTTAGCAAAGAAAGAGTAAAGCTCCATCTAATCATGAAGGANAAAAAAACCACCACCACCAAACTCCCCTGTTTTAAGGCACAGCATTCACATATGAGGCAGCCGTCTGGTTTGAGGAACTTACGGTCTTTCTGTTGCATTACAGATACATAAATACAGGACAAAATGGACTGAAATGATTGTAGCCATGTTACAAAGTACTTGTTGTTGAGTTGCAACTGCTTTGGGATGCCTCTAAGAGGTCATACTGTTGCACCGAGCGTATGGACAGGTTTGCATTACACTTGGTTTATTTTTCCTATAGATACGTTCATGTTTTCAACAGGGCTGTCTGCATAGTTGTGGGCATTTCATTCCTGGTTAAGAATTTCAACCCATGCGAAGCTTCTGGTGGCTTCTCAGCTCGACAGAGTGCGTGAGCTCTGGCCTTGCTTGGTTCATTTTCAGGCTGACCCCGCTGAAGGTTGCATTGCCCCACGACGTCCTCTGACAGAATAGCTGGACTTTTAGAAGCATCTGGCTGAGACGGTAGGAAAAACACAAACCATGGTCTGGGTGTTGAAAGTTGGATGTCAACTGCTGAGCCTGCCTGCTCAACTGACCTGTCTCTAGCGTACAGGCTGCAGCTAATTAACATGTCACTGAAGTTGTTTGCACGTTGTCGCATCCCCACCCTGTTTTTTTATGTATTCCCAGTGCGTAACTGCTAAGTAGTGCAGCTGAAACATCAGGCTGCTTCCAATATATTTTCAGTTTCATTCAGATTAGTAGTGGATTGCAAATTGCTGTTCTGGGCGGAGTTGATAGGCTAGTGACGGTTTCACTTCTACAAGTTTATTAAAATAAAATTATTTTCTGAGGAAAGGAGATCATTTGGAGGTGGCAAGCACTAACCAGGGTTCATTCTTCTCAGAATAAAAATGACAGCGGCATGGCAACTCAAAGGGCTCATGTACCATGCCTCAGTTGATTACCACTTTCTGCCAGATGTGGTTGGAGTGTAAGATCAGCCCGACATGTAAAGGCTGATTAGAAACTGCTCTAGTGCAGAGACTACAGTAAATGACCCCATGCTGCTGTGGCAAACCTGAAATCCTTACTTTCTAGTGTAGCTGTGCTGTTCCGAATAAAAGCCGCAGTTGATCCTGATACTGATATTGCAGTAAACAGCCAAGTGATGAGAGTTACGAATTGATATAACCAACAGGTAATGTTAGGGGTTGTTCACCCTCGTGGAAAGATAATCACAGGCCACAGCTGGAATCCTGGCATCCTGTTACAGTCGTCAATTAATTAGACTTACTGACTTTTATCCTTCTAAGCAATAATCTTGCAACAATATACTCCATTTAAACTTGTTCTGTTGTTTGCAGCAAGACCTAAGACGCAACGGGACTGTCACTTTAATGCTTGCATGGATGGAGAGAACAATTCTGCCGCTTAGAGGAAATTGAATAAATACTTTGAAGGCTTGGCAGAAGATTGGCTGGTGGCCGCAGTTTCATGTTTCTTCTCTAAGTTAATGTGTATTTTGGTTAAGGCTTCCAGGTTTGAACAGTTGAAGGAAATGGCTTGTAGAATGAGGGCTGAGATTTGCCATGCGGGATTGAAGTTCCTTTTTATAAAAACTTATTGGTCAAATGGTTAACACAAATGCTACTTGTAATGTTAGTAGAGTTTTTTCCATGTCCCTTTCTCCGCTAGAGATTGGCATCTAAGATGCCGTATTACAATAGGATGGGGAATAGCATTTCTCCAAGACAATTGCTTTTCTATTTTAACCTTATAACCATTGGTTGGTGTCCACCAAATGCAAACAGCATTTTGTATATGTTAAACTATTGAGAGCTGTGCAAAAAAGGTAGTACAACGATGACTTGCGGCTCAGCTGCTACTTGCAGTAAATCAATAAAATAGAGAAGTGGCACATCTAGCTCCAGAATTACTTGGTATTTCATATCGACATAAGCAGAACTGCTCAATTCTTGTCTTTGAGCAGAAAAAGACATGTTTCTGTTGACTAGTCGTGGAGCGGGATTTGGGTGGAGAGGGTCTGAAATGGGTTCTCTGGGTAAGAGCAAGGGATCATTAGAGCAGTGATTTCTTCTCTTTCCCCTGCTTTGCTGAACTTGTATTCTTGCCTGAGACAAATTCTTTGGTATTCAAAGTGAGTGAATTTTGTACAGATGAGGTTCAAGACTGATCTTCTTACTACCTTGGACAGGGGAGGGATTCCATGCTTAATTACTAAGGCTTTTCCTACAGTGAAACTGCTTGAAAAAGCTGCGGTGGCTGTGGCTGGGGAAAAAAACAGGCAGGATTCTTCAACCATGGGGCCTTTTCTCCTTTGCTTAGTGTTCTGGCTTCATGTGTGTGAGGCTAAAAAGCTTTCCTTAGTATGTTTGTACTAGGGAGTTTGTGTAGCCCATCTTCGGGGTGACAGCTTTGTTGTTTCAAATATTTAATTCCTGAGTACAATTAAAGCTTTTATTCTTCTGAATAGTTGGATCATGGGTGTCAGTAAGGTCTCAGACTTCACCCATAAAATATATTAATCACTAATTAATTAGCAGTCTTAAAGGCCATACTTAAAACCCCAATGTCTGCTGCTTAAACTTGAGCTTGTACAGCTGGCCTGAATGTCATCTTTCAGTTGTTCTACTCTCAAAAAGAGAACTGCAATGTAAACACTACAGGTAATGCACGTTATTCTCCCCCAGAGAATGGAGGTGTAAGTTCTGGGAACTTTTCTTTTGAGTAAAAAGTATTCATAGTTCATGGAACTTGAAGGAGTTGTTTATGGCAAGAGGTTGTTTTTTCACACAGTATAATCACACTTTTCCCCTGTTATTAGTACTTAGGGAGGCATCTGCGATGATCGCACCCTTTCAGATTCAGTAGAAGACTACTTGACAGTTGGCTTTTACTTTCCCCTTTCCAAGAGAGCTGCACCTGAACCTCTCAGGAGGAGAAGCCATATGTATAAATCATTAAGGACCAAAAGGAACACAAATCCAACAGCATAACTAATTTAATACTGCTAATGAGCTGGCGTGGTTTTTGCAGATGACTTAAAGCCAAATATCTTGCCTTGATATGGTGGGGAAGGAGGGGTGCATGAAAGTGCATTGGAATAAAATCCAGCAATGTATATGGGCGGTAGATTTTTCAGGTTTTTTTTTTCAAAGCAGGTATTTGGTGATACAGAAAGTGGTGTGCTGTTGTATTTAAAAAGGAGTACTGTGATAACAGGATGATTTTTAGGCCATTTAAAGTCTCAGTTTGCGAAATTGGAGGAAGCTCCAGGAGAAATTTGCTGGTACTTGGAGTCATCTGCCTTGTCTCTCCACAGACTCTTCATGTGATTAAAAGGGAAGAAGAAACTCTTTTTCTCTTCTGCAAAACACTTAATACTATGGGTAGTATAAGTATACCTATGAGTAGGCAGAGAGGAAGAAATTGTATATAAAATGTTGACTTGGTGTGGGAGCAGACTGGCTAACATGACCTCTCAAACTTCAGGATCTGCAGCAAATATTCGTCCTCACAAGAGCCTGAGATATGTTTGGGAAGAAGGAGGTGTGTGAAGTAAGGATGGAGAGAGGAGGTAGCAGTCCTCCTGGTTATTTGTAGTCACAAGGACTGTAGCTGCATTACTGGGGAAGTCTATAGTATTGGGCCACCGTGCACTCTGTGGAAGATTGTGTTTAGGTTTGTTGAGTTGGCATAGGCAATATCTGGAAGATCCTGGACTTTGATAAAGGGTAGGCTTGCTGGGGTCAAGGTGAGATGTAGTAACTCTTGAGGTGCACTTTTGGGGACGAAGAAGGAGAAAGCATGAATTGCTGTTCTGCTTGGGGATATTATTACAAGTCAGATTATGATGCATGTTTGTGGAGATGGGGCAAGCTGAGGGTGAAAAGAGTAGATGGTAAACTTTAACCCCACTCTTGTTTGTGGAATTGCTTGATAGGCAAAGCCAACAACATTAAAATCATCTACTGTTGTAGAAGCAGAAATCAATAACTGTGTTCTGCTTTCCAGTACTGTTTCGTGGTCAGTCTTCTGTAGACCTGGAAGTTCAGTTCTTGCACTGGTTAGCACAATGATGTAGTAGCTTCCTGATACAGTTCTGCATCTTGCAAGGAAGGACTTGTACTGTTACTTGCCTATTTAGCTTTTTTGGTCGAGGCTTTTAAACTCTTACTTTAAGTCACTTCTTTCTGTTCTTGACTAGCCTGGATTTAGAACATTGCCTTTTCTATAGGTTCGAGGCATTATTTAAATACTTATAAGCAAGAAAAAAAACCTTGGAAAGACTATTGTAGCGTTCAACACAATAGTGGGGAAGGCTTGTAAGGGTGTTATTGTCAGAGAGATTTGGCAAAGTTTAGGAACTGAATGTATGACGCAGCTCAGATGCTGAGGCAGCTCGTGTGTTAGTTCAATCTGGAATGACAGTTGCTCTTAAGTTGGCACCACTATCCCTCTGAATAGAAAGGTCTTGTGCATTGCTGCTCTTTCTGTGCACACTGAAATGTAAATTGTGAATAATTAACTTTGAACTGGGGAATCCCAGATCTGTTTATTAAAGAATTGAGCAAACAAAACAAAACAGGAAAAAAAAACCCTGCACAGATCCAGAATACAATCTGGATTGTAAAGAAATAAGAGAAGTTCTTTAAAGTGTTGTATAATCTCTCCTATTTAAAAAAAAAATAAAATCTCACAACCAGGAAGTAGTTTTTAGTGAGACTGAAGAAGTCCGAAATTCTGAAGACTTTGAAACTTTCTTGCTGTTCTTTTTTTGCTTTGTGAGCTTAACAAACACCAAAACTAGTCACATCTTTCAGTGGTCTCTTTAAAAGGTCATGAAGAGCAAGAGCTAAGGTGTCTTAACTTACTTCAGTCTTCCTCATTGAACCCTGTACTGCTCTTCCTCAACTTTGTCTTTTTATTAATAAAGGTGTTAATCATACTCTAGCTTTGCTTCTCTTCCCTAATAGAGTTGCAGATATCTTAAGACTGGGTCAAAAAGTTGTCTAGTCAAAGAGTTTAAAGACTGCTGTTTAGATTTAAGTTATGGTGTCAGAGAACTGACAACCAAATATTTCTATCTGCATTGGTTTTGCATCTCAAAACTTCTCTAGAAAAAGTATATTGAAGTCCGCGTCGTAAGTCAAACAAGGATCTCTATACTGAATAAGTGTTAAAAATAGCAGCTACCAAAATGTGTAGAGAGGAAATAGGAGAAATCATGTACTGTGATTTGGCATTTATAATTTAGACCCACAGTAAACAAACGGATTCAAATGAAGGACATACAGGTCTTCATTCTCCAACTACTTCATTTCTGTGAAAGTCACGATGAAAGCACTTGCTGCTACTGCTGTATATTCCTGATTTCTTACCCTGCTCGGAATCTGTATCTGAGCACAGTTTCTGGGTTTGGGGATTAGCTGTCAGTGTACTCGACATGGATGCCTGCAGTAGCAGAAACTTCATCAGGAAAGCACCTTTAACCCTTGTTTGTCCTACTTGTGTGTACCCCAAATGGAATCAGCTTTGTAAGATTGCTTCGTATGGCTTCTGATGGGCTGTGCTTTTCTGGTACTACTTAATATTATCTGGTTTATATTAACAAGTCCACCTGTGACTTGTTTGGAAGACTGAACTTCATTGTCTCTTTTGAAAACCAAGTTTCTGTCCCACCAGTAAATGTCTGAATCTCTATCTTTTGAAAACATAGTTTCTAGATTTTCTTTTTCTGTGTATGTGCTTTCTTTTTCCTTGTACGTATTCTTCCCTACCACACCGAAGTCAAATTAATTTTGCCAAGTCTTATTTTAAAATTTAGCTTAGCCACCAAACTCTGCTGCTGAGAGTTTGTTACAGTTAGGTATGCTTGTGAGTTGCTCCAGATGCTGACGATTGCTGGTTAAGCTGAGACTCTATGGTATTGGCGAAAGAAACCCAGGAAGCTTGAACTCCTTAACTTTGTGGTATGACTTAATGGGAAACGGCCCTGCAGGAATTAACCCCCCCATCCCCTTCTTTTCCCCCTCAGATGATGAGTAAAACCTTCGTGCGTGGTTTAATTCTTTTCTGTGCACTGAAAGTAGTAGGCTTAAATTTAATCATACCTCTCTACTCAGCACACTATAATTACTCGTGTCCTAAAACATTCAGAGCTGCAGACTGAGATGCCATACCCTCCAGCAGTTTGGAGAGGAGGCAGAAATGACGGAGTGACTTTAGAAGCAGTGCTGCGGTAGCGTATAGGAGTAGCGCGCTGTAGCCTCCGTTGCCAACATTGCTGTGGGTGGACTCCTCTGAGGTTTCATTACCTGACAGCCACCCATGGAATACACAATTTACAGCACCCCTCTTCCATCGTGAGCTACGTACTGAAACTTAGGGCTGAAAGCTTGCAAATTTGATGCATGTTTCTTTATACTAAGGACAAATCTTATCATCTGCAGTAAAACCTCTGGAGGGGGTAAGCAGTGAGCAAGCCACTTGTGACTTGCTTCGAGGCTTTTACAAACCACTGTCTTCTATAATGCATTAATCGGCAGTACAGAATAAAAGCTTGTTGGCCTGTGTTTATAACAAGATCAAGGAGAATTGTTGGAGCTCTGTGAGCTTGAACTGCTGTCATTCAATAGCATGGCTTTACTGCTGTAATACTTTGTCTGCAGAACAGCCTCCTTCAAGGGTAGTACTACTGAGGTTATAAAAGTTGACTTTACATTTCAGAAGGTGTTCCGCAAAAAAAACCCCAACACAATAAACCCAACATCCACAACCAAAACAAAAACCACCCTAAGAACAAACATTTTAAAATCAGACTTGGTGAACAGATCACATAATTTTTGTCTTCTGTTGCATTACAGTACAGAATATCATTCCACTGACCTGAGACTGAAGACAACTTGCAGCTTTTATGCGTATGCAAAAGACAATTTTAAACACAAGCAATGCAGTTTTCACAGGCCTCTGACTCTGAGCTATAGATTTCTTGTATCTTAAATGAGTCTGTTTAATAGGAGTAAAAAAAACCCCCACAAACAAAACATAAAAATCACTTGCCATGAATTAAAAAAAAAAAAAAAGAATTGCTAAACTTCTGAATGCTTCTGGTACAGCAGTGAGGGTTTCTGAACACACCAGGTGGTTCGCAATAGCTGATGTGACTCATCGGTTTGTTTAGACAGACCTGTCCTCTGGACTTTTCCTGCCCTGCAGAGGCAGCATCAGTAGTCTCGCAGCAGCCAAACCTTGGCTGTCTGCTCTTAGTAACGTTAATGCCCTCTGCTATATGGGGTTGTGTTGGGGAGGAAAAGCAAGTCTGTAAAGTGGTGACCCAGGTGAACTGAACTCCTGTAGAGTGTTTACAGCAGATGGTCATAGTTTAGGTGTGCAAGGATGGGTCACAGAATAGCCTGTCCACTTCTAGGATAGAATATCTGTCATTGCTGAATGACTTGAATAGTTGGATGAATATTTCTAGTCTGGGAGGGGGAAAGGAAATACATGGAAAATCATTAACAATGATTACTGTCCTCTCAGGGAAAGTAAAATATGAGTATTTGCATTAGTAACACAGATAATGCTTAGTCTAGTAGTTCAGCACTTTAATTTTCAACTTTTTCTACTTAGGTGTTCAAACTTTAAGCCTCAGCCCTAGTATTAGGTCTGTATTCCGTGCTCTTTGTCTTGTGTGAAGTTGTCTCCTGAAGTCTTGCCAGGGCTGTGTCTGGCATCACACGGGTTTTGGTCATGCGGTTGCAGTATGCAGTTTCCATCTGTGTCTCAAAAACTAGGTAATAGCTTGCAGAAGGTCATTGCTGGCTGCCTAGCAGGAGTCTGTAGGTAATAGGTGATGTAGTAAATCAGAGATCCTATCAGTAGATGTGCAATAGAGATGCTAGTGGAAAGCATCTCTATTGCTTGCTGCCATACTATTTAAGTGCTTACCTTAATTTCATGTACTCTCCTGTGGAAGTCTACACCTTCCGAATGTACAGGACACAAAGCTGTATTTTATTCTTGTTCCTTAAGACAGTCTAATGTCTTAGTTCTTCTATGTAAGGTGCAGTTGCTTGCAGAAGACTTATTATTCTTCAGTATAAACTAATGTCTATCCTTGCTTTCTTTCCTACTGTTGAAGAGGCCTTAATGCATGCCTGAATGCCCTCTTCTGCTGCCTAGGTCTGTAGAGACTCTAGGAGGTGTGCTGTACCACACTGATGAAACTCTAACCTTTGAGTAGAGTATCTGTTTCTAGTGATAACTCTTTTTGCTGATGTGACTGGGTTCAGTGTGCTTGAGGTATTACCTGTAAGTGAAGAATTCAAGAATACTTATTCATCTAACCAGGAGGTAGTGAACTGCCACAATTAACTTGAAAACCCACAAACAGCAAAGTCATGTGATGTTGTGCACCCTAACTTCATCTGGGATGAAGATGGAGAAAGGTTGCGACGTAGCTCAGGGCAAAATTGTTGGAAAGCTAGTACTATCAGATGAAAGAGTCAGACCAGTGTTGCTGTCAGCATGTACTATTATAATCTCATTTTTTTGGAGGGGGGTCTATTTTGTCAAGTGTGGTAAGCACTGAATTTGCTGTTTGTCACAACTGTGGTCTGGAGCCTGATGGGCTGAGAGCTTGGCCACACTGCAAACTTCTTCATCTTATTTGTAGCATCTAACACCTTCCTTTTCTCTCTCCTACAGACTTGATCCAAGCAACTAATGAAACAAACGTGAATATTCCTCAGATGGCCGATACGCTTTTTGAGCGAGCAACAAATAGTAGCTGGGTGGTCGTATTCAAAGCCTTAGTTACCACGCATCATCTAATGGTTCATGGCAATGAGGTAAGTGTAGTCGGCTTTCTCTCGAGATCATGTTGGCACTGAGCAGACTCCAAGCCAAAACCATTAGTAGTGCAAAGGCATCTCTTCTGAACCAGTAAGGCCCTGAGAACAAAGGGGAAGAACGATTCTTGATGAGGATCAAACTTACCTTTAACAACATAGTTAGAGGCATGCCGATTATGCCTCTTCATTTACAAAGCCATAGCGTAAGAGCAAGCAGCAGCCTGTTCCAGGATGTTGACAATTTATGTGCTGTCTGAAAACAGAGCCACGCAGGATAAAGACTACCTGGGACTTTTTGACTAGTGTCAAAGTTGATGTGCCAGCACATGTGTACTGCCATCCAAATAGCTGTCCTCACTGTGTGAGTGTTAAAATCTTTTTGGAGCTGTAAATTCAACATGATAGCCTTTTGGATTGTGTTTTCCTTGCTCTTGCTTTTTATTGACCTGTATAGACTGGTATGTCGGCATTAGAAACAAAATGCATACTTAAAGAGCTTTAGTATGACTGTGAAACGATTCCTCCCTGGCTGTATATAAAGTTTTTTCATGCAGTGAACTCCTCCGATGTCACAGTGTAAATTTTTACTTCTGCCCTATTTTTCCATTCCAAGTTTTGGCCAATATTCTGATTTGCTTTCTGTAACTGTTTCAGGCTGCTAGTCCCTGTACTTGATGTGGGGCCTCCTTGTTATTAAAACAGGCCCTCGGCTTGGCTGAAGCTGGGGGCTGCCGGCCTGAAAAGTCTGGGACTAGCTTGGTTATGCTGCTTTGTAAGCAGATAAATCTTGGGCTTCCTCAAATCTCTTTGAGAATTAACCATTTCTATTGCTCCTTCCATAATCTGGTTTTTATTTTGCACAGAATCTGTTTTTATGTATACAGTAGGATATTTAGTAGAGATTCAGGCTAAATGTAATTAATCTGAATGGATGAAAAAGGTTTTGAGGAAGGTATGGCAGGCTAAGACAAAAATCTGGTGTTTCATGTGTGTATGCTGGAACTAGAGTAGTGATCTTCCTGCTAGGAAGTACAAAGCCTTCAGAAGCAGCCTGTGATAAGAAAATAACTTTGTGTTGCAGAGATTTATTCAGTACCTGGCATCTAGAAACACATTGTTCAATCTCAGCAATTTTCTGGACAAAAGTGGATCTCATGGTAAGCCTACTCATGTCTATAATCTTAACGAGATTCTAAATAAGATAGTATCGTTTATTTGCGCCTTCATTCATAAGATGCAAATAATATAAAAATGTACTACAGAAGCAATTTTATAAGTACTTATTGAATACAGTAGCTCAAGTGAGTGGCTGTACAACATCAAAACAATGTTTCTCAGTTTCTGCAAAATTTTTACTCAAAAGGTGAAACTGTTCAACTCACTTAGAAAGTGCTGGTTAAAATTAGGGCCGGGTCAGCTATCTCCTTAACTGTTATGGAAGCTAAGGATGAAATGGGTAACTTTCCATTTAGTTTTTTTGGTTTTACTCAGTCTTAAATGGTAACTTGGTTGCTTAGGGACACTGTGCTTTTGGGAATTGTCTATAAGTGTTAACTTGGGGGACACCTCCCCCCTCCCAAAAAAGAAATAGCTGGTTTTGGTTTGCATAATCAGTTTAGAAAGGTCTAGGCAGAAGAGTTCTCTCTAAAGCTTACAAAGTCTGCTTTAGTACTTTGACTTTGAAATTATTAGTGAATTTTCCTCTTCCTTTACTTAACAGAGGAAGAGCTTGTTTTGTGGTAGCTCTACTAGAGGAGAGAGAAAACTTAGAATTCTGAAACTGTCAGAGAATATTTGTAGACTGTATGCAGAATGCAGGAGTGCGACAATAACGGGCAAGATTGAAGCAACGCCGTGTTACTCCGTGTAACATGGAGACATATGACACCAAGACTTGAGCATCTTTTAGAAGTGGTAACGCAGGGCAGGAACAAAGCCAAACAAATATTAAAACTGTGTTTGTGTAAGCAAAACATGCTGTGTGTGTTGAAAGATACTGGTATTTGGCAACTATGAATTCTGTTAAACTCATGCTTTTGTGTTCTTTGCCACTTGCTTTAAACTTAAATTGTTGTTTCATAGATAATACAACAGTGTGTCATAGATAATGAGGCATCAGAGTCGGTAGTGTTAAGCCTGAGCTGGCAGAGATACTTAATGTTGGGAGATATTAAGGAAAAATACAGTCAGTGACTAAGTCAAGGGGTGTGGATTTTAACAAAGGCAGCAAAATGGACTTGTACTGAAGAGGAGAATGAGTTGCCTTTTGCACACGTTTCTGTAGCTTAGAGGAAGAAACTTTGAAAGAAATACCTGAAGGGTAGACTGTAATACTAACTGTTCAAAAGTCTTCTAGGCTTGAAAGTCACTGAAGTTTGAGGCTGCTTGTACAGTATCATGTGCCTTGAAGATCTCTGGTGTAACAGTTCAAAGAAGACACTAATCCCTGTGAATGCCACCATCACTTCTTTGTTCTGATAAACCTAGTCAGGGGAATTTTGAAGGCCAGCGTAAGAGTTGGAGGGACTAACATACATATAATAGTGGAAGTGTTTAAGTTGAAATTGATCTTTATCCTGGAAGTCATGTACCAGTTAAGTATAAACTTTTTGTTAAATTGGCATTTTCCCCCCCGTTAATAGAGGGGTAACAAATTTTGCCATCAAATAACATTACCACATAACTGCGTAGAATCCCCTAGCAGGTTTCCCCAGGAACCGTGCCACTCGTGCATTGGATGAATTGGTTGGTAGCAGAGGACTGTGGTAGACTTTTTTTGGTGCAGTGCTACTGCTTTTTCTTCAGAAGCTGGAAGATGTCTTGTGATGTCTGCTCTGTATGTGAAGTTGTATAGTGCAACAGAGATCACATAACCTTAGGGTCTATTGACTGTATATTATCGTTTACTAAAGAACCTCCAAACAAGCATGCAAATTAAGTGTAAAACATGTAACTGTTTTTTGCAGGTTATGACATGTCCACCTTTATAAGGCGTTATAGTAGATACTTGAATGAAAAAGCGTTTTCCTACAGACAAATGGCATTTGACTTTGCAAGAGTGAAGAAAGGGTAAGCAAAGTTTAGATACGTAAACTGATAGGATTGCCTGACCCATGCAAATCTTATTTGTGGCATTACACTTAATTTTAGTGTCTCAATGACTTTGTTCTTACTTTCTTTATTTAGCCACAATGAAACACCAAAATGGTTGGATTTCATAAGTATTTGTAATTGGTTAAAAATTGCACAAGGAGCAGAGAAAAGACTGTGGGTAGTAAGGCAAATACTGAAGACTATAGTAAGGTGCCTTGCAGAACTGGGAGCTTTTAGTGCTAGGTGTTAAATCTGACTGTTATTAAATTGTGCTGCAGCGAGACTGTGTTTAGGATTCGGAGAAGGGAATGCTCTGAAACTATATTTAGGATGTTTCATGACTCTCCAGACCCTTTCCATGAGAAAGATGACTGATTAAAAAGGAAAACTCAAATAAACACCTGAAGTTCTTAGCAGATTACACAGCAAACAGTTATAAACCAAACAGAATAAGGTTGTAAACTACTGGTTTTATTTCCCACAAGGCCCATATTTTAAAAAAAAAATAGTTAACCCAGCTCAGAGTAGTAGATTGGTATTTATCAGAACATTTTTTGTTCTCTGACTCCTCTAACTGGGACTCTAATGGCTCTATGTTCTCTCTTGAAGCACAGACAACACAGCAAGTGGCTCAACACCCACTGAAGGTGCAGTTTAATTGACTGCGTGCTAAAGATGCTCCCACTAATCATGAGTTGTGTACAGGATTCTTCTGGCAGCTCCGGTGTTTTTTGCAGCTTGGGATTCTGAGCTGTTGATGCAGGCAGTGCTGCCAGGCTTTCCTCTCCTGCTTCTCAAACTGTCGTGTAGCTGGATGCCATTCCCACAGTGGGGACCAAAGTAGTTTATCTCTTGAACCTATCTGGAATATGAATCACGAAGAAGTTTTTGACATGAGGACTAGTAGCTAGTTGGATTGATATTTCGGGCAGGCTTTGATCCAGCAGGCTGCTGTGGTGCTAGCATCTTAAGTTCCCTTTGTCACCTACTGCCTTCAAACACTTCATGTTAAATAAACATAAGCTTGAGTTGTCGGGAATCCTTCTATTCCTGCCTTGCTGTGTGTTCCTGGAAAGGCTTTCTGTGTGTGTTATTTCTGGTGCTTGAAACAGGGTGCTGCCTCAGACTATAGTGTAAAATAAGTAAAAATGGTGGTATGCATTCCCCGAGAGGAGATGCTGTACCTGTCCATGGCCAGAACAGGGCAATACATAATGGTGGTTGTGCAGGTTTGTGATACTCGGAGATAAAAATGGGCATGCGTGAAGACTGCTATAAGACTATGGGTGGCAATTAAGGAATGCTACACGTCCAGGACTGCTGCATGATCCTGTTGGAGTAATGGTTCAGGACTGATAAGTCAGGTCAAAGTCAGTGGAAGTGCTATGAAGGAGTAATGGCATTAATTAGTACCCAGGAATACTGAGGCAAGAAGCTCTAAGCAAAGATTGCACTGATTTAGGTTGTCACTGGATTGGCATGCATATATTGTGGCACTTGATGGGGGGGAAAAAAAGCAACCTATAGAGTTTTTTGTCTTCAGTGACCACGGACACATCATTAAAAAGTACTCCTAGCAATGAGTTATCATTAGTTATTCATAACAAACTTAATGCATAAAGACTATCAGTTCTCAAAGTATGTCTGTGACAGTATTTCTTGCCAAGTTATTTAAATTCTTAGTGTCCTCTTTCCATAAAGAGATCAATCTCTTGGAATCATCACTCTAACGCAAAACCTTTCTTTACCTGCTGTCAGGGAGGGTGGCTGGATGAAGTATTTTTCATGCCGGCTTTCATGATGGTGTGAGAAGCAGGAGAATCAGACAGTGCTCCAAACATTTGAAATGGATTATAGCTGCTTTGAGCTTAAATTTAGACAACAAATCACTTTGGGGTAAGGGAGAGGAGAAAAGCCATGGCTTCTAATCTGTGTTCCCCCTTGCAGAGCTGACGGTGTAATGAGAACAATGGCTCCTGAAAAGCTGCTGAAGAGTATGCCAATATTACAGGAACAAATTGATGCACTACTTGAATTCGATGTATGTATTGAAGCTGACCCAGCATTAACTCTGGGTAGTGACTTATAAATGCTGTGTTTTAACGAACACGTTTCACCTTGTAGGCGATGCTTTACTCATCATCCCATTGTATGGGCCAAAAAATCCCCTTGTCAGTGTCCCACTGAGGTAGTACAGTGAAGGGTGGCCCTTTCCTATATGTATGAAATGTGCAGATTGCACTTTTTTTTGAGTGTGGAGGAACAGCATGGGAAATGGGGCATTGAGGAATGCCAGCTTGGAGCTTGGAGTTTCATCGTCTGCATCAGTGAGGAGAAGAAATGGACAAAACAAGGAGACTGAAGAATCCTTTTTCTGTCTCTTGGCAACCAACTTATTATTGAGGGGAGGGGAAAAAGCCATTAAAATACCAAATGTACAGTGTTTGGCTTCCTCAAAGTCTTCATCTGGTTTTCAGCTGTAAACTAAATTGGCTGAACTTTAATCTAGACTGTTCTTATAAAAAAATGTCTAAAGTATATTGTTATGAAAGTTGGTGGGATTCTTTATCTGCCATAAAGGTAAAAACAGGAGTCAATTGCTGTAGGAGGTACAGCATAACGTTGCAAAGAGGTCTTTGAAGGAATCAGTCTTGAAGTTAGAATCATAGAATTGTTTGGGTTGGAAGGGACCTTTAAAAGTCATCTAGTCCAATGCCCCTGCAATAAGCAGAGACATCCTCAACTTGTTCTGTTCTTGCTGGGCAGAAGGACACGATCCCAGGCAGAAGGCAGAGCCAACTACAGCTTTGAGGAAAGCCTTAGAAGTACATGTCTTGCTAATGTGTTTTTTGTTCCTAAATGGCATAGGAATTGTGATAGTGGTCTCAGAAGAGGAGGCATTTTTAATAAAATAAAGATCTTTTCATAAATGAGCACTTATTTTCTGCCCAAGTTAATGTAAGAATTGGAAGGGTCTTGACACCATTAACCCAGCCTTATTATCTAGTAGACTACTGAGGTTTTGTTAAGCTCTGCTGTGAACTGACATCTTTTGTCCAGTTTCATTAAAGCTTTGTTCATAGCATCTCTGCCTTTCTCCTCTTCATGATAGGCGAAGGAGTCAAGACTAAGATGTTTACTGTTGATGGGGGTACTCCTCTGCTGTAGTGGATTTTTTTGGAGTGGTGAAGGAAGCAATCCTTGATCTGCTAACAAACCTTTGTTAGATTTCTTTGTGTGAAAGTTTGTATTCAGTGCTTGAATCTATAACAGTATCAGATACCTAGCGCAAGCTAAAACTTCTGTTTGCATTCAGTACATCAGTTGTAAATAACTGGTATTTTGTTTGTAGGTTCATCCAAATGAACTGACAAATGGTGTCATAAATGCTGCATTCATGCTTCTATTTAAAGATCTTATCAAACTTTTTGCTTGCTACAATGATGGGGTTATTAACTTACTAGGTAAGTAACCTGATGTCTATATCTCACATACCATGAGTGAGTGAAAAATGAGTTTGAGATCTGCCTCAGTCTTTTTACTTAACTTTCATTCAAACTATTTCTTGACTGTGCTGTTCTGGTGTGAGGGAAAACTTTAAGCCATAACCTCTTACATTAGTCTTCATCTGAGACTGGATTGTCTTATGCCCTTAAAATTGTATAGATTTCTACTTAAAGACACCGAGCATCTGTGTGCTTAAATAAATGTACAGTGCTGTGTGAGCTTGCATAATATTTCCTGCAAGGTTCGCAAAGCAACTTTTTGCTCTTTGATTGCGTTTTTAAGATGCCCAGTTTCTTCTGTTATATATGCTATGTGGTAGCCTGATATGAAGTTGTATACTCCTGAATAACATTCCTGATCTGTCCAAAAGCCCAAACCACAACAACTGCCAAAACCTACTGTCAGCCTGCAAAGTCTATAGGAGGTTGTGAGCCCGTTCTGAACCTCAGACAGCTCAGTGTGATCACCAGCAGAGCATACCTTAAGCTGTCCCTGCAAAAGGCTTTATTTTAAAGTCTAAAACCAGGAGTTGACGTAAACTGCAGGAAAGGTAACTGACCCTGTAGACAATGAGCTTCAACTACTAAAACTTGTGAGCACTTCAGCTAAAGACAGCTAAAAACTGAGATTGCTTGGCCAGCCTGAGTGACCCAAGACTCTGGCTGCAACTAGAACAGGAAGAAACAGAGAGGTTACAGAGACTGCACAGGAAAAAAGACGTCCCTGAGCTGTAAAGCTCAAACAATTTTTTTGTATCCATGTTGCAACGCTTTTTGCTAGTTTCATAAAAGTCCCAGGTGTTTTGACTGAAACTATAGGCACAGGGACCTTATGGAGCAGATACAAACGTGTTGGGCATAACAACTGGATTGAGATTTTGCTGTCTACTGCTACTTAAAGTGTAAATTCAGGTTGAAATATGTGGCAGTTGTGCTTGATAATGGACATGGACCAACTTTACAGAGCTACTAAAGTGGAAAAAGTTCTTTTAAGTGAAGACAACGTGGGAGAGGACATAGTAGTATATGCTTAAGTAACCTTAATTACTTTGAATTTTAAGTTTGGTAGCTACTTTACCTGCTGACTTTTTATCTTTAAAAAGCTGATCTACATCACATACAATGCTACGGCTGGTTGGGATGCAATTTTCCAGTTTATATAATTCTTTAGCAGCTCAGGAAGCCCAGCTTCTAAATTCTACTAAGGACTAGGAACACCACTGGATTAGTGTCCAAGTAGAAAAATGTTAGTAGTGTGCGATATTCTTGAAACGTGATTTTCCTGAAAACTAGAGTTGCTGATGAATGCAGACCTAATGTAAGATATCTTAACTGAAATTTGCCAAATTATTTCTCTAGAGAAATTTTTTGAAATGAAAAAGGGACAATGTAAAGATGCTCTTGAAATCTACAAACGATTTCTTACTCGAATGACCAGAGTATCAGAGTTTCTTAAAGTTGCGGAGGTAAGTGACTTCCAGTCTTCTGGAGTCTGGCACTTAAGTATTTTGTGAATTTTTTAGCACCAGTATAAAATATTAATTGCACTCGTTAAGCATCTGACTCACTGTGTATAAATATGAGGCAGTATAGAAGTTCCTGGATCTGCTTGTTCAGCTCTTCTTGAAGTAGTTAAGTGCTGCTTAGGACTTTCATATGTCTCTGCTGTGCAGCCAGCCTCAACTTTCCTGGTACAATGGTACAGATTACATGACTTCAATCATATCAATATTTCTTGGACATGCTGTAATAAATGCATGCTTCTAGGACAGGGTTGAACATTAGCGGAAGTTAGAGCAATCAGGAATAAAAGCGTTACAATTTTATAAGTCTGCTTTTTAAGTCTTTGCAGCCAACTACAAGTTAACTGGAATGTGAGATTTTCCTGGGTTTGATCCTTGTTATTATCATCCTCTTATGTGGATAATACGCATATTACATGGTTAATTAACTCTTGCTGGGCTCTCATTTGTGGTAGTTGGCTCCTTGGCACAAGATGCGCATTTGCCATGTTTCATGCTTCATTATAATGGACAGCAGTAATGAGCTGAATAAAATGTTTGTGTCTTTGCTAATTTACTCAACTATTTATGAAGGATCCTGCTAGACTCCTGAGTGGAATGTAATATCTGATATGAGCGTTAAACTTGAGGGAATGAAGTACTTTTAGACACGCGTAGGTCAGCTTTGCAGGACAGGGATTACAGTGACTATACTTCAGGATTACAAGGTGCAGCGGAGCTTGTTCTTCTGCAAAAGCTAAACCAGCAGGCACTTTGAAGAGTGAAGCAACAGGACAATTAATAGAAGATTGCAGATTTAGACCTCATCTTGCTGTATTTGAAATGCTGGGAGAGAAGGGCAGAACAACAAAGTGACTTGAGCTTCAGCATATTTTTTTTAAAGTTATGTCTTCTAGGATTTGCTCAGTGGCTGAATTTCAGAGAACTTCATTAGGATAGTCAGGTTATCCACGTCTGGGTAGTTATGTGTTTGGCGGTTCCCTAATGCTGTCCTCTGACACAACAGTGTGTGACCAGAAAGCCCTGCCTGACTTGCAGGGTGGAGTATGAACTCTACCTGGGTGGAATCAAACTCTTTGATTTTTTTTTTTTTTTTTTTTCTTCTTTTTTAAATAGATATTTAATTTGGTTTTTTTTTTTTTTTTTAAAAGTGCTGCAGGTGGTTGAAGCTAGCTACTGGAAAGATGGCCATCTGCACTTGCTAACTTTGTAGTCTTTTTCTAAAGATAAAGTGCATTATAGGTTGAAGAGTGTACCATAGTTCTAATCAAAATTAGTGCCTGCTGCAGTGGAATAACACACTTACATTTTATCTCTTTTTACATCCACAGCAAGTTGGAATTGACAAGGGCGATATCCCTGATCTTACACAGGTAAGCTTCTCTTGTGGGTTTTTTTTTTTGGATCTGTGTAATAACTAGAAGTTCTGTAACTAGGAAGCTCACCAGGAATGTAAATGTTAGTAGAAAGTCATACCATGTAACATTTTAAAGCCCTCCCAACTTGCAAGTAAGAACTGCCCAAAGCTATCTTTGAAGACTGATAGAACTAAAACAATGTCTTTAATGACTTCCAACCTATAGTTGAAGGGTAGACTGTTTTGCTCTTTCCTTGCTAAAGGACAGATTTTCACAGCTTGTAGCTCAAGTTCATTTTGACGACAGACTGTGTGGAGGTTGTGGTGTGATTTGCTTCTTAATCTCTCCCTGACATGGTCTTGGTCCACAGATGAAATTCAGAGCAGCACTAGCACCACTGTCTTGGCCTAGGTACAGTGAACTTCAAGTTTAAATGCAGAAGTTGTGATGTGATTGCTGAACTTCTCTGCCAGCATGCATCAAACTTATAACGTCAAAATTCACTTACGCTGTAGCTGCTTAAATTCTGTTGTGCTGGTCCATTTTCAGTATCACTTGCAAATTGGCCTGGGTGCTTGGCTTTGTGTTTAATGTGAAAAGGATATTTACGTGGAGAAAGAGATCCATGCTGAAGAGTTCACTTGTGGCAGTTCTGATGCCAGTAAAATTGGAACAGAAGAGCAGTCCAAATGGCTTAACGGTTGTAAATCCCAAGTGTTCATAGCCTGTGAATGTGTAGTTTTTGAAAGTCTCTTGAAAGCCTGGTTTAAATCAGCATCAGAATAGTGGTTCTCTTGCTTAAAAAGCCAGTTAAAAATTCTGAAAGTGAGACATGATGTGATGGTGGAGAGTTTTAATCTTTATGGGTTTCAGATGCTACAGGGCTATGAAATCTGGCCACTCTTTCAGCAGAGGAAAGCATAGACTTCTAGCAACGCGTGGAATACCAAACCCAGTTCTGAAGTAGCTGAAGTAGTATGTTCATCTCATGCTGTACCCCAGGGGCTCTTTTTTTAACAAGGTCCCATCAGTTGTGAACTAAGTCCTTGAACCAGAAGAGCTCACCTTAAGCTCAGTTAATGAAATAAGGTTTATAAATTCCTGTAGCACTTTTTTTTTTCTGCTTGTGTTGCGTCAGCCTGCTGGAAAGGCTGCCTGCTGGGACTGCTCAAGTCCTGTTCTGCATCATCAGTCAGTGCTGCACTTGCTCAGCGGCACCTTAGTTACTCCTGCCTGAGGGTCCCTTTCACCTCAAGAACCAACACTTTAAAATAGAATAGAATAGTTCCTTTGGAAGGAGAGGATCCACAACAATCATCTGGTCCAAGTGCCTCACCACATCAGTTGTCTTCTCAAGTAGTCCCTCATAGCTGTATTCTCCCAAAGGCTGCTTGGGACTCAGTTGGTAAGGCCAATCTGCAACATGCTGTAGATTGTGTATTTGACCTATGCAGGGTATTTCAGTGAGGAATTAAAGGCGAATAATAAAACTGAATTTCAGCTAATAAGTAATATACAATTGTATATAATATCAATGGTATACCCTAATTCCTAAAGCAAGCCATGGCAATAGTCAGTAGTATTCATCAATAAGTTGGTTGTGTTGACACTTCAGGTGTATACATACTCTGTAAATCCAAAAAAGTGGTCACAGTACTGAAATACAAGTTGATAGCTGTCATCTTTGGACTTTCTAGTTTGGCTGTGACGTTTTGGAGGCTGAGGAGTCATCCTGGCAGCTAAAGAGCTTGGCTCATTTTTATTTATTAGCAATTCTTAAAGTATGGCAGTTTTGTCCCAAACAGCTAGTGGGGATCCCATATCTAAGGTTCCACCATGATGCTGACTGATAGATTAGTCTAATGCTAAAGCAGTATCTAGAAGAAATTAAGCAGTGTTCAGTGTTGCAAATTGGATACCAGACAATACTTTCCAGATGGTTGCATCTGGGTGGAAATCTTCTGAAGCTTCCTCTCTGAATTCTGTTTGATAGATGACTTTCCTATTACCTTCTTGACTTTTAAGAAACCTGTGAATAATGTATTGGAAATCTCTTTAAAGTGTGATAACAGGAAATAATGGAATTTTTTTTTTTGAAACGTAGCTTTCTGCTTACATGTTGAAGTAGGCACAGCTTGTGTCTTATGCTATAGCCTTTTTGAATACGTAGAAGTCTGAAATTTTTTTTTTTTTTTTTAGCAAATGAGAGCCTTTGCTCATCTCTTTCTTGCTGCTGGAAAATTCTTTTAACTAAATCACTTGTGTTTAACCAAATTCTTGTGCTCAAATTAGTTGAAAATGAATAAATATGCATATAAAAGCAGCAATGGCTAAGATGTTTCTGCATGGCGTATGTACGTGGGACATATTTAAATTCAAGCCATCATTTAAGGATTTTTTTTGAGCATTTAAAATTTTTGCATGTGTTAAGCTACCTCACTGCTCAGTTTTAATGCCAAAATTAATATGCAGACACTCTTAAGTACAGTTAGCTGTGCATTGGTACTAGCCAGGTACTAAGCATCCTGAAGCATCTGATTTTAGCCAGCCAGCTGGCTTCCAGTGTACTGTGCACGGGAGCAGTGGAAGGTCTGTTTTCAAGCATCACAAACTGACTTTTTTGATGCATATGTATAATCTGAAATTAAAGACATTATTTATGAAAACCACCGTAGGTATTGCTGTCAGGATTTGTGGTTGATCTGAAAGAGACTGATAAAGAGAATTCCCTGTTTAAAGACTGTACCGTTGATGAACCGGTAACCCTGATGAAATACTTGACTATTACATGCTACTGTATCTCTTAAGGGTTTCCTCCTTGCTTGTTGATCGTATCAGAGTCTACTTATCTGGGCTCTGTTTTTATACCGGAGCAGCTAAGCACACTGTCCTTTGCGTTTATGACTCTTCCTATCTACCATTGTAACAGCAAGTGCATGCCTGGGGGTGTTGCCTGACCACAAAAAAAGCTGCTTAAAATAAAGCCCAAGATCAGGGAGGATTGAAAAAGCTTAGTTTTTGTAGATGTCTAAAATAGCAATCTTTACGAATTTTGAGTTAGCTGCTGGGTTGGTTCAGTAACCTGTGCCTGGCTACTATTTTGAGAAGAAACAGCTATAACGCTTTGTGTTGTTGGGAACGTTGGACCAAAGGTAGCTGCTTTTGGGGGCATTAGAAATGACTTTTAGTTTGTTTTGTTTAGACTGCAAATACTGTCTAACGCTCTGGTCCTGACAGAGGTGTTGGAGGTTTGACTAAAAGTAAAACTGAAAGGATGACCTTCAACCTATTACTCTTAAAATTAACCCTGTGGGTGCCTGTGCTGTTGTCAATGTTTAACACTGACTCAAAGCATGATGAGCAGCACACCCTGGATTTAGGCTTCGGGTGCTGTTTAGTGGACGTAAATTTTTTCTCTCTGCAAATTTGGACACGGTGTTATCTTTCAAAAGCTGTCTTTGCCTGAATGCTTCTAGCATGGAAATCCACTATTTTCACAGTGGTGTAAATAAAATAACAGCATGAGCATGCACATGGTGGACTTCAGGGAAGATGGTGCTGGATTTCAGAGTATCGTTAGGTCAATGCAACGTGTTTTAGAAGTGTATCTTTTTCGTTTTGCTTTCAAGGCTCCTAGCAGTCTCATGGAGACCCTTGAGCAACATCTAAACTCACTGGAAGGAAAAAAACCTGGCAACAAGTAGGTATATATGGTGTACCACATATCAAGGTATAATAGTAATAATGTGAGACTAGCTGATGTTTAGGTTTGCCTCCCCCAACCTCCTTTTGCCACTTAGCTGGAAAATAAGCTGTGGTGAGACTAGGCTTTTCAGTTCCCTTACAAAATCGTGTTAATTGCAACTTTTGGGGTTTTTTCCTTACTGGGGGGATGGGGGGAAATGACACACCACACAGCTAGACACCTTCTAAAATGAAGTAAAATTAACTATTGAAAACTCCTAGAAGGAACTGGTTTTCCCTGCTGCTAAAGCTTTTGTCATTAAAATCTATTTGTTTTCTAATAGCTTTGCATCTTCTTACTAGATATTTGTGATGGCTAAGTCTAGGAAGGATTAAGCTAAAACTGTGTTTTCTCTTTTACTGTTGCTTTCCTTGCAATTTAGCGAAGGGTAAGTACATACATTTACATATCGTTTGCATGCAGACATGGTTATGTTTTTTTTTTTATTTAAATGGCTTGAACACTTAGAAATAAATATCATCTTTAAATTGTACCGAAACTGTTGCTTGCTTTTATATATAGTTGTTAAGTTATTTTATTTTTGGTGATTTCTGTCATAGCTCCAGATCTTCTAATCAGTTCTACGGCTCCTAGGAATTAACCAGTTTGAGTAACCTGTAGGTTGGATGCTAGTCCAATACTGGTGCCGTTTTAACTTCAACTCCTCCTTTCATCTCTCATATTAAAGCAGCTCTGAAAATGTGTAGCAGTATTTTCATACCTCATAATAGTGAAAGTAAACAAATGCAGTGACATACATTTTAACTTACGATTAAGGCTCTGTTGGCTAGTGGTAGTGTGATTTTTCTTGCACGTGGGAGAACTTTCAGCTTGGACCTTCTAACTAACTGTTTCCGTACTTTAAAATATCATTATTTTAAAATAACTCTTGCTGTCTTTAAAAGAACAGTAGACTTTGAAAATTTGCTGACACATCCTCAGAAGACTTATGTTGGATAACTGCTTCTGTATTGGTCTTATTCTGCTGCTGTTGCATGATTTTATAATACGGTGACATCTTGCCCCAGTAACTCTTTCCTACTGGCTCCCATAGGCCCAAAAGGAAGACATTTGCATGCATCTGTGCCTGTCCCCCATTAAGCAGAGCTGATTTAAAAGGCAGAATAATCTTGTGATACCAATTAGCTTAAAGGATTCATTTAAGATTTGAAGTAAAAATTTGCATTAGTCGTCTAAAGCGGCACATGGAAGTTTGAGAAATGGGGAGGTCATGCAGTTGTAGAGATCTTCAGAAAGCTGTCGTGCTTAGCTTTTCGTCTTTTTACAGGAGTTTTGATGACCAGAAACGTAGTTTCCAAAAGTGTACTTATCTGAAACCCCCCTTTTTTTTCTAGATCTGGGGCTCCTTCTCCTCTGAGTAAGGTAAATACTGCCAATTGCTGTACTAGTTAATTATTGTTCAGGTGATATGCTTTAGAACATCTTAAGGGCATAAAGAGATAAATTTCCACCTCCTAATCTGCTTTTTAGACTTTGCCACATAGGCCCTACCTAATTGACAAAATTGCATCTTCTAATGGCCTTGTAAATAATGGCCCCATAAAAGCACTTCACTGATCTGAAGGGCTGTGGTGCTTATACCAGTGCAGATGCTAAGCTGCTTTGCCAGGATTTGATGGCCAAGCTTTGTGAAAGCATAAAAGATACACATATCTACATCTCAACTCCTCTTTATNCCTTAATCCTCATGTCAGTGAGAAACTTATTCCGTACTGTTTCTCCTCCAGATCCTTCACTCCATTTGCAGCTTTTCAGGAGGAGGTTCTGACTCTTTTAAAACCACGTTCACGTGAAAAGCCAGGAAGAAAACTTTCATCCGATATACCTAGTTTCAGAACTGACCTTTATTAGTGAGACTGCTCACCTTAATCTAAAGCAAGAGTTGCCAGTAAAAATATCTTGGTTTGAGTGTCAGATAAACTAATCAGCTTTATGGTGTTAGTAATAGTAGTTCCTGGTATCCCTGAAGCGTTGCCAGGTGCCATAGTTTTGTGCCTGATAATGGGTGTTGTGCAGGGGGAGACAGTTCAGTGGTTGATTCTAGTGAAAGCTCTTAAATTTCTTTCCAAAAAACCCTTTTTAAAAAAGCCAAACAAATAAAAAAACTCTCTTGTCCAATACTGTAGTAGTTGGCGAGAACTACGTGATGGCTCAGAAAAGTGTTCTTACAACTTTAAGTAATTCCCTCTTCCCTGATTTACATGAAGAATTTGGACCGCTCTAGTCTCAAACCTTAGTAAAGGCTTGAGGAGAGTCTAGAAAGCTTATATCCATCTCCTGCTAGGGTTGTGATGATGGGATGGCAGTAGCAGAACTCAGAAGAAAGTTGCTGCAAATTTGCCATTATTTTTCTTTCTTGGAAGTGGTAGGAATGGCAGACGGTGGTAAACATAGGACTTGGTTTTGCTCATTAGGAAAAGGATCTTTCTAGTGTGTGAGATGCTGTAACAAAGCTCGTAGTATCTTTTAGAATTAAATTGACACTCTTCAACGTAACTTGAGTCTTCAAGTGCATGGAAGAGTTGCAATATACTCTCCTGAGTGTCTGTCCTCGCCATAGTTAAGATACCCTTATCCAGAATTGGAGGAGCTAATGAAGCAAAATCACAGGCTGAGCTGTCTTTTATATCTTGCCAAGGACTTAACAGTTAGCACTGGTGGTCGCTTTTAAACTCTCTTCATCCTGAAGGTATATGTACACACTTTTAACGTAGTTTATAACCATTTCCCTTCTCACACCATTTCTACAATTAGGGTACTATGGTGCTGTTGTGGACCAGCAGATAGTTCATTCTGTGGACAAAATGAAGGGTCTGACAGATGTAGAAACAAACGCACAAAAATACTTTGTTCCTCCCATCTCCAGGATGGTCTTAAAACTGAGAAAAGGGAGTTTCCTGGGCAGCAAACTATTTTCTTGGAACTTGCTGAGAATCCTTTGACACATAGGAACTGTTAGTTACCCTAATTAGGATTTTAAAAGGCAAGTAAGGCAACTCTGGATCACGTGTCTGAGTTAATTGCCTAGATGTTGGGTGAGTCTTCAACCCAAGGGACTAATGCTGATATGAGGCTGGCCGCTGGTGTCTGCACGCATTCAGAGCACCTGCAACAGACATTTCGTCTTGAGTCAGGCATTGCTAGGTGGAGTCACCTCTGAGTTTCTCAGCTCCACCACCCTCTAAAAACTTAGCCTGGTCTTCCTTAAGTTCTTTTAAAGGGGGGAACAGCTCACAATAAGAAGACCTGATGTCAAAACTGGATTTTTAAAGTGCGTGAATCTGTGCATGAGTTGTTTGTGGAGAAATGCTGGTATAGTGAACATATATTTAAAATATCTCTCCAGTCTTCTCCAGCCACAACTGTTACATCTCCTAGTTCTACTCCAGCAAAAACTATTGATACGTCTCCTCCAGTTGATCTTTTTGCAACTTCATCTACAGCTGCTCCAGTCAGGTAAGTTAAAAAAAACATATTTGAGTTATTGAGCCCGATGTAGATGCCAAAGTGACACTTGTAACAGGAGGCTTGCCTGCAAGATTTTGCTTACTTTACAGATAGTGTACATAAGTATTGAATTGGCTACATTATTCTACCAGCATAGACCACAAATGAGCTCTAACCAAATGAAAAAAAAATAAATTGTGGCTACTCTGATTTGCTTTTAGTGTAGTAGTGATGTTGTACCATTTCCAACATAAACTTTTAATTGAATAGACAAAAGTAATGTGCAAATCTAAAGTAGTCTTTGCTGACGTTCAGTATTCTGTTTCTAAAACTGCCGAATTAAGATTCCTTCTTCTTGCTCTTCAAGTTAATCAAGCACAAAAATAATGAACTTTTGGAGGTTAAAATAAAAAATAAACATTTGACCAATGAGAAAATCTGAACCTTGCTTTCAAGTGAAAAACCAGAACAAACCGCTGTTGCTCATTGTAATAAGCAGAGGTGAAAGATGAAAGAACTCTAAAGCTCTAAGCTTGAACCAAAAGTCTGAAGATGTGACTAACTTCAGTTAAATGTCAGATGAAGTACTTCACTGAAAGAGCCTTTACTATTGTGGCCAGCAGGTTGAGGGAGGTCATTCTCCCCCTCTACTCTGCCCTGGTGAGGCCACATCTGGAGTACTGTGTCCAGTTCTGGGCTCCCTGGTTCAAGAAAAACAGGGAACTGCTGGAGAGGGTACAGCAAAGGGCTACAAAGATGATTAGGGGATTGGAGCATCTCTCTTATGAAGAAAGACTGAGGGACTTGGGTCTTTCTAGTCTAGAGAAAAGAAGACCGAGGGGGGGATCTTATCAATGCTTACAAATACTTAAAGGGAGGGTGCCAGGAGGATGGGACCAGTATTTTTTCAGTGGTGCCCAGTGATAGGACAAGAAGGAACGGGCACAAACTTGAACATAGGAAGTTCCATCTAAACACGAGGAGGGACTTCTTTCCTTTGAGGGTAGCAGATCACTGGAACAGGCTGCCCAGAGAGGTTATGGAGTCTCCCACTCTGGAGACATTCAAAACCCACCTGGACGCTGTCCTGTGCAACCTGCTGTAGGTGACCCTGCTCTGGCAGGGGGATTGGACTAGATGATCTCCAGAGGTCCCTTCCAACCCTGACCATTCTGTGATTCATTCTGTGATTCTTTGATGTATTAATTAAATGTTCCAAATGACCAAGACCTTGTTTCCTAAGCGAATATCTGGCTGGCTTAAGCCATAGAAGTTTTACCACCTTTCTTCTACCTAATGCCTATTTATTGCCTGGAAATGCAGGTTTCTTGCTTCCTGACATGGCACAATGAAATATTGAAGTAGAAGGGAGCTGTCTTCAGTTGCAGCAGTTATTTGCTCTGTTCTTAGGAACCGCCTGGGATTTTGGCTCTGGTGGTTTTCTTTTTGTTTTATTTGTTTGGGGTTTTTTAGGACTGTAAAAGTCTCATAGATCTGCTATGATGTCATTATCAAGTAACTCAAGTAAGTTAAGGTCACATCCTGGGGTGTAATGTATTTTTGGCACTTAATAACTACAGTAGAGGTGTTTATGGCCACTGCTCTAATCCCAAGGCCTGGAAAAAGTGTCTCTCTCAATGGTTTCATCAGTCATCCAAACTAAGGGTAATTCCTACAATCCAGTTATGATTTGTTTTTTTAACTTGATTAAAATGGAACAATTCCTCCAATATTTAAGTTCTCTCTTCCTTTCCTTGGCAGCTCTTCCAAACCATCCAGTGATCTTCTGGATCTTCAGCCAGATTTTGCCGGTACCGGGCAGGCGGCTCCAGCGGCCCCTGCTGGAGCCACTTCATGGGGAGGTAGAGAAACCTCACTGTCAGCATCTCTTCTTGCAGTCTCCGTCTTCTTGCCTGGCTGAACTGAAACCTGGCTCTTTCTCTGCTAGCACAGGATGTTCCCGGCTCACTCCCAGGCTTCTGCTGACCTGACGGTCGGGCATCCCTTCGCAGCGCAAGGCTACTCCTTTTTTCCAGGGATATGCATAATAGTATATAAGCTGCTTAGAAGGGCCTGACTGCAAAGCTGGCGGGGGGGCAGGATTACGTGACTAAAAGTAAGCAGGAAGGGGATGGCTGAAGGTGAACAGGTAGGGTTGGCACTTCAAAAATGGAAGAGCTGGAACTGCTCGTGTGCTTATTGGCAAGGTGAGGGCAGAAATCAGCTCTTTTGTTCGTAAAGCAAAGCCCACAGATCGGTAGGCAGGAGGATCGAAAACGTCTTTTTAAAAACAAAAATGCATCTCAAGCCAATGGTGGCAAATTAGTTCTGCTGCAAGTGTGATTACCTCTGACAACCCTTAACGTATTTTATTAAAATCTGCCTTGTCTGCTTAGAATGGTAATATGAAAACAGAAGTAGAGGGCTAACGGATAGGAATACCTAACCGGCTCTCTGAAATCTGAGCTCTGTGGTGAACTGAGCCTGTTGTTCCAGGCAGCACTAGCAGCTGGTGAGCCGAAGAGGACCGCAATAAATGTAGGCAATGTTCACTCCTGTCCTGTGAAGACAAGGAATTAGGCCACTAAATGTGATTTATCTTACACAGCTGTAAACCCACTGTGGTGTAATCTTAAGAGATCTTCACTTGTGTGGCAGCTTAATGAACTCATCAGCCCTCTCACGGCAGGAATGCCACACTGAGTCATGCTGACTCTGCTATGAATGCTAATGCTGGGTACTAGCGGCTTCTGCATTCCCTGTTTCTGGTCTTAGCTTTAGTTCGTTAAAGATGACATTGTATCTCAGCCACTTCATTATGAGAGGATAGCTATGGCTGTCACGTAGGCCATTTTTTGCATATTCCTATTTAATCTGTTGAATCGATTTATTTTTTTTTCAGAAGTGTCAGTTTTTTTAACTGAAATGTAATCTTACCCAGAAGGCAAGACCAAAGAGCCATCTATGCTAGGGTGCCTGGGTCTAATTACTGTGCCATTTTTGATTGCGTCCTATTTATCTTGCTCTGTCATTGCCAAGTACTGGAACACAACCTTTTGAGATGTTTGAAAGAGCTCGGGCTTCTCAGCTAACTTTTCGTAAGCGGTTACTCATTTATACAAATAGCCATTAATATTGTAAAATATTGGTTCGCGTTGCAATTGAAAGATGATTTATTTGGTTTTTTTTTGCTTTGCACTATCAGACAAAGCACCTGTAGTTTGGAACTCAGCTGTTTTTATTCTTCTGAATTACTGAAAACTTGAAAATTGACCAGTAATGCACCTAGTCCTCTTATTCCACAATGGAAAAGGATGGCTAACTTTTTTCCTGTGGCCAGGATTATAGCTAACCTCATCGTGTATACTTCAGTCTTACCTTTCAGAATAGCATTTTGGTAACTTGAAGTTTGTCTGCTTTACTGCTGGCAGGAGTCCAGGTATGATGACCTGTTACTGCTCTGGAATCTTGTACTTTTTTTTTTTTTGCACCCTTTATTTTTTTTCTTTTTTCAACTATTTTAAATAATTGTCAAACACCATGTCAGACACGCATAAATTGAGAACCGGAATGCCTTTATTGTGAAAATACTGAAGTTTCCATTAATGTTTCATCTGGTAATGAGAAAATCTTGGAGCCTGTGTTAAGGGTTGGGTTTGTTTATTTACTTATTTAAACTAAATCTGCAGGATGAAGCCAGTAGTCATTATAAATTGTATGGTCTCATAGGTACTACAGAGCCTTCTAATTAGTGCAAGTGGGACCACATCAGGAATACTGCATGCAGTTCTGGGCTCTCCTGTTTAAGGCAGAGGGCTACCAGGATTCCATGGATCTAGAGCACATCTTGGCAGAGAGAGATGGAGGGAGCTGGAGCTCTGTCATCTGGCAAAGAGCAGGCTTAAAGGGGACTCTTAATAGTGGCCTACAACTACTTGTAGGGGATTTACAATGCAGAGCCAAAATTTTCTTGGAAATGATAGTTGATTATAGTGAAGGGTAATAACAGATTGCAGCTTCAGAGGTTGATCGGACATTAAGGGAAAAATTACTTCACTTGGAGGATGGGGCAGTACTGGAGCAGATCCCCCCCGATCCGAGCTAGTGGACTGTCCGTTCCTGGAGATTTTTCAAGACCTGACTGGACAAAGCCATGACTGCCCTGATCTGGTGTTGGCCATAATGTTGTTCTGAGCAAGAGGCTGAACAAGATGACCTTCCTTCCACCTAGGACTTTTGGGAGGATGTGTAACAGTGCCTCCCCGCTACTTGAGCTTCCTCCTCATCTGCAAAACTCTGGTGGCCCACAGCAAGCTAATGTGGGAACTCATGAGAAAGAAGCACCAGGGGGAGGAAGCTGGAAGAATTGCTGCAGTTCAGAATAGGTAGGAAAATGTGAGTATCAGATACTTCAAAATGCAGCATCAAAAAGTCACATAAACCTCAGGAATACGTCACCAACAAACGATCCTGTGGCAGTGTAGATTCTATGAATTCTGGCATATACTGTATATTTGGTATAGTACACTGTATATTTAGTGGTATATACAGAACACTGCATATTTTGTTGTATTTGGAAACATACTAGGTATACAACATAAGTTATCTAGCAAATGAACTGTAACTTGTGAAAATCTACGCTTCTGTGCTAATAGGAGATGATCAAGGTAGGGTCATAAGTTGCCTGCAGCATACCGCAAGGTGATTAGATAGGCATTTGGCAGGCAAACTAGACTGTAGTATTACAAAAAATACAGTAGGTCAAATTCTGCATCCTTGCAAGGCCTGACTCTCGGATATTAAAGCAAATGGACTTGAATTTCTGCTCTGAACTACCTTGCAGTGTGCCTTAGAATGTGGATTTGCTATTAAAATTGTTACTTTAATACGACTATACAATAAAGCATTGGTTTTGATACTTCTCATATTAAGAGTAAGTGTAGCTTGCCATGCTGGATAATTGTAATTTCACTGTTTTGTGATCTATAACATAACTGGATAACAAAAAGGCATTGAAGAATAAGCTAATAGAAGGTAAAAGTTTGCCAACAGTTGTTTATTTCAAGTCTAGCTGTGCGACTTCTACCTGGTGTGCAGTAATGAGATACCGGAGTGCTGCATTTTTAATATACTGTTACGCTCTTTCAGAATGGTATTTTGACTTAACTCAGCTTGCGCAAGGCAGTCTCAAGTAGAGCTCTCCCAAGGAACCAATTACGAAAATACTTGCATGTGGTTTCTTGGTGCCTTTTTAACAAGTGTTGTAAAATAAAGACAAGCTTGTGAAGATTGAGCTGTGCTTGCTCAAAGCATTTTTGCTTCCTCCGTACTGACCCATAGCAAAGCATCTGGACTCGGTGCTTACTGTTCAGTGTGGATCAGATGAACCCATGACCCTGTTAACGTGTACAATGAATCTAGGAGCAACACTGACCTCCTGGTTAGTAAGGAGGTAGTTGTTGAGCTCAGACTAGTCTAACTGCAGTAAAAAAAATATAACAGGCCAAACTGGTTAGTTTTCGCAGGTTTTTATGGCTTGTAGTCGGTTTTTATGTAGGCAAAGCTTCCTCTGTCTTTGAGCTTAATCTGATCCCAGAGGGCATCAAATTGTAGGAGAGGCTGTCATTAAAGGTCCTTCATTGGCTTCCAGAAGCAGTTGACTGAGGAACTGAAGTTGGAACAGAGCCAACCTGCTTATGCTGTCAGTCATTCATATTCCTCATAGCAAGCGTTAACAGTGGTGGTTGTTTCTGCATAGAATGCTTGATGCAGGAAAAGCTTTCCTTGCTCTATCACAAATGCAGGAGTTGCTCTTCTATTTTTTTTCTTTTCTGTGTTTTTTTTTTTTTTGGTTGTCTCAAGTATAAGAACCACAGCCTGTCTGCCTCTCAGACTTGCGGCAGCAGGGATGCCGTGTATTGTATCCTGAAGTAACTTAACGCTGTGTTTGCAAGCTGCTCTCTCTGTTAGAGTACCCTGGCTTTTGTGCCAGTTTTGTAAAGGGTTCTAGGGCTGACAGCTCACTTTGGCAGAATAGTAAGCTGAATTCTGTCTGCTTTTAACGACTGTAATGTTGATTTTGTCTGCTTTCTGACTACGTTGGTCTGGAAAATACTTGCAGCTAAGCAAAATCATCTTGAGATTCTCTTTGGTCTCTGAGTACGTTCTGCTCATAGCTTGTTGATTTTGAATAAGCTTCAACTACACCTGTTTACTGTACTTATATGTGGGCACTGGGGTTCATTGGGGCTCACTCTTCCCATGTATGCTTTTACTTGGTGAAAGTCTTGAATCTGTGTGCTGTTAGGCCCAGGAACGTGCATTTAAAACTTCTAGTGTTCTTGGGGGATGTTAGCTGTTCATAAACTTCAGAGAAGTCTGCCTACTTCTGGTGTTACTCTCACACTGCTAAGCCAAATGCAGTAGAGAACTAGTATAGTGGGGAATTGAGCTTCTGAGTGGTTCTTGGCTTTATCCTGGAGGATAGGTGAAAGGTAGGAGACCTTCCTGTCAACCCTTGCAGGCCACTAGTTGGTGTTCTCTGTTACAGTTTAAGAAAACCAACTGTATAAAACAGAAGTGATAAATACTACCAGTGTTTGAACGTCTTGCTGATTAGATATTAAGGAACTTATCAAATACATGAAACCTGTGTACTGGTTCTCTTTTGAAAAGAGTCGTTAAACAGAATGAGCTTTGTCATGTAACAATAACTTGAATGTTGGAAAATCAAGTGCAGAAATTATGTTTAACCTAGACATGTCACTTAGAGAATGAACATATGGCTAATGAATATCTTCAGTCTGGCAGTTCTACTAATTGGTCTGTTTCTTTATTCTGCTGTCATTTTAATGGACAATCACTAGACCTCTTGGGAGAGGGTGAGTAATATTTTTGATTTCTAAGACTTTTGAACGTTAAGACTCATTAAAAGCTCCAGCTTTCTGGAGTTGAGTGATTGTGGTCTCTCTCCCTCTTCCCCTTACTTTTCCTGTTTGATCTTCATTATATGGTTGCATATAGATAACCTGGCTGCACTTTCCGGTGTTACCTCTGAGCCACAGATTTCAGATCCGTTTGCCCCAGAGCCTACGGCAACTACTGCTGCAACTACTGACACCACAACTACTTCAGCTGCTGCCGCTACAACCACAACTATTACTGCTGCCACTGCTGAAGTGGATCTCTTTGGAGGTTAGTTTGGTTGCTCTAGTGCTCTACACCACCTCATAAGGTAGATGAAGCAATATTGAGTTCAGCTATTGTAACAAGGCCTCTCATTTAACTAACTATACCAGAGGTGCCTGTGTGTTGGATGCTAGATGGAACAGGAGATGTAAACTGTCCAACTACCTCTTTGTTTGCTGTGCTTTCAGCTCATGGGCTCCTTGCATATATATGGAAATGGAAAACTGTATATATACAGGTTACCTTATGGTTGAACAGCTAAGAATGTTAGTTTTCAGGTCCAGGCTGGGGTAAGCAGGTATTCTTTCCACATTATCCAATAACTATGCACTGTACTACAATTTCTGGGGAAAGCAGTTGTGCTTTCATAGTTCTTGCACTGGAGAGGCTGGACGTGGCAGCTTCCTGCCCCTTCATTACATGTCACGCTTGAGCTGCGTTGTGTTTCTTTTGGATCTTTCCTGTAAATATAATATTGAGCCAGCTGAAATTACTATATTTCAGCGTTCTTGAGTCGTCTGAATTTTATTTCACACAGCATTAACAGTAAATTAAAGTGGCAATGCACTTATACTATACGCCAGCTATACAACTAATATATATGAAACATATTTTTGTAGTTTAGTTATGCTCTTTCAGTCTCTAATGTTAGCAGCTAACCTGTTGAGTAAAAATAAACTTCCCCCTGTATGTTGTCAGCTTTCTTGTCACTCTCATGGAGCAGGAGGCTTCTCAGCAGCACATCAGAAATTATAATTTCTTTTCAACACTATACCAGTGCAGGTTAATGGAGAAATGATCTGATCTACAAACTACCAACATGTTTGACATCACCTGACGGCTGTATTTTTCTAGTTTTCTGTTCCCATGATGTGTACTTCCAATATGCCAGTGGATGTCAGGAATTAGTAATAACCTACTTGCTATCAAAACTGAATTCCAGTATATTCTCTGTGGGGGTGTGTTTATCTATTGCTTCTAGTTACAGGGGTGCTGGATAGGTCTCATACATAAACAGTTTGACTACAAAGGTATTTCCTAAAGGCGGAAAGTTCTCAGAAGTGTTGTTTAGGACTGACCTCCATAGACACCTCCAAGATATCGCCGTTAAAACTGGTGAGAAACTGTAAGAAGGGAGTACAACTGCTACCTGCTACTTAACTCCTCCTTTTACAAAGATAAATAATAGTCCAAGTGCTGCAGGATCAGGCAGTTCAGAAGCAATTTTGAAATAGTTGTGGACAGTAGTTCTGGACACCACTAGGAGCAAGAGAGAGTCTGATGTTGGTTACTCTCAGGGTCTTGTTGCAGAAGCCAAAGCCTGTTCTCCTTAACACCCCTGCAGATGCATAGCGTGTGAACCTCGTGGTGTGTAGATGTTGGGGTCAAGCCAGTCTTGGATACAGCACTTTCAAATTGCATTATTAATTTAGCATAGATGTATGACTTTTTTAAAAAAAAATCAATCACAGTTAAATGGGTAGAAGTCACTGTAAACTTGCAACAGGATTAGAAAAACATCTGCCCTTGCCTACTCTTCCAGTACTACAGCAGCAAGATGTACCCTTCTTTTTTTCTACCTTTTCCGCTATTCTGTGCCTGGAAAAATGGCTGCTACCAAATCATGCGTCTACTTCCATGTTTATAAAGTGACAAAGAGCTGGATGCTTTTAGTTTCTAGAGTTTTAACTGGTCTTCAGGTTACTTAGTGGCACATGTTAAGAAGTGGAGTTGCCTTCATCCTCCAATGTGAAAAGAATTTTACTTTTGTGGTATTCAGATTTCCATGACTTGATCTCTTCTTTTAAAGAGAACTTATTTTGTTGCACAAGTACTATAAATGTCCAGTGGATAGCGTATTAGATGAATACTGACTCTTTCCTAGAACACTTCAGGGGGAAGCAAGGTTTTATTATTTACAATAGCATCAAGTTTATGGATTTGAGAACCTCTAAATCTCAAGAAGAAAAATCTCTAAACATACTCAGCAGTGAAGGTACTTTTGCAGTGCCTTCAAGGCACCCACAGGCCTGACCCTTTTAAGATCCTGGAGTCCATATTGAACTTCCATCTCTCTACTTATTTTTTTTGTTTGTTTGTTTATTTATCTTCTGAAGCCTCTGCTGTATGCGATGTCCCATACTAACATTCCTTGTTACTTTAAGGCTATGTATGGCACAAGAAGCAGTAGGTTTTGGGCAGACACTGTTGCTGTGTAGCTTTTGTGGTGTTAGGCATGCTGACGCTTAATAAGTAGGTGTTTGACCTTGGAGAGGTCTGCTAGAGATACAGTCTTCAGGGTCACCTTAACTTTTTGCAGCTTGCCAGTTCTTAGTTGCTTTACATGGTTCCTTGTGGTAGGGGAAGGTACAGGGGCAGCGATCTCAGGAGAAAGAATGTAAAGAGTCTGCCGGGAGTGGCTGGGTAGGGGAAGGAAGCCGAAAGCTGCGGGGAAAATGGCAGCCAAGTTGATGGAAGAAGCAGAAGAGGAGACTTTGCGGGAATTACTGTTACTCTCTTGCACTATATTGCTGGTACTTTAGCTGATAGGAGCCTGAATGCTGGCTATAAGTAAGTTTTGTCTTTAGGAGGAAAAGCAGCTCTGTGTTACGTCTTCATCTCTAACGTGGTCTTAGAAAGGGGTTCAGAAATGCAGGATTGATCCAGCATAGCTTTTTTTTGAAGAATTCAATCTGATTAATGGGCAAGCTTTCAGTTACCTGGGCCAACTTGAAGAATTCCTTATCTTGTTTCTAAGATAAATAAGAGGCTGTTTTCAAATGGCAGCTGGAATCACTCAGGAGAGGGAGAAACACAAAGGCAGAAGAAAGGCAAAATGTCTTGAAATGCTGTGTGTCTCCATAATAAATTAGTCCACAACAGAGTTTGTGCTCTTGCATTATATTCTGTTGTGTGATTACACTGTAAGCAGCGCAAGTAATAAGTCACGGCAGACACCGTGCAAATGTCAGTTATTAGGCGTTCAGATGACATGAACCGTAAGTGGGCAGGAGAACTATGGATTTCCCGTTAAAGAAACTAAAGGCAAAGTGATCAAGACTGTTTGGCACTTGAAGGCTAATATTCCCTTGTGCTGGAACATGCTGGTATAGCAAACTAGTGCTTATTTTAAAAACCAAACAGTGACCAAAAAAAAAATCCCATAAGTCTTATGATTCTTTCCTAGCACTGAGCATGGTGGAATATTTCTTGTTAGCTCAGGTCAGGTTCTCCATGTCAAAAAGTAATGAAGAATGACTGAAGAGGAAAAAACCGTGGAAACAGAAAAAAATTCACCTGTACACCTTAGTTCTATGATCTTTCCTATACTTGTGACTTTCCATAGGGTTATTTCACATGTTGCATAATACATTAAATGATTATAAGTCAGATGTATCATCATGTGTGGTTAACTTTTGTCATGTATTGATGCTATGGCATCAAATAGAGCCTGAATTTATGCAATTAAACAGATCAGTCTTCAGGAACACTTATTTTGCTGCAGACAAGATGTACTGAAGCACTACTTAAGTATTTCAGAACTTAAAAATGCCCTTGTTTGCATGTCGTTGCAATAAGAACTATTTTTATTTAACAGTCTAAGTGTTATGCCATACATAATACATACCTATCACTCCTGATAGGTGTTCCATGCAGTGTGAACTTGCAGAGGTTTCAGCAACATCTCTTTTTAAGTTTCCAGGCTGTCTATAAACCCAAATGAGGATCATGTGCCGCTTGATTCTAGAACTCAAAACCTAGATTCACCTTTGAAGCAGAAGGTGCACAAATGTAAGGAGGTGGCATAAACTGAGTAAAGATAGTAACTGCTTTAAAGGGAGAAGATCTTTTACAGGGCTGGATATGCAAATGTAGGGTTACTATGCCAACATGGAGGAATTTGTAATGTGTTCCCCAGGGCAGTGGTGGAGTCCCCATCCCTGGAGGTATTTGAGGGTCGTGTAGATATAGTGCTCAGGGACATGTTTTAGTGGTGGGCTTGTCAGTGTTAGGTTAATGATTGGACTAGATGATCTTACGGGTCTTTTCCAGTCTAGCAGATTCTGTGATTCTGTGAATGGAAAAGAAAATAAAACCAGCCCAAATTTTCATTTTTTTACTAATAAAATATGCAGTACTTAATTGTATCTGTTTCTGCATGCAATGCTAGATTTTAGCAGAGGGCATCTGTGCAGGTGCAGCAGAACCTCTTGAAAGGCTTCAGAGAATTTGATAAGTGTTATCTTAAAAAAAACCAACAAAACAACCAAACCCAAAACCCAAAACCACACAAACCCTTCGCCCCAAAACCAAACAACTACAGACACACCACCCCACTCCCCCCAAAACAAACAAACAAAACCAAACAAAAAAAAACCAAAAAAAAACCCCAACCCTTGGCTTGAACTGTAAGTTGCAGGATCACCTGTTCAGGTTGGTCTGTCTCTACAGTCATAGGTTTCTCAAACTTCTCAGAGTGACTGATATTTAAGTTCTTAATACAGCTTTTTTCCTTTAGATTCCATTATGAACTTAGGTGTTTATCCCACCTGCCATTTAACCCAAGTATGATTATAAAGAAAATTATAATGCTGAGCTAGAACCTTACTCAGAAGTGGCAATAAATAATAAAGCCGGTGCCAAGCTGGCTGTTCCCTTTGTGGAAGGAATTTGTGCCCACCTGAATTTCTGTGGCTGTTGCATGTGGAACTTCAATACTCTACATCTGGACAGGAATAGGCGTTACTCGAAGGCTGAAGTGGTCCCAACATAGAACTTGTGACTAACGCTATGCATTCTGAAATCCCACTTTATAAGAAATCTGGAGTTTATCCTTTAGTGCTGGAAAGTAATTAGTAGTAGTGTTGACTGACTTCTGTGCTGTTGGCCTACAAGCTGATATGGACAGAAATGTGTTGTTTTGAAAAAGCCCAGGGTGACCCTCCATCTGAAAGCTGGCCCTGTAGAGCAAAACCCAACACACATGACCATACGTGTAGCTCCAGTAATACAATTCCAAACTCTTCAGTCCAGTTCTGTGGCATATGCCAGTGTCTGGTATACATATAATACTGTGATGTTAGACTAATTACGATTTTTTTACTTGGACAACTGCCATCCAGTTTTGTTGTTGACCCCTGTTATGTGAAAAATAGAATTATATTTGAAATGGCTTATTAGCAGGCCTTTTTTTGCTACTAACTTGTTTTAATTCTATTGTACAAGACTAATTGGCTTTCATCTCTTCTGTTGAAGTTTCAATGCATGTTCTTCTGAGCTTTTTAGATTAACTGGCACAAACTTGTTTTTAAAATGGTTGTGTTCATTTTAAAATTGAAATTCAAGTTAAAGCATGTTAAGCTTTTTCCTGTACTAGTTTAACAGTGCAATTGCAGTATTCCCCAACAGATTTTTTTTTTTTTAACTTGCTAACTTTGTAGCAGTAGAAAAATGGCCTTTATGAGCATCTTGGAGTATTTAATCTTAATTGCGCAGTCTTTTTGTGAAGAAAGTGCCTGCCTATGAGGATAGTCCAAATGGCACTGTCCATTAGGACTACTTCATGGAATTAAGAGCTACAGATGGTGGTTTAAGCCTAGGAAAAATGCTGTAAAAGTTCAGAGCTTGAAATTTAAACATACACTTAGCAAGTGGCAAACAAAAAAAAGCAGTCAGGGAAAACTCATGATCAAGTCGTTGCAAAAGCCCTAAACAGTTGTTTTCCCTGACTTGACTGGTTGGCCTTAGAGGTGATCCTCAAAGAAGGAGAGGCAAACTATGGCTGGCCAGTAGTTAAGATGAACATTCTCGATCTGTCAGAAGCAAGCTGAGTATATATCACCTATGCATCAGGTTATGGCTTCAGAAAGATCCGATTGGAATACTGTTAAGAAAAAAGTAAGTTCAGTTTCTCAGATGTTGCATGACTGACTTGACTCAAAAGCTACAAATGGTAGATGCAGGTCTCTGCCAACATAATTGGATTGTTATTCATAACAGTGCTTAAGTTTGCAAAGCACTATGCAAGTAAATTCACAGTTGCAGATTAATCACATGTATTACGGGCTTTGAGCATGCAAATTGTTAATATCTTTATTAACACCAACTTACTGCCATACCTCTGCTCTTTCTTCATTAGTTAATTTTGGGTAGTACGTGAGCATGCTGCTCTGAACCCTTATACAATGAGAATAACGCCTTCTTTTACACTCACTGTATTTCCTGCGGGCAACCTGAGAAGCTCCATCTTCAAACCCTGTCTAGAACACGCTCGTGTGGGGTTGGGGGAGACAAAGCGTTTTGCGCTGCATGACTTGTCTTGCTGTCAGAGTAACAACATTCATGTTGTATAAGGGGATCTACCTGTGCAATTTAACTTGGTTCTTTTACTATATTTTTCTTCTCTTTATCCTTTTATTTCCTTTTAATTTCTGTTCGTAAACTGCACCCAAGATGCCTTTGCAGCTTCTCCTGGGGAAGCCCCTGCAGCAGCTGAAGGGGCAGCAGCACCAGCTACCCCAACCCCTGTAGCAGCAGCTCTTGATGCATGTTCAGGAAATGGTGGGTTTTATGTCATTAGATAGTCTCTTGTTTTGCTGTTTTTTTCTGTTTAAACTACATGGCAGTGTGTTTTTCTGAAATTTTTGTAGTGTTTGCAATTGGTCAAAACAAACCTTAGACTGAAGAGCATGCTTAACAAAACTGCCTGTTCCTGAGACCCAGTAACTTTGTGCTTATTCGGTAGCGCTAATAAACAATTCTGCCAGTGCTGAGTTTTGTAAGCAGTAACCTGCTAAACTGGATGTTCTTTGTGTCACCTTTCTGTCCTTTTTTGGCCTTGTCAAACACCCTTTGAAAGTTCTCCCCTTTAGTAACTAGACTGCTCAGCCTTTCAGATGGTCTGTTTTGGAAAAACATAAGTAACATGTCTTGGATAAGTAGGCTAGATGTTAGAGTGACCTCCTCTGTGTGTGCGCGTGTTATTTGCAGTATGTGCATTGCCTGTAGTTGCTTTGTTCTTGACTTCCTCCCTCACTGATCCTAAGTATGCATACACATATATTTCCCCTCTCCTTTTTACAAGACCCCTTTGCCCCATCCGAAGGTAGTGCAGAGGCTGCTCCTGAGCTGGACCTCTTTGCTATGAAGCCAACAGAGACTGCTGTTCCTGTAGTTACCCCTACAACTAGTGCAGCCACTCCAGTTCCTGCAACAACTCCTTCTCCAGCTGCTGCTGTTGCTGCTGCTGCTACTGCTACTACGGCTACTGCCACTACCACTACTGCCACCACTTCTGCTACCGCCACCACCTCCGCTCCTCCTGCTCTAGATATCTTTGGTGGTAATTTTGTTTTTAACTCTTTGATTCTGGTGGATTGATCTGTCAGGAGGACAGAACAAACGGATTGTTGTTGCATGCATGCTGTGTGCTAGGCTTTCAAACCAGAGAGCCTGTTAACTCCAAAGACGATGTGCAAAACTTGAAAGTTCTGCTTTCAGTCCTGCCTTTCAAAAATGAGTTAAAGACATGTTATGTTCTTGGCTTTAGATTTATTTGAGTCTGTTCCTGATGTACCTGCAGCACCTAAACCAGATGCTACTCCTAGCATAGATCTCTTTGGTACAGGTAAAGAGAGAATTCTTCCAATACTCTGCCGCTTTGATGCTTTGTAATGGTGTAAACTGACTTGAATGACACTTACTTCTCCATGGTTTTTCTTTCATTTCTGGAAGATGCTTTTTCGTCTCCGCCGCATGGAGCTTCTCCTGTGCCTGAGAGTTCTCTTACTGCTGATCTCTTATCTGGTGAGTGCTTGTCTTCACAGACCACCGACTTCTGGGGTTTTGTTTGTTTGGGGTTTTTGTCTCAAGAATTAAAAAAAAAAAAAAAAAAGACTTATTGCCAATTTACATCTTTAACCTGAAATACTAAGTTGTGGGTTTGTTGACACTTGGGTCACAAGATTAGCAGCTGCTGAAGATGCAAACCATGAAGTGGCTGACACTGAAGTTGAGTAAGTAATGTGGTTGTTGAGAGAGTAAATCCTCCTCTAAGCATAAGAAAATTCTTAATAAACAATGCTTTCTTTAAAGTACTGTGGTTTTCAGTTGCTGTGTGAGAAATGTAATACTTTCTGTTTGCAGTTCTGAAGACTGTTACCTGAATTTACCGACCCTGTGGTTCTAACTGGTGGAGCCCATGTGGCTTTGAAATATTTAGCTATCATCGTTGCCTTGCTGATACTAAATATTATTTATCCTATGCTTACTGCAGTGGATGCATTTGCAGCCCCCTCTCCTCTACCCACTGCCTCTCCAGCAAAGGTGGATTCTTCAGGTGTGATTGACCTATTTGGTGGTGGGTATTTTTCTTTCCTCACCACTTCAGAGTTGAATCACTTCATTTTAATTACCTTTGCGCTTGGCTGAAGCTGCCGTTTCCCCTTCTCACAGCTTTTCTGTGTAGCATCACGGCTAATACTAGCATGTCCAGTTCTTCATATCGCACAATAACGAACTGCAAATACGCTGTTGGTGTGGCCATTCTGTTGTCATGACACTTGCCATTCTGTCTTCTGTCAATGCACGTACGACACTTCCTCAGAGGTCCAATGAAAGTCTTTTGTGTGCTCTTTTCTTCTTTGCAACTCTCCGTGTTCATGTTGTTTTCTCTCAGTTCCGTTTCTCAAAGCAGCTGAAGTTTTGAGGGTGACTTGTCTCAGACTGGGTATCTGAATTACAGGATCTTTGTTGGATTTGACAAGGTGGAAATTAGGATGGGCACAACCAACTCTAGAAGTGTTGTAGAACAGGAATGTTGCTTAGAAGTAGTGAATTTTCAAACATCAGTGACATATCCTTCAAAAAAAGACTTAGTGCAAGTCAGTAGATTCTGGCTGGAATTACTCCAGTCTGTCATCTGATGCATTCATCTCCAAAGGGCTTAACCCTCTCACCTAGAATGCTGAGGTTTGTATGTGTTTTCTGAGGCCCAACTGAAAGGACTCACAAATCTCACTGATTTAACATTGGTGTCTTCTTCAGTGCTATTCTTCCCTATAGAAAAACAGATTTCTTTGAAGTGCTGTTTTGTTGCACCTCCTTTTTTCCACCTGAGCTTTGCATCTATGGTACTGCTCTGCAATAAAGATGGCCAAGCGCTTTCATCTTCTTCTGATGAATTAAGTGGTTATCCTTTTGTCATCTTTTGTGTAATATAGGTGATGGATTGATGCTTTTAATATTGGACTCTTTACCTTTTTCTTGATGCTTTCTGAAATTCCCTTTAGATGCTTTTGGAAGTAGTGCTTCCGAACCCCAGCCCGCAACCCAGGCTGCTTCTAGTTCCTCAGCTTCTGCAGACCTACTTGCTGGTAATAAAGAACTTCTAAAAACTTGTTATTTAAGTCAAAACTAAGAAATGGTCTTTGAAATCTTTTATGTTCCTTGGGTGTAAGTGGACTTTTGCGCTGGAATAAAATTGTTGTTCACCGTATTTCTTAGTACTTTAGACATTTTAAAACTACAATGATTTATAATGGCTACAAGTTAACTTCCTAGATTATATTCTTCCCATGCTCTTTGTTTTCCTACCCTCCTACACAAGCCTATTTTTTCTGTACTGTTTACTGGATAGGGGTGCTTACGTAAAGTTTTTTTGCCTGACTGTAGCAGAACTTAACTTAAGCCGTATTGCAGGCTATGCTACTTATTCCTTACTGCTAATTCATCTTTGTTTCCTGGTTGATTTAATTGAGGCAGGTTATACACTGAAATGTTAAGAGCTTGAATGAATGACTTGGTGGCAGCAGTCTTGCATTTAGCCAAGAAGAGGCTGAGGGGATGAGAGAGAACTTTTCTGAGCACAAGGGCATAGAAGTGAGAGACGCTCTCCTGATAGTGTGTGGGATGAGGTTTCTGCTAGTGCTGAATGTGGCATCACTGTTACACCTATTTCAAAGGTTGAATAAATGTCATTCTAGTCTGCATCCTACAGGTAAGCAGCTTCAGCTGAATTCTGTTTGAACTGCTTTCAAAAATTCCTGCTACACCATGTATTTTAGTGGCTGTAGTGATTGTGCTAAACAATTACAACTTCTTGCCATCCCAATTTGAAGTTTGTAGAGAACAAGATCCCAGCAGGTCTTCCTCAGCTTTAAAGGAAACTAATGCTCTTCTGATTTGAGGAGGGGACTTCGCTTATTTTTCCTCATGTTTCTGAAAGGTGAATTTGTCTGTACAATTGGTCAGTAGGTTATCCTTCATGAACTTTGAAGATGGTTGTTAGCTTCATGTTGTACCTCTGTGGCTTTAGTTCTGAGCTGGAGTGATACTCTGCCCTTTATGCAACTGCTACCCACTCTAGGTATGGTGGGCCCTGACATCAGTTGCTGTCTGTATGTCTGAAGGGCTCTCATACCAACTTATGCTATATCAGAAGTCCAACCCTGAGTATGTTTTGCCTTTATATGCTCGCGAGAGATCCTCCATTGTACGAGAAATACGTAACATGAGATACCTCAGTATGTAATCTGCTCCAAGTGCTGTGAGTTGATACAGGTGGGTGCTTGCCTGCTGAAGCCATCTCAGAAGAGGACACTTTGCTAGTACCTCCTGTAAGCGTGGGCATTGCCTAGTTGTGCCACGGGAAGATAGAAGTAGTCTAGAGAATAATAATGTCTATGTCCATTCTCAGTTGGTTCCACTTTAAGTAGCAAGCCAGCTAAAAGTGGGACATAATGTGTAAATGCATGCTAAAGTTTTAGTACAGGCAGCTTCAAGATTTTAAGGTAGAAGACCACCTTTTGTTTTAGTATTGCTTCAGTGGGTCTTTGTATTAGTTAGCCTAGCTTAAGGCCAGAGATCAGGCTTTAACTGGTAGATTCTGAAACATACCAGTCATTTGTGGTTGTGTGCGTTATCGAGGGACTGGGTGTAGAGATGTTGTTGGGAAGAAGCTAATTCTGCTTATGCAAACATTACAATACAAAATATTTTATGTCCTTATCTGTAACTAAGCTTAAATTCCAGTAGGAATTGTGCTCCAGATGGCTTAAACTTCAGCAGTATGCTCTCTGAATCTGATGAGTCACATTAAATCAAAACCTAAATTATCAAAGGGATGTCATAATTCTAAATACTCAAGCAGACCTGAAGCAGTTGGAGTGAATAGAAAATTTTTAAAAATTTTTTTTTTCCTTATATGTATTCAAAAGGGCTCCAGGTAGATTTGAATCTCTATTTGGCAGAAACAGAGTCTGTAAACATCACAACATATTGCTAAGCATTTGTTCACCCTGGATAATGGCAGATGTATAGCCTGCAGTGTAATCCAGTTTTGAATTTAAGATTGTCCGGATTTCATGTGGTGGCTGAAGGCTTGTCCTTCATGGGTTATGAGTGTTTGGTTGTACCAAGTGTTTATATGCATAATGTTGCAAATATACTTTACATCATTGTCTTAAGTGTTCTGCTGCCAAATAAGTTGCTAGTCTCTTCATGGCTCTTCTAAAATATGCATCTGCCTGACATGTAAATAAGTCTGATGCTTGCATCGTGTGTGTATAAATTTGTCCTATTCTCCCAACGTTTGTTAAGGGTTTGGTGTTTAGTCTTTTTTCTCTGAGAAAGCAAATTTTTCAGGGAGAGCGCCTGAGATCTCACAGTAACATTTGATATAATTGATGCTCAATTTGAGCGTAAGTTCTTTACATTGGGCACTGGCCTACTAGTTAAACATCTGGCAGATGCTTGATTTCATAGCTGGGAAATGTGCTGTTGTCACTGTAAGACGTCTGCATATGTGCTGTAATTGATATACCTTGTGACCTTGGAAAGCAGTGTGGACAAAAACAAGTAGTGGGTAGAAAGTCTTCAGAATTTTCTTTATTTTGCCATTTTTAGAAAGCTGACTTCCCACTGAACTGGTAACTAAAGAAAGATGAAGGAAGGAAGGAGTTGACTGCTTAAATGAGAATGGTACTAACTATCTCAGTAAAAAGACAGAAAGTAGTGATAACGGTTTAATGTAAATAGATTATCTCTTCTAAATCAATGTGCTGTATTTGGTACTTAATTTCAACAATATGACTGCTGGAGTAGCACACTTAATTTCTCAGATTTCACCCACATGAAATGACCTATTTACTTTGGATGAGACCAGGTCTCTACGCATGAAAATGGTCCCTACAAATTGGAAAAAATTATCTAAAGGAGGAATTTCAGATGAGTAAATGTCCAACCTTCTGTCCGTAGGCAGCAATGATTAGTTGGACAAACAAGGAAAATAGGCTGTAAGGCAGGATGTTCCCTGAAAAGAAGCTGAAGGCAGTGGTAGAGTGCTGGCTCATTGCTGTCTTGTGCCCAGCTGTGGCAAAATAATATGCTTCCTACTCTGATACAGGGGGGAAAAAAGTACAGCCCACAGGTGGTCGTGCAGAGTGCTGTTCCTGCTGTATTTGCATAGTCACGGTTGGAGCACTGAGCTCAGGTCTGATCCTTTCTGTACGAGGGCAGCTGGGAAAAAACAAGGCTGAGGGACTGAAGATGTAGTATAGAGGTTTTGGACATCACTGTCAAGAAGAGATTGAATAAGAGGAATGGCTTTTAGACTAAAGAGAATTGAGAAGGTGTCATATGTCTGTTCTTGTTTTGACGGAGTCTTTGCATATTTAATCAGTTTCCAGAGTCTGTAGATAATACAAATAAGCTTAAATTGCAAGGGAGATCAAATTACATAGCGGGCAAGAAAGGGATTTTAAGAATAGTCCAGCCTGAGAGTGCATTGCTTGTAGGCTAGAGACTCTCCATGAGTAGGGTTTATTTATATAAATATAGGGTTTATAATATATACATTAACCTTAATCATGGAGATCGTGCAGCCTATAAGCAGTTCACTTGTGGATACTGTTGATTTTGCTTTGGCATGAGTGGCGGGGGCGGGGGGGGGAGCAGCTTGAAGACATCTTGACAACGGAGACCAGGATGGTTTAAGATGGTGATAGAGGCTAAAATGGATTAGTAAAACACTGCCTTCTGAATTGAGATTCCAAAGTAGTTGATGGGTGATCATATGCTTTTCTCAAGTTAGTCCTCTGGTTCTCTGTTTTCTAAACCAATTCTTGTTTGTTGCATTCTGCCTGTGAGATTACTTACCTACAACTATAACGTGTGGTACTGGAAGAATTGCGTTCCCTACTTGTTGGTCTGCCTCTGCAGAAATCTAAACAACAATCATTGAAGTTTTTATGGGTGGCTGTCACAAAAGCTTAAATTCCTTGGGTCATACCTGGCATATCAAGAATGCTCGTGCAGTACTGAGTTATTTATGATGGTCTAGAAGAATTGTCTCTATTGTTCTGCCTTCTATAGATTGAGTTTTTGTTAAACATAGCCCAACAAGACTGACTCTAATGTCCAAACCTCTCTTATGTGGCTTTTTCAAGGCTTTGGAGGTTCTTTTATCTCTCCCTCTCCATCACCATCCCCAGTCACTCCAGCTCAAACCAGCTTACTACAGCCTAACTTTGATGCAGCGTTTGGGACAACAGCTCCAACGACTGGCAGTTCATTTGATGCATCAGGTGAGCCACAGGGTTTCTTCTTGTGAATTTTCTAATGTGTTTTATGTGTTAGATGACTTAATGACACCATATTTAGGCTCTGAGTACAAGCAATATCAGTGATTTCCCTGTTGTTTCTACTGGAAGAACTCAGGGTGGTGTTTAGGCTGGTGTGTGCCCAAGAGCTCTCTGTACCTATTTTTTTATTCTACTATGTCAGTAAAAAACAAACTATTGTGAACATCATCCTTGCATGTGCTTGATTGCATGAATCAGGAATTACGCAAGGAAAACACTGTTCTGTAAATCAAGGATATAGGCAAGTCATCTTGCTGCTGCTGAAGCTGTTCTTGAGCTTGCATGGCACCTGAAGGTACACAAAATGGAGACCGAGGTCGTGTTCTTTGCCTGACTATAAGCTTAAACTTTCATCACTGCTATCATTTTGTTTGTATCTCTTCCATTCTATATTTTCCATGCTGGGTCCTTGCTACAAACTAAAAATTGGTGAGTTCTGCGACTGTACAAGAAAAAAAAAGGTTGAAGTAGTACTACTGCTTGGTTATTTGGTTGCTTGCCAGTGCACATGCTACCCCTTCCTGTTGACTTAACGTTAGCATGTACCTCAAATACAGATCAGAAGATAGAACGCTGGCATGAGATATACCAGGCAGTTTGGCTTCAAGGGATCTAAAAAATGAACTTCTGAGTTAAATGACTGGACGAAGGAGGCTAGCTCTGTCAGTGTGGATGGTTCTGGTTCTGGTTCCTTCTGATCTCATAAGATGTTAGTAGGTTTTCCCAACTCCCTGCTGCTTGCAAGTGAATAGTAACATCTTCGAGACTTTCAATCCTATTGCCGTAAGATGTCAAGGTATAAGGCTGCCTTTGCCACAGTAATTCTGACTGGTGTTTGCTGCAAGATGTTCATTTTAAAAGCCTTTAAATGAATATCTCCTGACAAATGTGTGTGCATCTGACATCTCTCTAAGGATGGCTGTAAGAAAAAGTGTCATGTGGAAGTGGTGCTGTATCTGTGTAGATTCAACTCTCCAATTCAAGTCCTTCTAGGCATGTTCTCTCATGTTAGTTCTCATTGGTATAGCTCTTTCAGGATTACTGTACATTCAGTGTCTAGTAAAATGACATGCATGCCCTTGTTGGCATTACTTTTAATGTCAAACGGTGTTTTGGTAAGACTTGTGATGTGGTTGTCTGTGCTATATTTGTTGGAGCAACAGTGAAGTGGCAGGTAGCGTATTTTTTACCACAGCTGCTGTTTCTAACTCTCTTTTCCTTCAATTCCAGTGTTTGATGGCCTAGGTGATCTTCTTATGCCAACTATGGTTCCTTCTGGTCAGTCTGCACCTGCAGCCACAGCAACAGTCACTGCTTCAGCAGCAAGCAAAGGCCTTGGAAGCGATCTTGATTCGTCACTTGCAAACTTAGTAGGCAGTAAGTGGCAAATTTTGGTTTTAACTAGTGTGGCATACAACTATGTTACTCTTCTGTGGAGCCAAATACCTGTCTATTTTAGCTTGCTTCTTTCAATGTCCTCCTGTTTCCCTGGGGAGATGGGGGAAGCAGGAATGAGGATAGCTGGTAGTTTGGGGTTGCAATTCTTCCCTCAGGATCTAAGTCAAATAATGGGATCTGTTCAGTAGGTATGATTTGTATCATGTGAACATCCCAGGTACATTCAGGAGTACATCAGACTCTTAATGAAAGTGCCCCTGTGTAATAACAGATAAAAAGGTGAAAATTGTCCAAAGCATCTGGGAGCACTGTGGAATTTAAGCAGAAAAGCTAGCTGGTGGACACAAACAGCAGAACTTTTGTTTAATGAGAATATGGATAGCAGTGGGATGAAGTGTGCACAACAGCCAAGAACAGACCTTCTATCAGACAGTGAACTTCCCAAAACATAGGAAGAAATTTTTCACTTTGAGGGTGGTAAGGCCCTGGAACAGGTTGCCCAGAGAAGTTGTGGAATCTCCATCCCTGGAAGTGTTCAAGGCCAGGCTAGAGGGGGCTTTGAGCAACCTGGTCTAGTGGGAGGTGTCCCTGCCCATGGCAGGGGGGTTGGAACTTGATGATCTTCAAGATCCCTTCCAACCTAAACCATTATATGATTCAATGTTCTTTAAATGCTAAACAAAAAAGCGTTCCCCTTCCTGTAGCAGGCAAAGGGCTGGAGACTTTATAACTAGAGATCAGTAGCCCCAGCCCTAACCTAACAGAGGCCTGCCTAGGCTAAGATATAATAATACTGAAGTTGTACTTTGGAGGTTTGTATAAATGGAATATTCTGTTAGTATATGTAAACACACCACAGCACAGATAAAACTGATCTTATGATGCATATTCTTCTGTTAGGTGTTGGGGGAAACCACCATGCTTAGGAGTCAGCAGGACTCTTAATCGCTTGAAACCTCTTCTGCACGTCATTTGGTATATCCAAGTTTGGGGAGGAAATTAATCAAACTTAGCAATTTGTTACTTATGGGACCTTTACTGGTCATGTGAGGAGAGTATTCTTTAAAACTTAATTTCAGACTTCTTCCAAAGAGTAATTAAGGAAACTACTCGGAGTTCCCATGTAGGATAGAGCAGATAAAACAGTGCAAAACTTCCAGGTGGCATTCAGATTTATGTGTATGTGAAAAATAGCTTTTTATTTCAGTATGTGTAATGAGAAACAGAAACTTGTGTTGTCATTCATGGTAAATAGTTTTGGTGCTCTTAAATAACTTAGCATTTTGTAGACCTACATATATTGTTACTTTGGTTTGCTTTTGGAGCAAAAATGGCTTCCTGAAGCATAAGACATCTGCAGTGTTCCTCAGAAGTTTGTCCTGAAGAAAGGTGTAGATGTGGCCAGTATTCTGATGCTGTCTAAATGAAGACAGCCAAAACTTTATTACTCTGTATAAGCCCATGTGCAGTGAAATGTGAGCCGTTACTTTGACGTGCTTTAATTTACTAAACACGTGACACTTTTTTTTCCTTTTCTTTCCTTTTTTCATACAATTTTCAGATCTTGGAATTTCTGGTACCACTTCAAAAAGGTAAGTTCAACTTCGTTTAAAAAAAAAAACACAATGTTTTCGACTGCTGTATAGTTCTACATCTATTTCAGTGTTTATTAAGAAACAATGAATTGGTCATGTGCCCTTTTCCCCCAGAAAAAATCAGTTCAGAAGAATTCTGGAAAAAGTATTCTATTCTGTACAGATTCACTGAATAATTAAGGTTAAATGTTCCTGGCATAGCTTTTAAACTTGCTGGCTTTAATATGAGTCTTAGAAACTTTTTTTCTGTAAATTACTATGTTCACATAGGATAGCTGATTTCCAAACAACTTAAAATGAACAAATAGTCCAGATAATAAACTGTATAGCTCTCCTCAGTAATCTAGGCTAATATGTAATAGTTTTGTTATCTTTTTACAGACGCTGGGTGTGCTTATCGTGTAGGCATTGGAATACTTGTAAAATAGAAAAGAAATTCATTCCATGCAGTGAAAATCTGCTTTTTGCAAGAAGAAATATTTACAGCATTGCATTTATTTTTGAATGTACCTTCTTAATCTAACTGATCGCTTGCTTCTGTGCCGAGTCTCATTCTGTATGCAAGACCAGTTTATGATGTGTGTACTTCAAAATGTGTTGTGCCTCTCTGGAGATGATAGGAGGGATATGTATAAACACCTCATGAGGTTTCTCCCCAAAACTTAGCTTCCTTCAATCTACTTCATCCAAATGGTGTATCTTATTCTGGATAGAGCAGCTTCTAACAAAACCTGGTTTTGCAACAGCCCTTTTGTACTATGAATGATTTGTTTCTCTTGTATCTATCAACTTTTTTCAGAACTGAATGCTTTCCTCCTTCAGCTGTCTGTGCAAGAGTTCCAGCAATGAAATGACCTTTCAAAGACTTCTAGCAGGCAGCTCTACTGCCTGGCCCCAGTAGAATAGACAGTAGCAGTCCCTCTTCCTACTTTGCAAGGGTATATGCAATAATATGTTACCTTCAGTCAATACTAAGTAAAACTTCTCTAATTCTCACCACAAAGGCCATAACCATGTAACTGGCTTCAGTATAGAGTGTAGTGGTGTCTACCACTAACAACCCGTGAAACTGAGTGGCACTAAAAGTGTATCTTTCTGTTAATAACTTAAACTGCATACACCATAAACTAATGTAGCTGCAAGCTTAACATTAATATATACTGCAGTCGGTTTTCGTTTTCACTGTATGTAAATAATAGCTCTATCTGCCTCCCTGTCTATTAGGGGAGACCTTCAGTGGAACGCCGGAGAGAAAAAGTTAACAGGAGGAGCCAACTGGCAGCCAAAAGTAGCGCCTGCAACATGGTCAACTGGTGGTGTCCCAAGTGGTCCATTGGTAGGTGGTTAATCTGTCGATACCATGGGTATTGAAACCTCAATATTTTATGACACTATGCAAGTATACATGTAGGCACTTCTCCTGTCTACTTCAGCTAAAGAGTTTGCTTCTGTATAAACGATATGATGGATTCAAGTCATATTTTTGAGACCAAATTTACAGCTGGCATAAACAAATCATTGAGTTCAGGTCAATGAAAATACACTAGTGTATGTATCAAGATGTTACTATACAAGTACACTTAATATCCATGGAAATTTCCAAGTGTGTGGTTAGCCAGGCCCAGGTAGATTGCCCAAAAGACAATGATATTGATCCAAAGCTGAATTACTGGAAGGACAGAAAATAAATAGGTCTGTCTTGAGCTTTCCTGAATGAAGTAGTTCAAAAGACTGCACGGTATTCAGACTGATGGTGTGATTGATACTGAATTAGAAGTGGGTAGTTGTTTAGCAGAGTAAAGCAGTCCGGAAGAGTTAAGGTTGCCCTGTAAAATGTATCAGAAGGCACTAACTTTGAGAGGAGAGGGTTGAATTGAGCTAAAAATCTAAATTTGGCGTGGGAGCAACTTGATCATGAGTAACTGACAAGAGTAATCTGAAGAGGGGTCATACCTCATTTCATCAAAGTCGCAAAGGGCGTAAAACAGTGTCTGTTTGAAAAAAGTTGGGTTGGGAAGGGAAGGAAGGGACTGTTAAGTGGGGTATGACCAGTTCAGTTCCCTGCTGCCACAAGCAGATGTTAATGTGACTCTAAGCATGTTCCAACTTGCTCCTTAGCCTCATGGAAGATAAAACAATTCCCTGAACTTGATACTTCATTGAATGTATTAGTTGTAACGTCAGGTTTTTTTCTTAATAGAAAGGCTGGGCAATACTGTACAGTGTAAGTTCATTTTTTTTATCTCTTATTGTACTTACATACTAAACACAAAGATACCAACAGTACCTCACCTGCACTACAGTTATTACCGCTGGCTTAAAACTAGCTGGATGCTACCTAACATGGCTGCTCTTGGACTGTCCAGCAGACTATTCTCAGGCAATGTGTTGAATATGGTAATAGTGATTAACCATTTCTGTGCTGTAAGCTTGAGAATAATGGCTTCAAACTGTCTTTGCTTTACTTGGATGTGAACTATCTGATCACTTGTGCTACCTGAAATTTTGAACTTCTGTAACATCAGCCTGATCTTGTAGTGGTTTTACCATCTGATAAGTAACTAGCCTTTCTGGAAAGATGGGTGGTTTTGATAGCATTTCATGAAACATGGGTGCTATGTATACTTCTTCAAAATCACGCACTTAGGTATTTTTTGAAACCAAAGAAAACCAGATCTGCAGGAAAAATATACGTGGAGACCAAAATGAAGCCTTTTTTCACATCACTGTTGAACCACTTAAGTTTTAGTCATTTCTTCCCTTCCTTGTGACCTTTCACCTTCTGAATTAAAATGAGCAGAATTTCATAAAAGCCCTTTCCCTCAAGTGACCCTAGTGCTTTGAGGCAAAAGCAGATTCATAGAATCATAGAATGGTTTGGGTTGGAAGGGACCTTTAAAGATCATCTAGTTCCACCCCCTCTGCCATGGACAGGAACACCTTCCACTAGGCTTGAACACCTCCAGGGATGGGGCATCCACAGCTTCCCTGGGCAACCTGTTCCAGTGTCTCACCACCCTCACAGTAAAGAATTTCTTCCTAATATCTAATCTAAATCTACCCTCTTTTAGTTTAAAACCATTACTCATCATCGTATTGCTACACTCCCTCCCCATCTTTCCTGTAGGCCCCTTTTAAGTACTGGAAGGCCTCAATAAGATCTCCCTGGAGCCTTCTCTTCTCCAGGCTGAACAGTCCCAACTTTCTCAGCCTGTTTTCATAGGAGAGGTGCTCCAGCCTTCTGATTGTCTTCATGGCCCTCCTCTAGATTCGCTCCAACAGGTCCATGTCCTTCTTATGTTGGAGGCCCCAGAGCTGGATGCAGTACTCCAGGTGGGGTCTCACCAGAGCAGAGTAGATGGACAGAATCACCTCCCTTGACCTGCTGGCCACACTTCTTTTGGTGCAGCCCAGGATGCAGTTGGCTTTCTGGGCTGTGAGCGCACACTGCTGGCTCATGTTGAGCTTCTTGTCAACCAACACCCCCAAGTCCTTCTCCTCAGGGCTGCTCTCAAGCCATTCTCTGCCCAGACTGTATTTGTGCTTGGGATTGCTCCGACCCAGGTGCAGGACCTTGCACTTGGCCTTGTTGAACTTCATGAGGTTCACATGGGCCCACCTCTCCAGCCTGTCCAGGTCCCTCTGGATGGCATCCCTTCCCTCCCGCGCGTCGACCACTCTACACAGCTTAGTGTCATCAGCAAACTTGCTGAGGGTGCACTCAATCCCACTGTCCGTGTCACCAACAAAGATGTTGAAGAGCAGTGGTCCCAGTACCAGCCCCTGGAGAACACCACTCATCACTGGTTGCTGCCTCCATTTGGTTTGTGTGGCCATTTTTGGGGCATCTGCCTAACTGGATTTTGAGCTACAGTGTGTTCCTGTGTCTGCACTCAGAACACTGCATCTGATGTCATTCATCTGTGTCTTTCTATTGTTGCTTTCCATACCAGAGCGTCCAGATTTTGGTTTTAGTTTGGGGACAGCTGTGCTGCTGGTGCACTCCAGCTTGTTATTTAAATGCTCCCCAGAAAACTTTCAGACTGGAAAAGAGCTTCACAATTATTAGCCAGAAACTGCAGGGTGTTTGCTGATTAATGAATCTTGAACAGGTTATCTTGACTTGTCTCCACTTTCCTAAGAAACTGGCGTATTTTAGTCTGGAAGCAAGGATCAACCAAGGGCATTAAATGCAGCTTTCACAGAAGTGGACTGTGCAGTGAGATATTGCCACGTATCTCCAGAGACATGCTCTCCTTTGAACTGAAAGTGTGCTAGCTGCTCTCCCAGTGCAGTGGGATATAACAGACTCAAGGCAGGGGGTGAGAACGTGGAGGCTCAGGCATGACCCTACAGCTTCTGTAACAGGTTGAGAAATTGTACCAATATGCTGAAGTCATACGATAGCAGTAATGAGATTCCTAAAAATCCTACTACCGATTTTGAATCCCTTCCTTGATTGCTTCCTGCCTCTCTTCAGAGTTGTTAGTAATTTGGATTCTGTAAGCTTCTGTGAAAAGGAGAGACTTGGATGCTTTCAAGGTCATAAGGAGACTCTGTGCATGGGAGGTTATAGACAAGGGATCCAAAAGGGATGATGTGTAGGTTCTGCTAGGTAAGTGGGGTGGCCTTGTTCAAAGATGTTATTGTGCTATATATCCAGTCAGACTGCTAAACTGACAGTTCTCTCTTCCTGAATCCTGGTGAAAGAGGACCTTTTTTTCTTACATGTTATTTGAATGAAAATCATAACAAGTTAAGCATATGAATGAAAAGCATAACAAGATAAACTAAACTGTCCTTATTAAAGTCTGTAACGGTTGTGATTGTGGCTTAAGTGTGTGAACTTATTAATTAAGTTAAAGGAATCCCACTGCATAAAAGTACTGTTTGGTTTTTTTTAATTGGAAGCTAATTATAGCAGTTATTTCCCTTAGCATTACAATCTGCTTAAGCTTTTCCTTAAATGCAGTACTTCAACAGGTGCAATAGCGTGTTGGCTATCAGTTATGAAATTGGGATGCTTTTTTACAATCTGTAGAAGGAGGAGTAAAGTATGAATTTTCTTGGGCCGATTTCGAGTTGTGCTCAGTAAACGGACTCCATTCATGAAGAGAGTGGAGCGTGTCACCCTAGCTTGCTTTTGACAAAGAAAGCTGAACAATGGTGTAAGGACTCATCCAACTTTCTCATACTTTGAAGCACTGTGGTTTTGAGGTTAGGTACTATCTGCTACGTAATAGTCCTACTTTCTGGAAAAACTTGGAGAATACTGGAGATTCCATGCAGTTTCCAGATAGATGGTGTTACAGGAATTTTTGCCCTTTTTTTTTTCCTTTTTTTTTTTTTTCCAGACAGGAGCCGTGCCTCCAGCAAGTGCTGTTCCTGCCACAGGAGGTACTCCACCTGTCCCACAGCCGGGAGCAGCATTTGGGATGGTGAGTCTCTTTTGTTACACTGCTCTGCTTTCTTCCCCCAGACCTCTACTTACACTATGTTAATTTACAGCCCCCAGCCGGTGCAGGTGTACCCATGATGCCCCAGCAGCCAGTTATGTATGGGCAACCTATGATGAGGCCACCATTTGGAGCTGCCGCTGGCCCTGGTGTACAGGTAAGTGTTACTGCTAGAGGAGTGTTTAATTGCTCTCCATTTCTCTAGAAAGTACCTTGTGTGTGTGCATTATCTCAGCTCAATTCTAGCTGTAGGTCTTTAAATGAGATTTCTTAATAGTATCAGCTGTCTGACTTCCAACAGATCACATGAACCACCTTGATTATTTTTTTTTTTTTAATTCCCTCATGAGACCAATGGAACAGGTTTGAATAGTCTCCTACATTTAATGATGTCCAAGATCTGGTTTTGGGGGATCACAAAGATGATCAGAGGGCTGGAGCACTTCTCCTATGAGGACAGGCTGAGGGAGTTGGGGTTGTTCAGCTTGGAGAAGAGAAGGCTCTGGGGAGACCTTATAGCGGCCTTCCAGTACTTAAAGGGGGCCTACAGGGAAGGACTTCTTACAAGGGCATATAGTGATAGGACGAGGGGGAATGGCTTCAAACTGGAAGAGGGTAGATTTAGATTAGATATTAGGAAGAAATTTTTCACTGTGAGGGTGGTGAGGCGCTGGAACAGGTTGCCCAGAGAGGTTGTGGAAGCTCCATCCCTGGAGGTGTTTAAGGCCAGGTTGGATGGGGCTTTGAGCAACCTGGTCTAGTGGGAGGTGTCCCTGCCCATGGCAGGGGGGTTGGAACTCGATGATCCTTAAGGTCCCTTCCAACCTAAACCATTCTATGATTCTGTGATTAGAGTAAAGCTCAAAGTGGTGCTGATGGGCATTTCCGTGCTGTTCAGAGCTTGTCAACATTTACTAGAGCTGCACTCAGCATCTTCCCTCCCAGCCCACCAAGAGATTCCTCAGAAGACTGACCTTCTGCTTACGAACCAGCTAAGGTCTCTAGTCCTTGGATGGCTGCTGTTTCTCAGTACATGCAAGTTTATCTGGTTTAGGCTGGTAGCTTGCCGGGTTTCTTTCAGTGCTGAACAACTGCATTCAAGTATGAATTACCATAGTGTATGTGACATCGGAGTGCTCCGGGTGCACGCTTCTCACACCAATGCACAAATTTAAATGCTGTGAAGTTTTTCTTCTAGCTTACTTTAATGTGGAGGAATGCAAATGAATAATCTTAATCTTCAGTCACTATATTATTTTCTAAGTGGGAGATACATGACACTGCTTCATTTTTCATGTTTTTAAACTATATTTACCTATTCTGACCTTGTGACAATCACATAGTTAGACATAAAGAGGACACAAGTTTGGCTACCTAAAACCAAAGCAAACCTATTCTTAATTCTATATTAATTAAAAATAACCAGGAAACATTGGATCACAAGTTACCGGTTGCCAGGGAGACAAGTCCTTTCTTTAATATGATGAAAAAAATTACTCTAATGGAGTAATTAATGATGAAGCAGGTCGAGTGAATGGAGACATGCCATCCTTCCTGTTGAACCAGGTGGTATCAGCTGCTTCTCGTAGTTTCCTGAGGATTCTTTTTAACTTGAAGCTAAGAATTTTGGAAGTGCAATACTCTACCCGCTCTGATGCAAAGCTCTTAGCTCATAGCCACTGGGTGATGCAACATAAGCCATAATACCTGTTCTAGGCTATTTTTTTTCAAAGTAAAGTTTGGTTTGTAATAACTCTGAAAAGGAAAGGGCCCTTCCAGAGGAGAGGCAGGGAATTACTTCCCTGTAGTATTTTGCTGCTGTGTAAGTCAGAAGTCCATTGTGTCTCTCAAATAGCGTGGGAGATGGAAGTTGATGCTGCAGCTCTAAAATCTGACTTGTAACACCTGAAACCAAGTCACCTCCCTTTTTTGCAAATATTAAGCAATCAACCTGTAGCAAACCACACTTTAAGTAGGGAACCACATTCCCATTGAAGTTCGTCTGGGTTTTCTGTGTAGAAACGGGAAGAACCTGAAACTGCTCTAAGTGAGAAGGTAGGTTGTAAGTATTAGAGTTCTGCATTTGATATATAGCTACTTGGTCTTCCTTTTCCTCTTTAAACTGTCTCTGCATTTATATTATCAAGAATAATATTATGGAAGACACCAACAACATGTTCTGTGGAATAAGCGATGATTTTTATACCTACCAGAGGAGGAACAGAGTATAATATAGTAACGTCTCCAGTACACTTTGGACTCTTATTTACATTACCAGCGTAGAACAACTGGTGCTTAATTGCCAGTTGCCGGGATTTTCAGGCTTATTCTGCAGCATGTGCTCTGCTTATTCTGCACCTTGGTGTTTAACATCTAACAATTGCTTAACTTCTCTCTGGGTTGATGATGCTAACGCCATTCTGTCTTACAGGGAGAGAGTGATTTAAAGCTATGCTAAATAGAATATGCAGTGTCTATAACCTTATCCATTAAACGAGCCAAACACTGTTAACCCTGTAGTAAGAATGGAGTCTAAACAATGCTTGAGCAAATTGGCAACAGGCTGAATTTACAGAAAAATGAGAACTTTGTATGCTTGCAATGTGCTTGTGCGAGAACCAGCTATATCTACCTAATGCTTGTGTATCCTTCTCTGCTTTGTTTTTTTTTCTGCCTTCCTGGCTGGCGTCTTTTAGCTTTCTCCAAGCCCAACTCCTGCTACTCAGAGTCCCAAGAAACCTCCAACAAAGGACCCATTAGCGGATCTTAACATCAAGGATTTCTTGTAAACGATAAGGTATTCTGTGACTGCCTGCCTAAGCATGTTACGCTGTGGTACGTGTCTGGCACACAGTTGTTGATTAGGCTGGTAGATTGAATAATAGGCTGATAAAATTGATAAAATTGTAGCTGCAGAGATAGGTGGATACATGCACTGATAATATGGTGGTTTAAACAGAAGATCAAATTCTCTGGCCACACTTTTAATTTTAGCCTGAAAGCTTGACTTTCGGCTACTTCTTTTGCCTAAAGTGACTGCCAGGAAAAGTTACCTTCAATCTATAACTTCCATTTTTGCCTTGTTTCCATTCAGTCCAAGGGTTCGTGTTTTGGTTTTTGTTTTGTTTTGTTTTCCTGAATTTAATACTGAAACAAATAGAATGATAACAGGGTATAAATACTGGGGGCAAAATGGTGCTGAAAAGGCTTGTTCCAGTCTTGTGGGTGTGGAAACAGATTTGATATCATAGGTATGAAGGGATCAAAACAGGAAAAACTTACGTATCCTGATCATCAAGGGAAGGTTGTTCGCAGCTCTCAGCTGCTGCCAGCTAATGTTCTCTCCCACCGTACAATTTTTCAAGGCACTGCTTTTCTGAATGCAAAGGCATGAGATCCTGAGCAGTGCTGTGTAGAACAACAGTGGGGAAGAACAGAGGAATAAACAAAAAAAAAATGGAGGAGAAGCAAAAAAACAGTACTGCAGAATGGAAGGAAAAAAAGGCAAAAACATTACTGTGAGGGTTTTGGAGAAGGATGTGAAGAGGACCAGGTAGAAACATCAGATTGAATTGACCACTTAAGCCAATTAAAAAGTAATAAGGCAGAAGTAAGGTAGGCATTTTATAATTAAGACTAGAATAATTTGCGAGGTGAGGAGAGGACAATCATTACATATCTTTAAAGTCTTCTTCATAAGTCCCTTTGCTTTCTTCCTGTAGCTTAATTCTAAGATTTGTCCTAAGCCCCCTCAGCAGCGCAGTTGGCAGCAGTGGATGGGATCAGGCTGCTCTTAACAGGCACCACCCAGTCCCACTTCCCCCTTCTCCAAATTCCAGCCCCGGGGAGGCGTACCTGGCGCTTGGTGGAGATGGCCAGGGGTGGAGATGCACCTTCATTGCTGGGACTTGCTGCTTCCAACTTGGGTTTGTAGAAGACACATTCGTAACTGTCTGTGGGAAGACTGCTGCTCCATTAAAAACTGATAAATCCTTTGAGGTGTGAAGTGATGAGCAGATCTGGTGCTCTTTCTAGAACATGCTTTGTCTAACTCATTATTCCCATTTTCATCTAATACTTTTCTATATTCGCAGCTGCAGTTTTTCTGACTGGACGATAAAAACGTGCGTTTGGAGTCTACAAACAGATGCTCAGAGTTTCAAAGTGAGCCACCAGTACCAAACCCAGCGCTTACTCAGACTTTCTCTTCCTCCTGAAACGTGTAGCACAGCCGTGAAAGTGAACATTAGGAATGTGTACTACCTTAGCTGTTATCCCTACTCTCTCGAAATTTGTGTACTTGGGTTATTTGTGTTTTACAATTTAAACAATGGATGTATGTTTCTGATGCCTTCTAGTGCTTTTCTGAACCTATCCCACGGGGGCAGATTATGCAGCTGTTGTTTGGTGAGCCATTTGGAGCGATGTCTGTGGTTTTTGAAGGTCTCAATGTATATAACTTTTTGAGGACACCTAAAATTTCCCTAGGACTCAATTTCTCCTTTATCTGTTACGAAACATAGTGTGATAATACCAGATAGTCAGGAAAATACTTATGAAATTGTGTGGAATACATTTTTTTTTTTTCCAGTCACAGGAATCTCAATTGTCGTGAAAAAATGTTTTATTTTTGTGGCACTGTATATGTTAAGATAATTGAAAGTAATATAAAGGTAAACTTCTGTAACAAATACTTTTTCGATGATTTACCAAGAATGAAAAATCATATCTGAAAGAATACCGTATTTATTGCCATTTTTATTTTAAAACCTATTTTAATTATTTAAGTTTTTGCATTTAAAATTGGCATATTTATCAGTTCTTGCTAAATGCACTGAAAATAAGTAAAGGGTCAGTTTCTCTCCACGTAGTTGGAAAAAGCAGCCGTAGTTGTGCTGGCATTAAGGGATTTCAAATACGAGAGCACTCTTTGGTATATCTGTAGTCAAAACATTACGAGTGATGTTACTCATCTCTGTTCAGTTCTTATGTACATCTCTTAATTTAGTGCTTACCTGTGTATGCCTTAGGCTAGTGTTTTCTCCATTGCCCCGAATGCGCTGTGAGTAGCTTTTGTACTATTGGTGATTAGATTTAATTCTGATCCAGAGATCCATGCCCTTTACTGTACATACTGTGTTTCTTTAATTTTTATTTGTTCTCATACTGTTTCTGCTGATGGCTTGGCGTAAGATCTTGACTCTTCAATGAGGTCACTGTTGATCAGTGTTACAAGTGGCTTGGCAGTTCTCTGTAAAAGCATATCGGGTTGGGAAGATATTCACCTAAAGTCTTTCAAATGAACTATTTAATCAATGTATGGTACCATTAAAAGTGGTTGTATCTGAATTTGCTGTAGGGATAACATACACCGTAATGGGAAAGTTCTATAAAAAGCTAATTTCAAAATGGCTCTTCTTTGTATTTCAGTTTAAAAAAAAAATATCAAAAAAACAAAAAACCCCAGTGCATGTGTGCCCTCTGAGATGCAATAAACACCTTGATCAAAGTAAATACCTTGTTGCCAGTTTCATGATCATTGAGATGTTGAGCACAATAATACACTTTGAGGGGGGGGGAAAATTTGTGTAGGTCCTGACCCTGATTGCTGCTTCTGCTGCACATGGTAATGACTTTTGCTGATCTTTAAGCAGAGCTATACAAAGCCAGACTGAGCATAAAGCCACAGGTAGAGTGGGGAGAGGGAGAGGACAATTCTCTAGTTTGACCTATAACACCTCAGGAGTCTTCATTAAAGTGCTTCATCTCCTTAAACTAGAATAATATTGGAACTGTGAAAGTTTATGATACTGGTCCTGATTCCTTTCCTATGAGGCATCATTCAACAGCCTATTGAGAGCCAGCACAGCTACGATGCCACAGGAATTGCTTGTGCTATGGTTGGCCTTATGGCAGGATGAAAGGAGGAGAAAACTTTTCATACAGTTTAGGACATTAAAGTCTTTCTGGTATGAGGTGACTAACTAGAGACCTCCTTGATTTAGTACCAAAATGAAGTGATGAAGCAGTACTGAATGCCAAGGGCTGCCTCGAAGTACTTTATAAACAACAGAACACTGAAACGACTCCATTATGCTCTGGTAAGGTTTGAATCTTGAATTGGATTTCAAAGACACTTCCAAGTTGTGCAACTAGTAGAGAGGTGCTATTGTTTAAGAGGTTTTTTGGTTATTTGCTTGTGGTTTTTTACTTGCTACTATGTTGGTATTTGGAATCTATCAAGTTCAGCCTCGGAAAAGTTGATTTTTATACTTCAGCCTTAGGATGAGTTCCCTCTTGAGTTGGGGTGTTCTGGATTAGAAATCTGTAAGGCTCAGCAAATCGCTGTGTTTTTCACTGTTTGAGCACAAAGACCTGAACCGGGTCAGTAACTGCATCCCCAGAAAGGTTCACTGTGGTTTTGCCCATCCTTCCTATCTGCTATGTGTTGCAAAATCAGGGAGCGCTTGACTTTTACCACCATGTTGTGCATGTCTCCCCAAAGTAAGGACAGCATTTTCGAGGACGGTCATAACCAAACATGTAAATGCCTATGGCAGGGGGGTTGGAACTCGATGATCTTCAAGGTCCTTTCCAACCTAAACCATTCTATGAATCACGCCAGTTTATTAGTGTCTCATTCAAATTAAGATGATGAATGACTACTCACTGAATTGCCAATGAACGTTTGCTATGTTACATGTTTCAAGGGGCCAAACCTCAGCGTGAGGGTACTTTCTTTGCCAGGTACGTGCCCCTGCAATGCAGTAATTGCCTTTCTGCATCAGCTTTGTCCATGTCCACAACCTGCATTCTTGTTAGTGTTCTATAGATTTCATGGCCAACAGCTCTGTGCAAGCTTGGGGGGTGTGTGTGGCATTTGATACCCTGTGAGGAAATAGAAGCCTGGGCAGAAAGCAGACTTGGTGGAAGAGCAAGAAACTTGTGCACTGTGGGAAGTAAGGCCAGTGTATTTCCCCAGTATGCTGAGCAAGGCTAAACAAAAGTGACTCCTCTTCTCCCCATCCCAAAGGAGTTATAAAATCTGGCTTGCGAGGAAAACAAGTGGTTGTCTCCTGGCCTGTAGACAAGAACATGTTCTTGTTATCATCTGAGTTTCATCATCCAGGCATGAATGCATCTGTGTCCTGCTATGACTAACCACTTCTCAATGCAAGCTATAGAGAAGAGTGGGTGGGGAGGAGGGCTCCCATCTGTGGGAGGAAGAAACTGTCTCCTTCCCCTGCCTTTTTCATGAAGGGAGGACAGGTTTTAGACAACCGATACGTCCCTTACTCAAGCTCTTGCTGTTCTGTGTGCTGACTTCTTTAGAAGCTGGCACCTCTGGCCACATGAGACTTTTGTAGCTTCCCCTTAAGCCTTGTGTGCCTTAAGGAGTGGTAAATACCTGGAGAATGTGAAGTCAGCTTACTGTAGAGGTTTGAACAAAGAAGCCCCAACTTGTTCCTCAGAACTGACTCATTTTTTGAATGTTTGGGGTTAGCAGTGTCTCCTATTCCTCTTCCCTGTTCATCACTAATTTTAATTGGCTTTATTTGAGATAATTTTTTTTTTTTTTAGCTGTGCTTTATATTGTATGCCTTTCAAAATGTACTGTAGCTTGAGTTGAGAGCTTCTGGACTGGTGCTGGTGTTTCCCCGGGTGAAAGCCTGGATGGTGAGAACTAAATTGTTGTTGTCTTCTAAGATCCTGGGGGACCTCCTTAGCATTTCAGGCTGGCTGCAAAATCAGGCTGCTACCTCAACTTCCAAAGATGTAGTAAGGCAACTGCAAAGGCTAGAGACTTAAAACCAAGTCTTAAAACCACTTAAAAACCAAGCAGGAAAGTCCAGAGCAAAAACTGTAGCTGGGGGGTGAGGAGGGGAAGATTTGCTTTTGTAAATGCCTTTGAGACTTTGGTAATATGAACTGCTACTTACTGGCGGGTGACAGCAGCTAGTTCATGAAACGTCCAGTAGCCACAGCTGACACTGCTTTGACTTTTTGGCAGGAATCTTTGCTCCTGCTCCTCCTTCCCCATCTCTTGCCCCAGAAAAAGAGCTGCCTGCTCGGGCAATTTATTTTGCGTGGGGGGAAAAAAAGTCCCAATGACTCTTAATGCCTAGAAAAAAACAACTGAAACTTTCTGTGGTAGAAGTAGTGGCAGTGACAAAAAGATGATACACTGAGTTAGCGATCCAGCTCTTCTAGAACATGAAATATATCAGAAATCTTATTAAAAGAGAAAACTTTATTTCCATTTATTGTATATTGCTAGTGCTGTGAGCAGTGTGGGAAGTGGCAGACGCTGAGTGGTAATGAGGGGACAAAATAAGAATTTCGGAGATGGAATTGCAGGAGGAGAGCAGCTATACATATTTTAAAGCAGCCAGCACTGCCATTTTTTCTGTTCCAGATCTTGGCTCCTAAAGCTTCACCACCCTTAATTAAAATCTGCAAATGATGTGGGTAGCAAAAGCCTGATGCTTGTTCTGTTGCCCGAGACATCTCTGAATGCTATTATAGGTGTAAAAATAGTTGCCTTTGGGAGTTAGCAAAGGTGGTAGAGCAGAAGCAGAAACTGAAGCAAGAGACGAAACGTGTGTGGGTGTCACATCCACTGCAAGGACTAAGGTGAGCAAACCTCCTCTCGGGCAGCATAGAGGAACCTGTGCAGGGTCTGATGAATGTCTGCCCTGCAACAGCACTGTAAATCATCTACGTCCAAATGTTCATGGTTGAACATGGTGAAATTTGACCCATATTTTTGAAATATAGTTTAGTATGATGGAAGAGATTTGTCATTTTACCTCAATATTATAAACACGTGGTGTAGCTGTCTTTTTCAAAGGTCTTGCCGAAGCACTAACCCACTCTGGAAAAAGAGATTTAATATCACAAAGTGCAAGAGCAGGTACATTGAAGGCACATGCTACGTGAAGCTACATGCAAAGATCCAAGGAACCATGATCTTGGATGAGAGGGAAAGCTGTATCAGTCTTTCAGAGTTAAACTGGTAGTTGGAGACAGATTAGTTGTTATTGATGACAACTGTGCAGAGGCTGGTGGAATCTCTGTCACACAGGGTAGGAGGGATCCTCCCCATCCCTCTTAAGAACTTCAGGTTGCTCCTTCCCATAGTCCTTGCCCATACTTTTGCCCACCCAGGTCTGAAAAAAGGCCGCCTGTGAGGGGATGGGGATAGTATTGCACTAAGGAGAGGAAAGAGAAGCGGGCTGGGATGGATGCACGAGGGGATGGTGTGGGGGATAGATGGTGTGTTCTTTGGGCTGCAGGTCGGCTGTAGTTGAGGGAGGGGGCGGGCGATGGATCAGTGGGGTACAGAGTGGCCCCAGGGAGCGGGCAGCTCCGTGCCCTCAGCCTTGTAAGCTGCTGCGGGCCTGCAGCTTGGGTATTAAATGTCAGCAAACAGATTTCGTGCACAAGAGCAAGGTACAGGTGCAAGCAGACACTGGACTTTAAAGGAAGCGTTGTTTCATACTCTGAGTGTGTCTGTGTATAAATAAAGGGGGCTTTTTGAAACCCTACTCAAATGCAAGAGTAGGACAACTTCTGAAGTTAGTTTTAAGACTATGCTTTATGTATCTGTGATGTGTCTGTAATTATACCCTGTCAATTTGGGTTAATCCATCAAGAGGGTTTTTAGTCATTCTTCCTTGCTGGAGTAATACCACACTGGCTCCGGCCAACTGAAAGAGCAGTTTCAAAACCTTGAAATGTACTTATTTTGAAAAATCAAGGAGGAGAATAGATCACTGCTCTTTTGAAACATGGAAAAAACAAGTTTAATAGATTAGCAAAGGAAGAAATGGGGGGAAATTAGTAATACTGAGACCAGCATACTGTATAAATGAGATTGTCTTACTATACAAATTCTGGCTTAGGTATTAGAGCATCTTTGAATCTGCTGATCTCTTCTGAACCTTTGTACAAACTATTTTCTATTCTTCCCAGGGCTTCAGCCACTTTGAGGTTTTGGTCTTTCCACTTTTACAGGAGAACCAAATTTTAGGAGCTATTTCTGTGGGCACGCCTTTGGGATAGGGCACACCGTTCCCTTTGTGGTTGGAAGAAGAGGTTTCCAGCAATGTATTGAAATCACCACTTCCCAGCTCACCTCCACCCCATCATGACAGTGTCTAGCACCTGTCCAGCATCCCTGCTGCTCGGGGTGAACAAACATACCAGGACTTGCTCAGCCCTGCACTTTGTGGGAAATGAGCTGTCCTGATTTGAAATGTATGGTTAAATATACAAATAAATATATATTATTAAATACATTTCTAAATTTGCAGCCAGCTGGTGACTTTGCCTTGCTGCCTGGGTCCTGTGCCACCAGCATCACAGTCCGCTTTGTCTTTCTTCCAGCGAAGCTTTGCAGCAGCGTGACCCAAACGCTTTCCCGTAGCTCGATACAGCGCTCTCGTCTCAGAAATGGTACTGATGGAAATCCAGCTGCTTACCCTATGATGCTTTCTTGGAGATCCGGTTGTGCAGAATTTGCTTATAGAGCCCGTGGCTCCAAGGCAAGTCATGCTGGAAGTTTGCTTCTCTCGCAAAATATTTGACCGCCTGGGATGCCTGTAGGATGGCTAAATTGTTTTACTCTCTAAAGCATGGTCTGGGCCCAGACAGGGAGAGAGGCAAGGCAGCATTCAATATGCTGTAGCTAACTTTTAATTGACACAAAAGCTCCATCAACGCCCACTGCATACACATCACCCAGCAGTGCATCTAGTTTTGTGCATAGGCTCTTTTTAAGCATCCTCCTAAACTTAGGTGAAATTAAATTAGGCTAGTTATTTGGTTAATAATTTTTTTTTTCTCTCTCTCTCTCTAAAACTTCTGTTTATATTTTAAAATGCAAGATATAGAGATGAAATTACCTTCTTACTACCACAGTCCTTACACAGACTAGAGAAAGAGTCGATTCCCATTTATTAACAGAGACCATACAAAAGATACTGTTCTTTTTCAAAGTAACATAAATAAATTACATAGTGATAGTAAGCAGATTTTCTATTTAATGCTCAGCTATTGTTTAGGAATGTAAGCAGTAATTATAAAACTAACGTGTATATGCATAAGTCCATAGTGCTCCGCACACTTCTTAGTCTGAGATACTACTAAATAAACCTATTTCTCCTGAGCAGCTCTATCACCATGTTACTGGAGGACAGCTAATACTTGTTTCCATGTTTGCTTAAGCCATCCTGGTTTCTCCAGAATCAGATATCTTCAGTTGTCGAGAAAAACTGCACCTTGTGGGTCCTAAGTCAAGTATTTATCTTCTGAAGATTTTAAAACTTAGCCTCACAGATTGTGTTCTTGATGGTTAGTTAAGACGTAACATTAGATTTTGGTATATACATCTTGCACGTATGTAATCAGTACAGTTAAATGTAATTTAGAAAAGTGTTCCACTGGTCTGTCCACCCAAAATATAGTATTTTGTATCCAGGATTGATTTCCCCAGGATTTCAGGATCCTGGCAAACATTTGTTGTAATAAAGTAGCTTATGTATCTGTTAAAATATTTTGCTGCTTTAGACATTGGGCCTTTTGACTGATCATCAAGATAAACTCTAATCCTACTCTGTCCTTTAGCCTGGCTTGTGGATTTTTCAGACAACTCTTTTTTTTTTTTTTTTTTTGCCAAGANCAGATGTTGAGGGCTGCGATTTGGTTGTTTGTGCATTTAACAGCTTTTAGAAATACCTCATAGAATTTGCTAACGTATCACTTACAACCTCCATTTCTTAGTATCTACCGAGAAATGAGTAAATCATCTGTATTTCATTCAAATGCAAATTTTAGAGGAACGGAGAACTGCAAAAGAATTGCAAGCCCTGGGAGCTGCAGTGATACATACACCAGGCTGTACCCACAGACACTTTCTGCCCTTAGTGAGGAAAATCATAGAATCATAGAATGGTTTAGGTTGGAAAGGACCTTGAAGATCATCGAGTTCCAACCCCTCTCCCCCATCTCAAACCCACAATGTTGTCTTTGCTGTACCTTTACCCCTTTGGGGCTGAAACGCTGCAGACCAATATAGTATTGCAAGTTGGTCTGGAAATCTTAAAATGAAGTAGCCAGTCTTGTGTATGAACTGTTTACACCCCAGTTCAGCACAGTTTGCATGAAAAGCCTGCCGTGGATGTGCTCCTCTCGTTTAATGACCTTTCAAATAGCTGGCAGGCTTACAGAATATTATTTTTCTGATTGTAGAGTTCAACTTGCCAGTCAGGCTTTGCCATTTGAGACTGAACTTACCGTGGCTGGAAACTTTAACTGGTAAGTCCAGTTATTTTGATAGATCTGTCAGAGATGGAGGAGAGGTGCAACTAAAATGAAATCATTTTCCCCCAGCCAAACTGAAGAGCTAAGCTGATTCAATCTACACTGTACTGGAATAGACTCTTGTGTGAAATACAATATTTTTCTCCAGGCCAAAGCATTTTATTGCCAGTATAAAAGTTCTCTATATCTGTGCACGCTGTTTCACTTAAAAGTTGGCTCTCTGCTACAGATAAATAAGACCAACACTGCTTGCTGCACTCCACTGCAAAGGCAATGTATTCAGAGCATGTGAAGCTTCCACTTTCAGACTGCTGGGCAGGATCATAAGATAGAAATCACAGAAAATAGAGCACCATCTACTCTATTCCCCTGCTCTAAACCCAAAATGGTTTAATTCCCAACAGATTTTTCTGAAAGACCTCCATCACACCACAGCCTTTCTGAACACCACTGCAGGACATCACCACCTTCACCCTGAGAAAGCTGCTGTTACTGTATTACCCAATTCCGCCTTGCTGCGCGTTGAACTGTTATTTCTTCTGTCCGTGGGGATACACGCTTTCATTTTCTCAGCAGCAAAGATGATATTTGGACAGTTACCACGGTCGTTCTTCTGCCTTACACCCTGTGTCTTCAACCTTTCCTTGCCAGTCAAGTTTTCTAGATATCTTGATCTATCTTGGTATTCTCTGCGCTCTCTTCAACTGGTCTGCACCTCCCGTGAAGTGCAGCATCCAAACCGGCACACAGCAGTGGAGTGAAGGCACGCCTGTGCTGTGTGTGACAGAGATACCGTGTCCCAGGGCTTGTGAGCCAGGCTCCGGGTTATAGACCCAAGAGTGGCATCTGCACTTTCCCCAGCAGGACTGCATTGTTGGGCCACGGTCAGCCTGCGCCACTCTCTGCTCTTAAAGTCCTTCTGAAGAGCTGTGGTTTAAGCAATTGCCCTTCAGCATACATTTGTGCATAGTGTGTAGCCATTTGGGATGGCAGGAACGGGGGTGATGAGGGGGTGGTGTGAAAACAGGAATAAGAATTAAAAAAGAAGTAATTTTTCAAAGGAAGAAATTCGGCAATTTAAAGAATTTCAGTATTGAGCATTACCGTTTGGCTCTTTGTGACATTACTAAGACTCAGCACACTGCTAAATCTTTTCAGGAAGGGAAGAAGTTTGGGGAGGAGGAGGGAGGCTGTGGGCTGAACGTGCCTCTGCGCCCTGCTTTCAGCTCGTTGGATCTCTGTGTGCCTGGGGATGTTGTCCTGGGAGAATTCAGCATACGGCAAAGCCGGCGGGGCAGAGCAGCTCTGTAGGAGATGGGACTGTCCCTCCTCCCTCAGCCCTTTGAATGCAGGATCTGCAAACTCTGTTTCTCCCACATGCAGCTTGCTCAGGTGTCTGGCAGGAGAGACAGAAACAAGATGCAGCTGCAGGTCTCTGGAGGGTGATGGGAGAGGTGAGGGAGGAGACAGGGTGGTGTGTGGGCACAAGATCGGTGTCTCAGATGCTGTGACAGCATCATTAGTTTCTCTTCAGATGCTGTTTGAGCATCACATTGACAATCACGCTACTATGTATGTATTGTATGTAGTTATATATACATATAGCTTATTCATTGATGCACCATCTACATGTGTACATACACATACACATGATACTTTGACATCTAATTTTCAGCAGGGTCTCTGAAATCTGCAACTGTACTTTCTTTGTAACAAAGCTGCTATGTACAGGTACAAGGTAAAATACCTTGTTTGGTGACCCCAGCTGTTTTTTTTGCCAGAGTAGTGCCGGTATATCGGCAGTTTCTCTGGGTTACAAGCTTGAGGTTGCCCCTGATACAACAGCATATGGAGCAGTGCATTTGGTGGGAGGTGCCCTGCTGTGCAGGTGAGGGTCAGCAGCAGGGTCCTCGCTTGCAGGGTGATGAATGCGTCCATCTGGATGTATCTCCCAATGAACGTAATAATGCAAGTAGCTGGAAATAGCAGAAGAGAGAGTTTTAGGTGCCCCTCGAATAAGGATGGTGGTAGCATTAACAGATCCAGAGCACCGATTGCTTTTCCTTGCTAGCTGTGCCGCATTCACATGCCGTGAATGTGTAAGGGGCAACGGAGAGGCAGAATACAGCTACAAGCTGTCATCTGGACCATGACACAGGTCTGAACTGCTCTGCTCTCACAGAAAGTTTTGTGGCTTTTAATGGCCATATTATCTGGACGTCATTTAGATATCCGCCAAAAGACTCTCTCATCAGTAGGAGGTTGATCATCATCACCACTGGGAGATACTGCCTTTGGATTGCCCCAGCTACCTGCTGAACCCCTAGTTCTGTAATTGGTGGGGCTGCCTAAAAAGTCCTCTGCTTGAGAGGAGAATCAACTTTGCATCCCACTAAAATAAAAGCAAAACGAACACCATCACCACCCCAACCCCCTAATTGCTTGAAAATTTTCTTTCCATGCACTTCAGCAATAGGTAGTAGAAAAAAAACATGTCAAGTCTTTTTAAGAATGGCTGTGAATTTTGCAGTTATTTTAGCAATTATCTTCTTCATAGGTAACCTTGTTTCCCACCAGTCTTGTATCTCTGAACTGTATCTTTATCATGTTTCTACCGGGATATATTTGGTTCCACAGTGACGTTGCCAGAGAAGCCTAAAAATTTACAAAATTTTGCTTTTAAATCAGGGGGAGGGCTTCTAGATCTAGAAATGTGACTTTTTATATGTCTAAAAATACTTGCCTTGAAGCGTAGCCTTTGCCAAATAATAATAATAAAAAAAAAGCTGTGTTGTGGCCTGGAAAAGTACGTGGCTGCACCCTTCTGTCCGAGGACCGTGGAATTTTGGCTTTGTATATGGGCTCTGACTGATGTGGCAAGAGACGAGCACTTGAGGGCCAGCATGGGCTCGGCAAACAGGCTGCGCTTCAGCCCAGGCTCCACCTTGCACGTTAAAACCAGGGCTGGTATAGGGATATAGCGAAGCACGGAGTTTCCTAAGTTCTTTCCAGTATTTACAGTGTTTTTTTAAATTTATGCTTTTTAATGCTATAGAGGGGGGGAAAAGCAGGCGCTCTTCACTGTACATACTGGAATATGAAGGCTTTACCCCTTCTGCAGAGTTGTAATTTTCTCCTTTGCAAATGGTACATCAAGAAATGCTGCAGATAAGACCTACCTACAACACCTATAGCTTTTCTTTTCCAGGCTTAGTCCTTGGATTACCCCGAGAAGGCTGTGCTGCTGCAACGAGGCGTTACCTTGGCCGCAGGATTCAATAACTGGTGTGATAAACCTCACCCTCAGCCGGCTACTGAGAAGGTCCCTGCTGAATTTCTCCAGGTGCTGAGCAGATGTGGCTCCCACATAGGCACATCTCCCTGCCGAGGATGGTTCGCTTTTTGCTTGCAACTGTTATTCCAGTGGAGCTTGCGAGGCTGTGGGAGCCCATTTACAGCCCAATCAGTATGATCTGATTAATAGCATCAAATTATTGTTATTTTTGCAGTTAGTTAAATCAGTGAAATTTAATAAAGCTTTCCCCTGGAGAGTAGGATGTGTCTGGGAGATTAAACCCCGTGCTTGCTGCTGGGGTCCAGAGCCTGTGACCTCTCCCTCAGTCAGCATCCACAGCGGGAGGAGCTGCCAGGGCAACCCGGAGCTGTTTTGTAAGGGGCGTCACAAGGTCTCTCCTTCAACTGGCAGCCTGCGTTTGCGTTGACTCAGAGCTTGTGAAAGCATTTCCCAAGGCTGGCTCCAGATTCGACGCGTTGTTTTGGAGCTATGAACGCTGGTTTCGTTGCACTGATTTGCCTTTAGTTCTCTGTTTGCCGCTGTTACCTTGATAGCACTTTGAAGTGGTTTCTTTTGGACTGAAAGCCAAGTCCCTCACTGTATAGCACCAGTGGCTGGGCATTATTTACTTAATTTAATTTTAATTGTTTGGTGTTTAGTTTTAATTGTTTGGTGTTTAAGCAGAAAATGAGGTGAAACCCCAAAGCGGGCACAATTTAAAAAATTAAAACATGGAATTAGCAACAGAGAGAACCCGAGGTGGGCAGGGAAGCATGAGATGAAGTTGCAAACAGAGCATTAAAAATAGCTGAAGTACAGGGAGAGAAACTAGCCCCCCTCCAAAGGGCAGGACCCCGAAGAAGCGCGGGCACAGTGGGACTGTGAAGATGCTCTGGTCAACCAAGGTGCTGAGGAGACTCTGGAGCAAGTGGAGCCAAGATGAGCCCTACAGGGAGACCCCCCAATGGTGCAGCTCCCGGCTGGGGCCCTGGCTGGCACTGTTCTGCTCAGTCGAGGAGCTTCCTTGCCTGGAAGGAGTTTGGGATGGGATGGGATGGGATGGGATGGGATGGGATGGTGTGTGGTGGGAGAGGCATAGCATGAGATTGACAGGACAAGGGACGCCTGACCCTGTACATCAGTGACAGGGATATTGGGAGGAGGGGGCCCAGGCGCACCCCAGCTGCATTTCCCCCAAGGTCTCTGCAGCAGAGCAGGAGACAGGTTCCCCAGTTGCCTTTGTCCCTTAGCTGTGTGCATGTCTGATGTAAAGCTCTTTGAAGACTACAGAAAGCAGTCTGAAGCAGCACCCAGAAGTGACACAGGGAATCGATGGAGTTTGTTGCTTGTAGGACTGAGGCACCTGTTTCCCAGCTGTGATGGTGGGGAGCAGCAACATCAAGTCCATACATTGCTGGAGCAGGGAGAGACAGGATTTTTCCCCACTATAAAAATAGTTGCCATAAGATAAAAGTCAGAGGCATGAAAAACAATTGCTAGGAACAGGATCAAGGTGAAAAAAGCACATCGGCAACTTCAGAAGTGGCCTGTATGTAAACTTTCCCATATGAAAAAGAAAATGAAGAAAAGGTGCTCTGTTAGCCTGATGGTAAATGGGTAGAGCATAGGGTAGGGACAAAGTTGATGTTGTTAATGTGAAGGATGCAAAGGCGAAGGCTGAATTGAGAAGGAAAGCACAAATACTGTATGGCATTTCTTTTATGCGTGTAGCTGGAGATAGCTAATGCAATCTCTGCAGAGCCTTCAGGCCGAAGATGAGCGTGCAGCTGCCCCTCCTGGTGTGTGTGCGCGTGGTGTACCATGGATTTGTACATCAAAATAACGGAGCAAAAACTGCTTCCAAAGTCATAACCCCATAAAGACAATTCTCTACCAGTTTAAAGGTAAGAAAATACAATTAGTGCCAGCTGTACTGTTTTTTTTTTAAGCCTGGGGATACTGTTTTCACAGTATGGACAGAAAACTAACCTCACATTGGTTATTGCTCAGCTGCCTGATTTTATTTAGTCCCAACCAGTAAGGAAAAAATCAATAAGCAAGAAGTGAAGGAGTCAAGCACGTCAGTTGTATAAGCAGCATTACCTGATCATAGATCACTGTTGTAACAGGTTAATTTACAAGCAATAAAGTATCATATCTAAACTGAACACTGTCAAAGCTACTTTCCCTTTTGAGTATTGGCTTCCTTTTTGTTTCTTTCTAAAAGAAACAGAGCTGTTTACAAATCATAAATGCCTAGTCTATAATGCTCTATAACAAGTAAATACATACAATATGCGCTGGGTCAAATTTCCCTCTAGGGTTCACCATTGTAAATGAGAGGAGAATATGATGCAGGGTTTGTTTGGTTATTGGAGATTACTGTTTCAACCCACCATTATTAAAAATTACTTCAAACATCCTTCATGGATATATACAGCAAAATGTATAAAAACCTGAAATGTCAGTGGCCACGTGCCTGGAAGCCTCTGCTCATGCCCGCCATTTAAGAGGACCAGGTCTGAGCCCAAACTCACAATAAGCAGCAAGAGTTTGGTAACACAATAAATCCCTGCCCCTGTGGGGAGATGGTGGCATAGACAACCAGCAACTGGTTGTTCTTTTGCCATGTAACTCACTGCAGCCCTGGAACACATCCACATCCTGCACAGGTGTGCGTGGCAGAAAAATGCATGGGTCACACATATCTATAAAGTCTCCATTGCCTTTATGCACGCATATTTTTCAAAATATCCTTGTTTTAATTAAGTAAAAATAGGGTGCTTGTCTTAGAGACTACTTTTTAAATTCATTTTTCCCTTTGTATTACTAGTAAATCCCCTTCGGTGTAACTTCGGGGAAACTTAGTATTCTCTTCTTGGTGCGTGTTGGGGAAGGGAAGCCCCCGCTGGCATTCGAGGGCATGTTGTATCCCCACCACTGAGCGGGTTGTTTCTCTCCTGTACAAGAGCCAACAATATTTAGCTGGCGAGTTAATCACTGAAGAGAAGGCAAAGGAGTGTGAAAACTAGGGTTGCCTTTCCCTGTAGGAAAAACAGAAATCATGGTTTCTTCCATTCAGCAAGACACTGTGCTTTTTTTTTTGCTGTTGATCATGGTCTTCGCCTTTGTCTTTTCTCGTCCTCTTCTCCCCCAGAGGGGTACGGCCAGAAAGGGTCCTTTGCCGTGTGCTGTCTCCTGGCTGCTGTCGTCTTTGATTAAGCAAAGCTGAAACCATCATTTAATCCATGAAGTTGGAAATTAAACTGGAGGGGAGGGGTGGGAGAATGCTGCAACTGCAGCCAAAGGGCAGCTGAGTAATTTGTCTGAAAACCAGCCCAACTTGGTTTCATCCAATGTTTTCAAACTTTTTTACATGGAAAAGAAGTAGAGCCATAGCAACTGCAGTAACTACGATGCGTACATAACTGCCAAGAAGCACAATCTTTGTAAAATATTTGTGTAGCTTTTCTAGTATATCTCATTTTTTTTCTTAGCAATGACGCCTGAAGGGTAAGCCATTATCAAGGCTGAGAGACATATTCCCAGTGGGAGGACTGAACGGTTCATCAGGAATACCTGCAAAATAACTGGCACAAGATGCCACTTCCTTGGTGGTGTTATTCGGTGAAGGCTTTTTGAGCATTTATTAAAGATGATGGGAACTGGAAGTATCACAGGAAAATACCTGCACAAGGAATTGTGCTGTATTGGATCATATTAGGGCTGAATAGATGTTTGGATAGGATGCCCATGGGAAAGAGAGACCCACAGCATGTCTTGGAACCACCAGCATGGGAGCAACCAATCCCTGCCAGTGGCTTGGGAGTGGCCTGCAGAGGACACAGCTGTCACCTCCAGGTCTCTGTTTGTTTTTCCCAGATAGGGGCTGAGAAACATTTCTCTGGCACCAGGATATTCTCCTAGAAGGTGACAAAAGAGTAATGAAAAGATTTATATCCTGTTACCAGCCCCAGATGGACTTTGGTCCAGGTGACAAAGCTGTCAGTCCTATTTATTCCCATGAGGCCCTTACTCCTCCCCTGTGTGAGGACACCAGAGCCGGCGGGGAAACCCTTGCCAGACCCCTGTTAAATATTGCCTGTATTAGACACACTGTTAATCACTGCCGTAATAATTTCTAAACTTTCCATTAAATACTTCCAGCAGCTCTCATCCTTGCCAAAAATCTCTCCTTTTACTGTCAGTGATCAAATCGGCACCAGTTTCAAGGGCACAGAGTTAAGATAACGCTGGGAACCAAGATTATAATATTTTACGAACTTCTAATTTGGCTTGGTCCAACAGCTCTCCGGGGTAGAAAATACAACAATAGCTAATAGCAGAAACAGAACTAATTACTTATTTCAGAACTAATAACTCATGGCATAGTCTGTGAGTCATTTCCTTGTTGAACCAATTTTTTTCTACTCATCAAATTTGCTCATGGAGTAATTATCTTGAAGACAGGAGTAGACAGGGAGTTTTTTTCCCAGAACAAATCTAAAGAGACATTAATATCATGTAAGACCACGTCCCAGATGATTCACTGATAACCTACCACAAGTGTTTACAGAATGGAGTTTGTGTAACACCACCATAACTAACAAACTACATCATGACAGAGGAAAAGAAAAATAATAGAAAATATTTATTGACATACTAATGTGCATCGTATAATATCTTAATATAGCAAAGGTTTGCATTTATTTTCCCAAATGAGTTATCACTTTGTGCAGTTAAAAATATTATAAAAACACACTTTTTGAAGTTCGCTGTCAATCTTTAAAAAGTTAAGAACATTAAAGAATCATTAAAGGTACCTCTGGAGGCTTTTAGTCTAAATACTATCTCACACTCAGAGCAAAAGGCTGGTGCAACAGGGACACAAATATACTTCCAAATCCTTTGAGATTAGTGTGCAATTTTAAGCTTTCAATTTAAAAATATTCTTCATTTTTTCCCCCCATTCATTCTTTAATCCAGGAATTTGTAGATGGAAGTATCTGCAATATCCTGTGCTTTAAAATTAGAAGCAGTTGTTTAAATTTCTAAAAAGATACCAAACACAAATGGAAGGTATTTGAAAAAATTTATTGGCTAGAATTTGTAGGTACATGCAAAAAATGAGGCCAACAATTAAATGCTTCAAGTCTGAGATTTTTTGTTTGTTGGGGTTTCTTTGTTTGGTTTGGTTTGGTGGTGGTTTTTTTTTTTTCCAGTGGGGAACAGCCTTTACACAAATCCCAACAAAATGTCAGGTCTGAGAAGCTTTCAAGTGAAAGAAACTCCCTTCACTCACTACATTCTTGGTGACCTGGTGTGCTGGAAGGTTCATGCTGCCAAGCCTTTTGGCCAGGACATGGATCTGTTCCTTCCCAAGGACCCTAAACGAGCATGAGCATAATCCCTGCGACTTTGGGCAGGGATTTTAGATGAGGATCAAAACCCCTCTGCCTGCTAATGGTGCCTGCCAGAACCCGAGCCCTCTCACAGCCCTTTCCTTGGTGCTGTTGGCTGGGAAAAACAACCCTGTCTTTAACAGCGAAAGGAGATTGTTCATGTAACTTGTGATTTTTACATCTAAATTTATGCTGTTGTGCCTTTACCAGCTGTCTTCTCTTTCTTACAATAGGCCCCTCTGCCACCTCGCAGCCGTTTCATCTGTTACTTTTCACACTTTCTTCACCCCTTGCATACCACCTCCACCTTCCTGGTCTTCCGTACCATCTACTTCTCTTGCTCTCTCTGTCTGTATTAATTGCTGTTTGCTGCCAGGTCATCCCTTATCAGCAGAATAGGAGGAACTCCCCAGCTGCTTCTCTCCTCCGCATATAGATGAATTACTTTTTTACTTAAGCCATATTCTGTGCTGACTTGTGCTCCATACAGACTCATAAATCTGCAAAATTTGGACGGTAAATTATAAACTGAGTCAAGGAGTTTCTTTAAGCAATTTTTAAAGCATTGAGTGCTCTATACCTCATAGAACAGAAATAATTTTGCTACCTAACATTGCGTTTTTGTTTTGTTAAGATAGTACAAACTTAGACTTATTTTTTTCACATTGCAGATAATCCCCTTGACTTCCATCGTATTTCTCAGGGCCCCAAACTAAACACATGCACAAATGCCTTGCAGAAGCTGGTCTGGGTGTGTTAATGGTTTGTATATGAGGTTTATCTTTGGCCTAGGGAAGAACTTACTTGTTAACTTTACAAACTGCCAGTAACCCACTAGCAGAAAAGGGATTTGACTGAGGTTTTTTTTTCCTAAAGCCAGGAAGACAGTTAAAAAAAATGATCTACTATAGCAACTCTTATGGTTAGTACTGATGAAAACACATGATGTACAGCCTGGTACTTGAAAGAGGGAAAAATCCTTTGGGGAAACATCACAAGGGCTCTGTCCCCTCCTGGGCTGGGAACCCAGCCTTGATGCTGGTGTCCGAGACAACAGCAGATCTGATCTACTAAGAGCACCCTCTCCTCGTATTTTCTCATTGATAGCTAGATACGAATTGCAGTTTTTTTAAGGAAATCTGAGATGATCACGGCTCAGAAATTCTCGTCCCCGTTGCAGTGGCTGGTACCAAGAGCTCTATGTGGGACATTGACCTCCTGGGATTGTGTGTAAATACTCAATTTACGAACTATTTCAGAAATCGCTGTAGGGAGTGGTCACAATGCCTACATAAAGCATTTCCTTCTCTATTAGGCCAAGTGGCAGACTGAAACGTTGCCTGGCACGCACGTAGAACAGGAGTAACATTTTGTCCATGTCTTCTTGTGCCTGCATTCCTTTGCCTGAAGGTGCTGACCTGGTCAAAACAGCATGTGCTCTAAAAGACCATATATTTGCATGTGCTTGTGCACGTGCACTCAGCCACAGAGCCTTGATTGTATATATAGTTTTGATTAATTTTTATGTTACTCTGGCCAGCCTTTTTAATCTCTTAGTACCACAAAATGAGGCACTGAGCATCTAATATTTATCCTCTGAGGATAAACATTTGTTATCAGCCCGGTATGAGAACTTCAGATCGTGGCTGAGGTATTTATAGAGGATGGTTATTATAGCAAGACCATTTGAAAGCTGAAATCAACATTTTTCATTCTTACCTTGTCCCTGATTCCCAAACTAATAAAGAAATAGATTATATTTCTGCTTCTGAGGAGTACATATAAATACGACTCACCAAAACAAGGAATTTACTAAGCCACCTTATCTTGCTCGGTTTTGGACCCAAATCAACAATGAGAATAATTGTAAGAAAATCCATAGACCTAGGTTGACTTGTATTGGATTAACGATGGAACTATGGAAAAAGGCACTTAAGAAAAACATTACAGAGCCAACTAAAGAATATTTTGTAGGCCCGTTGCATAGAGAGAGATTATTAAATACTGGAATGAGGAGATTTAAAATTACTGTCAGCGAAGCCATACGTCTTAACAGAGATGTTAACAACCATAAAAAATAATTAACCTTAAAATCTTAGACATTAACTTCTAAACTTTAAAATTATTATTGGTTTTCTGCGATCAATCACACAAAATAATAAAAAAAAAATTAAGTGTTCCCTGGAAATGCTGATGTTAAAAGTAGTTTCTTTTAAAGTGAGATCTCTTCCAATTAATGAAATATTGTTAAGAGTTATGGTATGGAAGCAAGTCTTAATTTTTTATGCTTTGGCAATAATATAACAAAGAAAGTTGCCTGCACATTCAGAGTGTCAGGTTTTATACTTTCAATCGTCTACAAAAAAGTGGTATTGTTAAAAATATTATTTCATCAAAAGTTATTACAAGCATATTTTAAAGATACCAACAAATAGTATTTTAAAATATTGTTATATATTTTTCTTCTGCACAGGAAGAAAATGTCTTTTGGTCAGCATAAACTTATGATCAAAAAAATGCAATATTTTGGTGGTGAATAATCTTAAAAGTATTGAAATCCAAAAAATATGATCAGAAATACACAGTGACATTTTACGTTATTAGATTAACATAGCACCATAACAATCCTGTGCGCTTCAAAATCTTGATATAAAATAAAAGATACAGACTTGTGTAGCAATCAACAATTTTTAAAAAGGTGATTTGTGTTTAAAGGTGTGTAAAAGTCAAGCTCACTTTGTATTTTCATTAAATATATGGTTCAGCAAACATTGAACCAAATTATTTATGAACTACTGCTGCTACCTAACAACATATCAGTTATAACGTACAGGATAGTAGTTCTGCCATTCAGAAGGTGGTATTATATAGTTGGGAGAAATTTTTAGTTTAATCATGTAACTCATGGTGAGGTGGAGTCTGACTATGACATGATTAAAACTACCCATTTTGCAAAACCACATAAAGCCAAACTAAAATATTGCTTTCCAACTCCCAGTCTAATACATACTGTCCTATCTATGAAGCTGAACTCATATAAAAGTAATTTATAAAAACTGCAAAAAATTGCTAGCACCCAAAAAATCTATCAACTGTGAAGCTCTAAATGATTGTCAAATAGCCACTTCAGAAGTCAATTACTTCTCCCAGTGGTAAAACTAAACATTTGACTAGAGACTAAACCTACAGTTCTCCAAATACTAATTGGAATGCAAATGCATGTGTTTAAGACTTATATAGCTTCTCAGAGAAATTTTAAAGGCATTAAATTATGTTCCAATGTTTCTTCTTCTTCCAAACATGAAAACTTCTATGTTCATTAATTTCTTTTTGCTGTTTTTACTGAGCAATGAAGTGAAACTTGTCTTTAAGGTCTAACCCTCAGCTACAGAAATTTGGGATTTCCATGAAAGTGTTCCTGCAGCAACCAGAGGAGGAAGCTTTCCAAACTAACAAGCATGAACTAGACTGCTGCTTTTGAACATGGAGCTGTGGTCTTTAGAGAATTCCAAAATAATGTCTTGGTCTCGTGCAGTTCTCTGGATCATACTGCACATACAGTAACGTGCTGTATGCACAACTTGTATTTGAAGAATTGGAACAGAACCCTGAGAAAAGAAAATCCATTGGAAAAAAAAAATAGATATTGTTTAATAATACCAGTTTGAGATGTTTCAATCCTTCCCTTGGAAACCAAAAATTACAAACAGGTGTAGTCATTTTCTTTTCTGATGTGAATGATTTGAATTTATCATAATTGCAAACAAAAATGTAGTTTGGGATTTTAAGTGCATATCTAGGGTTGATTACAATTAGAAATGTTTTTTTTTACAATTCTACCCATCCCCCGGCAATTCAGCATTCCTCAAGTCACCATAACATTACTTGTGAGCTTTGAGTTCAAAAACATCCCGACGTGGAGTGACGTTCTTCCAGTAGCTGCTGCAGCAGACTTTTGCTCTATGGTAATACAGGTGCTAATTGAGCCAGGTTCAGCTCTCTTCAGCCTCGTGTGCAATTCTCATCATTCCCATGTATCCAGAAGCAAATCTGAGCATACTTGAGTGGAGTAATTCTTACTGCCACATTGTAATCCTGCTGTTCACCATTGACATCCACCCACTGGTGGCCTGAATAAACAGCGATGATCTTGCGTTTCCACTTCTTTTTGTTCGGCTCTTTAAGACGGAGATAGACACCAGATCCAGTGGAGCCAGGCTCAGCATCACAATACTGATAAAAGAGATCATTGGACTCATCAGAAATGCTACAAAATCTATAGACCAGCTGCCCAGAGCGATCGTTGTCAAAACCTGAGAAGTGGATCATGCTCCCAGGCATCATTTTGATAGTTGGGCTGATCCCCAGCTCCATGTATTTCCTTTTGTGGGGACGCTTGAGCTCAAGAACAGCATAATCATAATCCAGGGCAATATCCCCAGAGACACCCTTAAACCAGCCTTTCGGGATGTGCGTACTCTTCACCCTGGTCCACTGGAAGGAGGGAATGCCATCTGAGGTCTCCTGCTTCCTCCCAGATCTCCTCTGCTTTCTCCCGCCACCTTTGGATCGTCGCCTTAGTTCTGTGGCAGCTTCAGGATCCTCTTGGGCCGCAGAAACTTCTCTCCTACTTCTTTTAGCACCTTTGCGTTTCCTGCCGTCGCCTCTGGATTTTGTCTTCATCAGGCCCACCCTCAGTCTTTTGCTGCCCTTAACATAATCCTTGCCGTTGTGCAGACAGTGGGCAGCTGTTAGCACGTGCTTGGGGGAAATGAGAATGCCACTACAGCCGGTGGAGATCTTCACAGCTGTGTTGAACGGAAAGTTGGTCATAAACCGCTTGTCATAGATGCTGAACCTACTGTCTGTTCCATAGATCTGCCTCTTCTTTCTTGAAGACCTTCGTGTGGTTGTGTTTCCAGCCGGGTCAAGCACTAGTCCGAGAACATTCACTTCAGTCAGGGTCCGTGTGCCATTTTCAAAAACGGTCTCATAGGATAAGAGGTCCTTCAAGTCAGACAAGTTTGGCACTGGCAATTTTCTTTGACATTCAATTCCACATACACTGTTCAACTCTAATTTGGTTTTTGCTTCAAATTTAGGGCTGTCAAGGGAGAAAGTTCTTTCGCTCACAATCTGGGGAATCTTCTTTAAGTGCCAAGTAAAATCTTGTTCAGTTTCTGTTCCATTACTGAGCCCCAATATAGGTATGAAAAATATGAATAGCAGTAACATGTGCTCCATTTTATCTATTTTTTTTCTAAAACAAGAAAGAGAGATTTGAAAATACATGTTGGAAATATACACAGTTATCTTAGTATCTTCAAAGTATAGTCATGCAATATTAGCACTGACATCAGCGGAACAGAATTTAACACTCTGCTCAAAATAGAAATGCCTCAAATATTCCCTGTATTGCCTCTGAGGCTTCCAACAGTTTCTAGCAAGATGGGCGCAGACAAGTCAGCCAGCATCCATGCTGAGCTACCTACTGGAAGGTGGAAACAGCTGAGTTTTACCTGCTTTTCCCTCAGTGGGGCAGTAGTCTGAGTCATTCCACTCTGTACAGCGTCCTGTTTTTATTTATCCCACAGGAATGCAATTATGTTTTAGGCTTCTGCACCTCTACTCTATAGCTACTGGCTATAGGTAGAAAATGGTTGAAAACCACCAATGTATTCAAAAGTCGCATTGAAAAATTGGGATCCAGGCAGAGATGGACAGACAGACTACACTCGTGAGACCTCAGAACTCTTAGGAAACCAGACCAATTGTGCTCTTTCCTGTAATGGCCAAAAGTAGCAGCTTTAAGTGACCTAAAACTCACCAATGGTTCGGCGTTACCCACCCAGCTAAGACCTGTGAATCTGCCTGCTATGGAAAACAGCACTTTGCTAATTGCTCTCCCAAAGAATCAACTTAGAAAGATCTCCTTTCCCCTTTCAAAGTTTATGTTATCTGGATGTGACAGGCAGAGCAATTTGGGCACCTAAACAAAGTGGCAAGTCCCATATTAAATGCTTTCGGCTTCTGCTGCTGTGAAAGGCATGGGTCTCGGGCAGATCCTGCATTGTATTTCCCTGTGTGCTGTGGCCACCAAACCCTCATTCATTTCCTATGTGTGGGTATCTGAATCTCTCTCAGGATGTCAGAGAATTTCAAAATCCATGGTTGGAGGGGACAGACGAGTGAGGAAAGTAGAAGGTTCCTGGTCTAGAGGAGTCTCTTGGTCATATACATGGAGGAAAGCCCAGCCAAGTAGGAGGGACAAGTCTGCTGACTCATCACACGCCTTTTTCCTGCAGGATCCCACAAAGGCTGTGGAAACTGTGCTGTCTGTGCCTTATGGTCACATGTGGAAAGCCCCACCTAGATGGTGTGATGCACCACACAAAGAGATAATACTTTAAATGGAAAAGGCAAAAAGCAGTATTACTCCCATCTGTAGTTGGGAAACATGCAGAAAGAATGCAACATTGTTAGAAGTCTGTGGCAGAGCCAGAAACTGAACCCAGAAGTCTTGATTCTGAGCTAAAATCCTTACTGAAAAGACTGTTTTTCTCCTTTGGCAGCAGTGATGTCAGTGGCATTAGTCAACTACTGGCCACTGCCACTGGGAAAGCTGCGCTCTATTCTCATATCCCTCATTCCAATTACATGGAAACCTCAGCTGTGCAGAAAGAAAGGGACTATGATTAAACTTTAAAAGCGAAGCAATTCAAGGATATTTATGTGGTTAAGCTCTCTGGTTTACATTGTAATGGCAGTGCAAACCAGGGCAAAGATAACCGCTTTCCTTGAGCTTAGTTTAGAATAATATGAGTACTGCTATCCAGTGAAACAGCCTGGTTACAAGCTAGCTAAAGACCTAGCATGAAAAAGGAGTATTTGTGCAACATGGAAAAAGAAGTGGCAACATCGCTTTAAAAGCTGTATAGTCGACCAATGACTCCTATACTTTTGAGGCATCTTCACCACGTAGACATAGTTCTTGTCTGTAAGAGGTAACAATTATCACTTTTTAGCTAACTAAGCACTGAGGTTCAAACAGAGGTTGTTGCTTCTGATGCCAAATTCAGAGGGTGCTTTTGTTTTAGCATAGTTCTTGACACTTTTCACCTTCACCTGCATGGAACACCAACTTTGACCTGGAGTTTACTCACTAGCATATACATAAAACACATTTTACGATACGGTATAAAGATAGCCACCCTGACTTTAAAGTAGCTAACTCAGGTTTTGGAGAAAATGTGTGGACTTTCATAAGACGTGTGGACTTTCATAAGACATCTGGACATTACAGTGACTCACAGGCCTAAGCTCTGGGGTGCATGTGGTTATACTAAAAGATATCTGAAGGTTTTGAAAGTAGAGTCAAAAGTAGTAGTGATTCCAGGTGCAAGATTTTGCAGAGAGACACTAATTGACCATACAAGTCTAGGTTATTGGTATAGCAGAAATGCACATATTTAAACATTAACTTTTATATACAAAGTTACCTTCAAAGTATTATTCTGGTTATTGCTCAATTAGTACTAAGTTTGAAGAGGAATGATAGTTTTACATATCTATGGATAAATGACAACGTATCAAAATAAAGAAATACTATGATGAGAACATAAGAATAGCTTTCCTGGCCTGACCAAAGGTCTACCTGGCCTAAAATCCTGTTTCTGACACTGGCCAAATGCAGATGCCTAGGGTAGAGCACAAGAATAGGGCAACCATGTATGTCCCTCCTCCCTCATAATCTCTTAGTTTACAACCAGTTGCACCTCATGGACTTTAAACCAGAGGTAGTTTCTGTAGTGTGAGGAAACGTCAGTGGATTTCTCTTCCATAGTTGCCCAGTCTTCCCTTGAACCCATATAAAATTTTGATTCCACAATGTTCTGCATCAAGGGGTTCCACAGCTTTACTACGTATTGTATGAGGAAGCATGTCCTTTTCTTTATTTTCAGTCTGTCACAAACTAGCATGGTTTGATGATAAATAATGTGATATTAATGTAGAAAAACTGGTTTTTGTTTGCTTTGCCTTAATATAACTGTTGAAAAGATACTAGGTATTAAGAAACCCAGTTCTTCTGTCAAGCTCAAGAATGCCTTTTCTATGTTCTTTCCTAGAATACTCCTCCCTTTCTCAGCCCTTCCTCAGGGACTGGCTGTTTGATATTTCTCTGTAGCTGAATTTTGAGAGCCCTAAGGAAAGTTCATTCACTAACTGCTAGTTTGTACAGAAAATCTGAAGGGTGCCTGGGTTGATGTCATTCCACTGCAATGGCTGAAGTCTTCCCAGCTGGACCCATAACTAACTTTGCTTTATAGAGAGGCTTTCTGCAAGCAAATAGGTGGAGTACTATGGCTCCCTTCCGCCACTTTTTAAAAAGAAATAAAACATAACACACAACCCTCAATAGATGCATTGGAGCCTCTCATTTGAAATACTATACTCAAGTGCTCACTATTTACAAAGGCAGTCTTGGAAGCCAAGATTTTCATCATTTATAATGAACCACTTGTTGCTTGTAATGAACTAACTGCACTTCAGTAGAACTGGAAGAGGTCCAAGCTGAGGAACTTGATGAAAATGGTAATTCTCATTACAGACCAGAGCAGTGGTCCTACTAGGCAGCATTGTCATTTACAGCAATGCACTTAAACTCTGTTTACTGACCTGATCTCTACTATTTAGGCAAGGCCAGCTTCAAGCACGGGCAACGTCAGTGGTTGCCATGGCCCAGTACAGGTTTGTCAGCAAGGGGAGAACACCGGGATTCCTCTTGCCAGATGATGGGGTTGGAAATGGGTAGATGGCTGCAAAGACACCCTTGCAGGGTGAGAGAAGGGGAGAAAGAATACAGCCTCCAGAGGAAGGAGGAAAGACCCTGAGACAGCTACAAGCTGGAAGCAAGAAAAAACCCTCAACAACTTACTCACACTTTCTGCCACGCTGTTCTCCACTCTTCCTCCAAACCCCAAGCTGCTCTGCCCTCTCCTTTCTTTCGCTCCTTTCACATAAAATTTTGGTTTGGCTTACAATAATTAGAAGCCTTGAGTCAGCTCTGCCCTTATGGCAGGATGAATTGCTTCAGAGAAGTCAGAAGATGGAAACTAGAAAGTGAGAGAGAGATCCCCAGCCCTGTGAAAATGTTGAAATTCACCCTCCTGTTCCCAAATCCAGCTGTTAACAGTGAGGACACCCTATTTGGTGTCATTTCATCTGCCAGGCGTATGTATATAATTAAAAGTATTTTTAATTCTTCTCACCTCTTGCTTCCAACATGAAATCTTTCTTCATTCACAGGACAAAACCTACCCATCTCCTAACTTTTCAGGATATCCTTGAAATAATTTGTTTGCTATGACCCATCTTAGTCCAGCAGAATGCATCTCAAATGCTCAGGGGAAGGCTTGTAGTCAAGCAGAACTAGAATATGTTTCTCTTCAGACTACCCCAGAATGAATTTACATGTTGGTATAGCTCAGACAGAAGAAAAGTTGGCAGCTGCTACCTGGCAGCATTTTATCTCGATCTGTTCAGTGCAGCCTCTGCTCTGGGGTTTCCTTCTTCTTGTAGGAAAGTCAGCACATTTCAAACTAAGCTTACATAATTTTAAATGCAATTTTCAGACCATAAAATATTAGACGTTGCTACACTAACCAGCTCCTTTAACTGCTTTTGGCCTTATTCTTGAAATGGCCTGAAAGTTGGAATTCACAGTTCTACTCTGACAAAGCAAAACAGGGAAGAAATTTTGGAAATCCCGCACTCCCTGGAAGAAACCATTACCTTAACCTTATCTGCCACTGCCCCCTTCCCTCCTCCGGGTGCGCTCACTCTATATATTGGTGCATAGATTTAGTCCTCCACTCTTACAGAGAAAACCCCACTGCGACTCCTGGCTCTTATAAAATTTAAGCAGCTTCGGTAGGCATAAGAAGAACTAATTTTATACGGCAGGCGTGACACCTCATTTCTGAAATCACACACGCAGGGGGGGAAATAAAGAAAGGGGAGGATGGATGGCGATGTGGGGACAAGGGACTCTTCACCTCCGACGGGGTTTTCCCTTTCCCGGCCGCCCGGTGGCGCGCCCGGACAGCCGGCGGACCGGCAACCGCGACCGGCCCAGCCGAACCCTCTGCCTGCGGTCCGCCGGGTCCCGGGCCGGCACCCCAGCACCCCCCGCTCCTCCCAGCCCTCCCCGCCGCCGGGCTCTGCTCCCCGCTCCTCCGGGTCGGGGGGTCGGAGGGGGGGGGGCGCGTCCCGGCCGCCGCTGAGCGGCCCCGGGGGTCGAGCCCTGCCAGCCGGGGTGGCCCCGGGCAGCGGCTCCCGGGACGGCAGCGGGCGGGCAGCAGCCGGAGGACCGGCGTGGACCGGGAGGCTTTGCTGGGGTGGCCGCTTTTCCACCGCCCGCTCTTATGCATGACATGTTAAAGCCCAGGGTTTTGGTGGAAGAAGCCGAGGATTTGGAGAGGAAGGCTCGAACCCTGTATACAGCTTTTTAGCCATCCCCTGGTCCCGCTTTGCGCGGCGGGCTCTGCTTTTCTGCGCCTGATCCAAAGGAGTTCCCCTCTCCCCAGAGCCTGCAAGTTAAATACCTTGGCACGGCTTTTTTTGCCATTCCAAGATAAATCTGCTTCCAGCTGTGACAAATCTGGATAAAATTAGCGTCAGTTCCAGCAGAGCGCGGGGATGGTAGCGCGAATACTGAGGGGGTGAATCAGAATTAAAGCAGAGGTTGTTTTGAAGGGTGAAGGGGCTCCTTTGCCCGCTCCCCGCAGACGACACAGCACAGACACAAGCCCCTGAAAGCCCAATGACTATGCCCCTTGCTCGGGTCCTCTGAGCGGTCTGGTGAACTCAACTTCAAATAAAAAAAAAAAATAAAAAAAGAAAGGACCAAAGAAACGTCGCGTTTTAGTCCTATCAAAAATATATCCATCGGGCTAAAGAGGAACTTCATACAAAACCCTTCGGCTGCCAAGCCCGAGGTACTGACATCGCTCAACCTCATCATTATATTTTATTATTTTTTTTTTTCTCAAAAAACCCGGCCCGTGTAGGAAGAACGACATCGGAAAAGAAGATCACCTTACGGACGTTACCTGGGGCTGCCCCGTCCCCGGACCCGGGCTGCCACCCTCAGCCCCCATCCCCAGCTCCCACTGCCCACCCGCCGCTGCCCCGACCCGGTGCCCTCGGGGCGACCTTCCCCCCACACCCCCCCCCCCCGCAGCCGGCGGCGGGAAAAGGGGGGTTCTTTCGTACCTGA
>VUYV01000073.1:3691999-3728692 GCA_008711295.1 Anarhynchus alexandrinus
GGTGTTGCTCCCCAGGAAGCCTCCTGGCCCTGCTCCTCAGGGCCGCTCTTCTCCTCCCCAGCCCCACTTCTCAGGGCCTCAGGTGAGAAGTGCCTCCCTCCTTTTCTCATCACTCTCCACCCCTCCCTTTCTGCCTTCCCCTTCCCTTGGTGTCCCTTTCATCTCCCTTCCCAAGGCAGAAAGCTTTGGGTGGTGGTCTCTGCTCTGTAGGTTGGCAATTTGCACTACAACAAGGTCCTCCCCAAAGCTTTCCACTGCTACATAAATGCGCGACGTGAAAAGCTCGTTCACTAAGTGCTTTTGCAAGTGCTTAACCTGAGTAGTTTCAGTGAGCTCATCTGCTGAAAACTCGGCTCACACTAGATGAGGGCCCACAGATTTGCCAAAACCGGCAGGAAATTTGTGGCATTGCTAGAGATCAGACCGAGATCTCCAGAGTGCTGTTTCGTTGTCTTAATCATAGGCATATCCTTCCTTCCAAAGAATTAACTTCTGAAATTTAGCGGAACCAATTATATAAATAGGTTGGAAATAAGGCTTTGGCCAGAAACTGCGCCCTGCAGTTTCGTTTCGAAGACTGAGGTTGATTTCTTCAACATGCTTCAACATTATTTTCTTTTTGGCAGATCTGTTTTTGTTGTTGTTGTTTGTGTGTACAACTTGAAACCAAAGTGTAATAATAATTATTCATGTGCTTGAGAAAAAGAGGTGAAGAATTCCCAGTTTAATTAACAAGGCAAGACAGAAGTGAGTGTAAGGTAGTGAAGTTTTACAAGCAATTTCTTGAACATAAGGGCTTCTATACTGGGTCAAACCAAGGGCTTTGCTGGGCCAATACCGTATTGCATTGGTACAGGGCAAGGTCATGCGATAGTCCCCTCCAACACTTTCCCCGCCACCCATATTTCAAATTCAGAGATTTTCTGAGGCAGATGTAGTTGCTATGACCTTAGTAACCACTGGATTTCTCCATGAGCCCCTTGCCCTTCTCTTAAACCTACATAGATCTCTAGCATCTCCAACCTGCTGTGGTGAGAAGTTCCCCAGGTCAACCACATGTTGTGCAAGATCTTGCCTCCTTTTATGTATTTTCGACCTGGCTACTGCTAGCTTTGTTTGATTCTCACTAGTTCTTTACCAGAAGCTACATCCTTTACAAGCCATTTAAAAATATTATAGATGTCCATCATATGCCCTGTAGCCCCTGTCCCACCCTGAAGGATTCTAGCTGCACTTTACATGAGGGACATTCCTGTTTTCCATCCTACTGCTTACATGCAGGGACCAGAACAGCATCCGAGGGATGATGCAGCCAAACACTTCTTGGCAGTGGAAATCAGAAGACAAGAACAAGACCTACTTTCATTGGGCAGGTGTGTCAAGACACAACTAACTGCAGCTTGGGAGGTCCAGATGGGACATCAGGAAAAATTTCTTCACCAAAAGAACCATGCAACACGTTGCCCAGACAGGCTGTGGAATCACCATCCTTGGTGGTTTCCAATAGTCAGTTAGACAAAGCCACAGCTGACCTGATCTAGGCGATAGTTCCGCTTCAAGTGGAAGGTTGGACTCGGTGACCTGCAGAGGTCCCTCTCAACCAATGTTTCTGTGATTATTTACCTATGCTCAAGATGCAAGCAAAATACGGATTTCTGTGGCAGACAAAAGATATGCTTTGTTTTGTTCTCTACTGATTTCCTAACACTTCCTAATGTTTTCTTATTTTTTTGGCAGCTGTTGAGCACCAGGCTGATGTTCCCATGGAGCCATTTTCATAACTTCAGGATTCTTTCTCCTGAGAGGTAAGGACCAGATCAGAACCTGCCTTTCCATACCTGAAGTAATGACCATTTTCCCCCTTGTGCATCACTTTGTATTTATCTACACTGAACTCCATCTGACATCTTATTGTTCAGTCACTCCCTTTCATAAACTTGTCTGCAGCTCTTCAAGGTTGTCTCATCTTTATTAAGCTAAATAACTTGATAGCCTCATAAGACTTTGTGACCTGACTACTTATCTCATTTCCAGATCATTTATGAATATGCTGAGTAATGCAGGGCACAGCAGATTTTTATTTGGTAACCTATCGCCTCTATAAGAACTGATCCCTTAGTCCTATATTGTTTCCCATCTTTCAGAAAATTAGGCTAGCAGAGATTTGTTTCTGTTTATTGAACTCTGGGTGATGGGATCTGTGTGCTTCTGCTCTATCACTCCACTTGCTGCTGCTTTCAGAATCTGGGCTGGGTTGTTTATTTCATGCTTTCTTTTTTTTTACCTGAAATACTGGCTAATATTAATAGAGTTGGCTCCTGCTTTCATGCTCCTCTCTTTTCTCAAACGACACTCATTGAAAGCTCTCAAGATAAATGAACATTTGTAAAAAATTGTTTTAGAAAAATTAGAATATATTTATAAGCATAACTTATATTTATGTTTTTTTAATTATTTTTCACAATTTTTTCTTGAAACCTGTTTCATTAACAATATTTTATTTCTTGCAGTAATGAGATTATACAATTTGGATAATTCTTTGTAAAAATGTAAAGGGTTTTTTTTGAAAAAAGTAATTATCACATTAAAAATTTCCTCAAAATATAGTTTACAAAAGACATGAGGAATATGTGTTTCTGAATACAGATTCTTTAGAAACACACTGTATAGTATACATGGTAGGGCTATAAAAATATAATTGTTGGAAAAGTTACAGCATGCTAATTTTATCCTTCAGAGGTAATTTTATCTCATTAGAAGATTAGTGAGTCCTTTTGGTATTTCTGCGTGTTCCAAAAATAAGTTTGACATCATATACCAACTGAAAGACGTTTACTTGGAACTGAGCTTTGAAAGACTGATACCTAAAATTCAAAAAAAAAAAAAAAAAAAANAACATCAGGAATGTACTGACTTCTATCAAAATTCTTCCTGCATAATAAAGAAAAAAACGCAAGTTTTTACCATTGGATTTGTACCCTGGATTTGAGTGAATTCACAGAACTGTAGAATTCTTATCTTAGGGTAGATAATCCACAAAATGAGAGACAAAATGTTTCCAAATAAGATTCTCCTAGATTTTTTTCAGGTAGAAATTTGAGGCAGGATCTTCAAATTTCCTTTTGGGTAATGTATGCTGAGCGTGAATGTACAGCCAGGCAGCCGCTCCTGGAATGTTGTCTGGCCTTATGACGCTGGAGGAACATGCTCTGCTCTCATGTGGGTCTTGCACATATGCAAAAAATGTTTGATCAGAGCAACAATGTGCCTTGTCCGCAATCTCCGAATTGTATTCCATGCAGTGCATTATGCCTCAGCAGGCAAATATACCTACCCACAAAATATTCTTTCACATATGACTCATGGGAAGAGAAAACAGGCAGGTACAACTCAGAAAAACCAAACCAAGGTTCATAGATGTCAAAAAGAATGCAAATGTATATAACAAAATTAAAAGTTCAGTGCATAGTCCCTAGCCATACCCCACAAGTAGTCAGCTTTAATCTCTTCCTTTCTTCTCTTCAGTCCTTCCTGTACTCATGTATAGATGTACATATGTACCTTATTCCAAAACTAGTGATCACTTGGATAGTGCAGGTAGCTCCCTTTCCTTCACACTTTAATTCTCAAGCTGCATCTGGATACTCTTCCAGCTCAGCTCATATCATATGTTTCACTTCCTTTCTACTTTTCGTTTCCCAGGAAGACTATTTTTTTATGGGCTTTAACACTTTTCCAGTCTGCAAACAGTAAACTTGGGATAACTCATTGGCTCATGATGAATGGATGTGAGATAATTCCTACTGCTTTCAGAACAAAGGGATGTGAAATACAATGGATCTTTCTTACAGCATCAAGAATGGTCTCCATGGTAGTGTCTCTTCTGTGGCAGCTTGTTGCCACAGAAGCCCTTTTGTTTTGTGGACCAGTTGGGGTGGGTTATTGTGCTGTTCAGAGGTTCCTGTGACACAATGCTGACCGGTTAGACTAAAACGCTGAATGAAACAGACCTCTGTTAGAGACCCTGGCTTTGAGGACTTGGAAAAGATGCAAGAACTGCAATAAATCACATAATTTTTTTAAGAGTGCGCACAGTGAGGACAAAGAGGACAACAAAAGCATCGCTAGCTCAGGAGGATTCTGCATAGACCAATATACTATCGCGGTCCAGGCTGGTGAGGTAGTTATTCATTTTAAATTGGGTATAGGTGTGCGAGTGAGTATGGTATCAGAAACAAGGATATTAGCAATGAGAGCAATGTCGTCAACACAAGAACTTACAGATGACAGAAAGGAGGGGTGTGAAACTCGAGGAGTCTAGTTGTGACCTGATTTTCACAATACAAGTTCATTAACTATATATATGGGTAAATAATAGACTTGAAAAAAACCCACTCTGTAGTAGTACAAACAGATAAAGTTTCATTTCCAAGTTAAAACTATGTCAAGCTTGTGGTCAGATCAAGAGGATGCTTTCTTTAGTGAGGCAGCAAGCAAAAGTAAATGTGGATATGTCTAAGCATATGACCCATAGGAGAGAGGCTCTTCTAATTGTGCAGAAAGGAAGCGAGTTAAGAGCTCAGCCACCACCCAACTCCTGCTTTTTATCATTTTTGTCTCCCCCTAGAACAGCAGTTGGAAATTAAGCTGGACGGGCTCATTATTCTGATATTCATATGTTTAGTAGAAAAGCAGAGTCAACTGTTCACTCATCATTGTTAAAAGAGCAAAACCTACAATTCTTACCTGATGTGTAGCATCATGGAGATTATATACATATATATAAAGTGAACATTTTCCTCAAGGAAAATTTCCACAAGGAGAAGTACTTCTGGAGATGTGTCAGATGGCAAATATTTTATACACACAATGTGTTGCCAGGTTGCAGGCAGGTACTGTAAGGGAAAAAAAAAAAAAACCCACACCATTTTTGTGAGCATACTACTTTGAAGGAAAGGGTTTCCTCCAACTGGTGTTCCCATTGCGCTCAGCTCACCAGCAGCTTTACTGGAAAATCAGTGGACTGTAGATGGTAATACAGCATACTGTGATATGGATAAATGACATTTTGATGTGAGGAGCAAAGAAGTGCATGACCAGAGACTGAGGAGCTTTGGAAAAAACCCTGACTTTGCCTGGCTAAAGCTGAATATTCATTCCCTCCCCAAGCCTCTAAATTCCTATAATGGAAACAGCATACCACAGAGGAAAGTTAATAGAGTGACGTTGACATGTTAGATAAAATAAGATTTTAGCTACCATCAGCATGATTGACCCAACAGAGGGGAAAGAGATTCCAGGGAAAGATGAACTGGCGAGGGACCGGGTGCCTAATCTCACTATTCAAACCAGCAGAGAGTCAGTGGCAGTGAAATGCACATCTTAAAAAGTCTGAGAAATCAGAGGAATTAACGGCAATATGTTACCAGAGAAAATGTGACATTCGGCATAAAACTGAGTGCCTGTGGTACTTCCAAACAGAATCTTGAGGCAAACTTTCTCTAGAAGTGTGGACAAAGTAGGAAAAAGTTCAGTAACAGAAACTGCATTTTCAAGAACTCAAAAAAAGATAAAATGGGGTTGTTGGCTTTAATCCATGGGTAGTAAGGAATATTGTCTTTATTGTCAGTGTTAACTGAAGGTGACCATAAACCATTTACTGCCACCGCAAACATGCCCAGGAGAGTACAAGATTAATTTCTCAGCTACAGCTGCATGACTTTTAAATTGAATACAAACCTGAGGGAAAAACCACACCTTAAAAGAACCATTTACTTAACAACATTCCAGAATAGTATTGCATCAAAAGGCAAATCTTTTTTGTTTATTCTTAGTAAACTGTAGGTATGAAGTCAGATCCGAAGAAAACCTGGTGATACCATTTTAAAATTCCATTTTAGAATTCCATTCCAACCTTGAAATAGCTGGATGTTTCTGCTAAAATTATTAACAGTGTAATAGCTACTAATGTTGGAATTTTTAAGTTTTCACTTTAGACTTCAAACTTAATATTCCTCTGAAACAAACACAGGCATTTTATACTTCTCAGAGTCATAATTACTATTAGGAAAACAACATTATATTTATTGCCAAAACCCATGGTGAATACAGCATCGGGGTTGCCAAGTATGCCTTGTTGCTGTCCAGAGCGTGTTAAGCATACAGTACCTTTGGGTCTCTGAAGCTGGCAGGAGAGAAACTAGGGCCGAACAAGGTCCAGGACACAGTTTTAATGCAATCTTCCATCTTGTGTTTTGCACCCTACGTAGCTCTCTCCCGTGTGTTCTGTTCTTGTCTTCTCACTGACCTCCACTGTGTTGGGCAGGACTCAGTCACACTGGTAGCTGAGGGGAAGTACCGCTGCGGCTAAAGTAACGGGGCATCTTTTTTTGTGGGTGACACTATGCGGGAGATTGAATACTCATAACTGTCCTTCTTGGCTCTCAAAGTCTCTGCATACTTCTAATAGTTTTAAAGCTGTCTGTAGGTTTTCAGCTTTCTGCTGGAATCATTTCCATATGCTAACAACCCAGTGAATAGTTCAACAAGGGGAGGGAAGGCAGGAATGATTTGCCCTAATCAGACTCCCCTTTGCACTTTCTCAGTATGGACTTCTGCAGCAGTATTTGCACAGAATCACATCTCCTGTCTGTCATTCTGGCTGTGCTATTCCCAAAGGATTTCTAGAGGTCTAGCATCATTCTCAAGAGGTTACAGGGAGAAGTGCCCTCAAAGGGAACCCATATATACACATGAATAGATACTGAGGATGGTTTAGTTTAGTTGTTTTGTTTTCAGGGTTTTTTTGTAAGCCTGACCTAAGCTTGACCTTTACCTTAGTAAAGATATGTCCTAAGACTGTCCTCTAACCCATCCTCTTTTACTGTCACTCATTACACTCCCAGGTTCAGGCAAGGTGCATCCTCATGCAGTCACAAAGAGACTCACTGGGGCCTCTCTCAGAGGAGCAGTACTGTGACAAAGGAAAGACAGAAGGAGCAAGCTACAGCATGCGTTTTCCCCTGTGGCAGGCAAATTAACAAAATATGTAAATTGCCCTGACAAAAAAGAAGACAGAAATTAGAAAACATGTTACTGTCATCTTTTTCCGATATTGCTTGGGAAAACTGTAAATTTGAAGGTAAGTCTGGAGGGCAGTTGGAAAAACAAAAGCTGAGTTAATCATGATGTGAGCTGAATTTTTTGGAGAGAAGGTTCTGTTTCTGTTCATGCCTGCCTCAAAACTCTCCAGCAGGTTGTCAAGCTATAACACTGGCAATGAAACATGCAATACAAGCACTGCAGAGCGGGACACTAGTAACACTTGGAAGCAGTTTATATCAGACCAGTACTTTCAGAGGTATCATCAAATCAATAGTAGCATACTGGTTTATTTATCATCCCAGCATATCCACACTTTTCATTTTGAATGACTTTTTGAATTGAACGTACTACAGAGTCCATCTTTGGTGGTATCTTCCACAAGTCTATGGTTTATTTGATACCAATCATATTTATGCCCACTGATTTTCTTGGTCTGCTTGCTGGTACAACGAATAAGGTATGAGAGACAAACCCAAAGCCCAAGCAAGATAGTGGAAGGGTTCTTTTCGCTTGCCCAGCCTTTGTATCAGGTCTCAAGAGAGAAAAACAATGGTGGAGATTCAATAACCACCTAGATTCTCTTCCTCTACCCATTCCAATTTTTGCTTCTGATTAACTCTCTAGCTCATAGTCTCCTTGCATAGTTTAACTGTATTAAAGAAAAACAGATGCGAGAAGATTGACTTTAGAATGAATTTCATGCAAGTTAAAATAAATGGAAAATTATAGCCCCAACTTGTAATGGAAAACTGATACTCATCTTAAGAATTATCACCCATCCACATACCACTGCTCAGCCAAGATTTTTAAACTAACAACTGCACATCGCTCAGTTACCAAATCCTCATTAACAATATGTTTTGTCAGAACTCCCTGAGGTAGGGTTTGCCTGCCTCTTGTATTTATACAAACCTCACCTCATTTTCAGCACAGGCAAACATTTATACACGTTCAGATTATTACCAGAAGGTGTGGAACTACTCACTGGATAATCCTTCTCTGTCACAGCAAGCATAAGCTATTTGTCTTCATCTGTGGCTTGTGCTTCCCCATTTCATTTTCATTAAGATGCTGCTTATTATCACAGTGCCAGCTTCTCTCACTGCCTGTAACATCATCCAGTATTTTCCACTCATTATGTGTCTGAGCAAACACCATCACGCTTTGCCTGCTTCTGGTGTTGGCTCTCTGCTCTCAGTTTCACCTCAAAAGGAGCTTCTCTTCTACTTTATGATGTCCCTTCAAATCCATCCTTAAAGCTTTCCCTTTCTGTGACACCTAGAGAACACTTATCGCACTTAGGCTATTGGTGGGCAGAAAACAAGCACACAGACCCTTATCATTTTATTGTCTCTCTGCAGTCTCCTTTCTGTCTGTATCCCATATACAGTCTGTATCAGCAGATGAATGCAAAGTCCTGGTTTAGGATGGAGATTTTATAAGCAATAATAATATAAATAATAAAGGAATTTTTTCAGCATGGGATGAAATACATGTACACATACATTACTTCAGTTGCCACAATACTGGTTTTGGAAGAGCTTTAAATGCAGTTGCTCTGCTTGTGCCAGTACCTATTCTGTTTTAATCACAATTACTGACAGTATACTGTTGCAGCAACAGCTCTGCATTTCCACTTGAAAATCTTGTTTTTAGCAATTCATGAACTGCGTCTAAAAATATATCCTCATTTGAAAATTGGCATTCAAGCTACAGTCTAGAAGCAGTTCCTGTTTAAACCTATTTGGTTAGTTCAGCAGTTTTATCTAACAACACAAAAGATGGCTTTGCTGTTCCAGAAAGCATTCTTCCATGTTCAGAACTGACTCTGATGACATTGTTCTGCATTTCAATTATCTCTAATATGAGCTTTTTAAAAAAAAAAATTAATTTACCATGTATCAGCTTTGTACTTCCTTGCCCTTTGACAGTCAGTGCTGAGTAGCAGTAGGAAGCAACTGGCTGCAGTCACACAGATTAGAGAAAGAACTATAGAATGCCAAAAAGCATATGGAAATGCCCAGTCCTTTGATTTACTTTGGCAAATACATGCTGAAGACTATATGCCTAATTTACAGACTTACTACAGAAGAAAATGGCATCGGCCTTCCAAGTTAAACAAGCACCCAGCCAGGAGAAAGGCTTCCCAGTTGCAAACAGCACAAAAAAAGGGAGTCCTTCAGGACAATGTAAAACTCTTCCAGAAAATGAGGGTCCCAAGTCAATGAGATCCTCTCTCGGTTCATTTGTAATTCCTTGTTCAAGTTTATTGCCCTTTTTCTCAACCCTGCGAAGGTCTTAGAGTATGTAGACATTTACTCCAGCCTGTGATGGGCTGTACAAACCTCAGAGTGGGTGAGCAAAGCTACAGGGCTGTTAGCATCCTCATCAACTCTTCTGCACTTTTCCTGCAAGATCTGTCAAATCACAGGGGAGGAGTTAAAAAGGAAGGACCCAGACTGGCTTGGCTTGGATTTAGCACATGACCAGAAATTGGTTGATGCCAAAATTTTCCGCAGTTAGATACATTTGGTTTAAGACTAGTGTGTTTGTGTTGCTACCTGGAACCTGCTGAAGGTCTGAATGGGGATGTGGCAGCTAGCAATATTTAGAAGGGGGGCAAACCTCATAAATTTATCCCCGTTGAGGTTCATTCAGCAATTTAATCAAACTTTCCAAGCTGTATGGTTACACGGGCCTAGAATAGGATAACCACTGTCCTGATGTTGGCATAACTATCCGTAGATATGGAGCATTGCACATTATACATACATGTACATTTGCAAAGAAGGCCAAATAATGCAGGCATACGCAATCTGTAAGAATGTCAAGGGCATAATTTAATTAAGTTATTTGATTAATTTGAGTATCTCATGGCACAAAAATGCATTATATACTTACTAACATGATGTAAAACTAAAGCAAATGTAATGGGTCGAATTTCCAGACAAAATTCGCTACAACCCTCTGATTATTTTCAAATTACGTATACAAGCAGAGCCTATCACAAATGCAACTATATGTGCAAACTGTTTGAGTGGAGGTCACACCATCTTCCGCAAAGGAAAATTCCCCTAGGGAGGTAAACTGCTCATCCAGCTTATTCACTGGTCTACAGAGAGCCAAGCTTTTTAAACAAAAGTTGTTAGCGATTTAATAATACATGAATATGACTCCGAGGTTAAAAACTAAAGCACAGAAAATAAAATCCAGAGGGAATAAGATAAGACTAATGGGCAAATCCAAATTTTTCTTATGTACATTAGCACAGTCATGCTTTGTTGACTTCAGCAAATTGCATTCCTGCTTAGTAGCATTTTTATCTTAACTCTAAAATATTCAATTAATATTTTCTGAATGGGATTCATTAGAAAAATATGATGGTATTCCCAAACTACGATCCTGACATCATTTTTTGCTTCTTTATTCTTTCACTTGCCAGAAAGAATAGGAAACACTGGATTCAGTTCCACTGACTCAGCTTTTTCTAGTGAAACATACAGAACTGCAACTGGTTAGCCTCATTTATGAATTCTAGAATGGGTCTTTTTTAAAATGATTCCAGGAAAATTTCTCCTTTATGAAATGTTCCTATTTTGCTTCAATAAAAGATTTGTTTTGACTTCTAACATATAATTCTAAAAAGATATAAAACTAATTAATTACTGCTGTGAATTACTAGAAGTGTGAAATACTATTGGATAAAGGTTTTAATTTGTGGAGTGGGCCAAACTAATGTACCTCAGCTGATTTACCTATCTTTTATTTTTCAAGCCCATTCTGCTATCCAAAGAATAAACCAGTTCTGCTAACGTTTGCAAAAAGCAAATTCCATTGCTTTGTAATAAGCAAACATTACAAAACTGACAATGCTGTTAAGACTTAAAGTACTACAAATGTCAATAGCCTATGTAGGAATTAAGATAATTTTTAAAATCAAGGTTTAAACTGATATCGACTCAGAGGTTCAGTGAGTTAAAAATACTACATGGTTAAGTTATTCGGCCAGATCACCTGATTTAGAAAGGAGGCAGTTAAATCACAGAAGTTAAAGGAACGAAGTATTATTTCTTATTAGCTCTGTATCAGACGATCAAAGAAAATTAAATTGGTTTGATCAAAACCTTCTTATGCCTCTGCAATTCCCAGCACACTACAGTGAAATTGAAATAGTTGGTAGGCAATCTTTCTAACCCACGTTGACTTTAGGCCCTAGTTACAGATCTTAACTAAAGTGGTAAAATCAGTTTAGCTAGTCTTAAACAGTTTCTTAAATTTCACATTCAGTGCTATTACACAACGGCAAAATTAAGCTTTGTGCTTTGTAGTTGTGCAGTCGATCTGCTATATCTTGCAGGATGGAGAACCCACAACAGACCATGCTTCGGCTTTCACCCTCCCTCACCACAGGCACCTCTGTCTTTCTCAGGTGTTTTACTTGATGAATCTTGTACTTGATTATAAGTCTGCATGTTTCAGACGTTGCTGATCAATAAAGAGAGTATCCAGGTCCTTATTTATGGGCAGAATAATTTCATAAAGCCCAGCAGGAGATTGTCATTTCTCCTGAACACAGAAAAGTAGTTAGAGAAAGTCCTGTAGAGGATGACCTCTGTGGGAATGTCACTACTGCAATCATAGGGTTTCTGAACAAGGGGAAAAGGCAAGGGAGGGAGTGTAGGGCTGCCTTCACAGAAAAAGGCCTCATTTTCAATAAACAGCTGATAGCTGTATGATCTACTCTGTGCATTTATGCCTGTTTTGGGCCTTTGCAAGCTCGCAGAAATAGCTGCAAGCCTCATTGTTAAGTCTTTCATTCGCCCCAAAAGCATTTTATGTTCCCTGAACATACTGGAAATCAGCTGAACGAAACAACTATCAATAGCCCCATCACAGCACCAGGCATAAAAGCTAAGGGAGAATATACGGAGTCTCACTAATTTTTACACAGTATAGTTTATACTCAATTAATAAGAAAGACCAAAGAGCAAAGGTCTGCTTTTACATTTTATCAACATAGGCTTCACATAATATAAAATCATTAAAGTGTATGCCAAGGAAAAATTCTCATTTGAGCTATTCCTCTCACAGCCCGTTGTTATCATAGCTGTCAGTTTTCCAGTGCATTCTTTAGAAATGAAATTGCACATGGATTGACATCATAGTAGTTTTAGCATCAAAGAATAAGAGTTTATAGAATTTATATAGCTACAGTGTGTCGTAAATCACAGTTTCCATAAAAAGGTTAAAATAACTGAGCCAATACTATTATAACGAGTTTCTTAAAAAAGAATATAATAAAATAAATTCTGTGCAGTGGCCTTCATTTAAAAATTAATGGCAGTATCTCTCCCCAGTTTGTTGACTGTTTTCATACCGCTTTAATGCATTCAATGTATCAATATCAGTGTATGGGAATAAGCACTACCAGAATGAGACGCCTCACTGGTATTATTGTTCATTCCAGTCATTGTTCTCAGTCAACTATTTCAATCCAAAGTAAACCTTCAGCTTAAACCTGATACATATCCATTTGTTTATTTATTTCAGCTAATACAGGGCCACAGTATAAGTAATCACAAACCATTTTCTTCAGTATATTCCAGGTATTCAATTTGGATTTCTTTCTGAGAGACATAGACATAAGCTCTTTCAAGATTGCCCATACCTCTGACACAAACTTTCTGTTAATGAGTTTCCTGTGGATTTTCTCCAGAAATTGTATTTAGCAACAGAGGGAAAAAAGTGACTCAAGCTACAAGCTCACAAACTCATCTGTTTTAGGGTGAGATGGGTTGTCCACTTTTTCTCTCTAGGAGCTATCAAAGGAAAATTTATGACCAGATTAAAGACAAGGAGGGCTAGTAAGGCACGTGGGACAAAGGAGAGGCATTTACTAAGGCTTCCAAGGGTCAGTGCAGAGCAATTAGGCTTTTTGGCTCTGAATCTGTAGAAAACTATAGAGGGAGCCTAGAAAGATTAGCTTGAATGGCTAAAGTTACCTTTTTGGAATACCTCACAGATGCCAAACTCTTAGGTGGCTAAATTTAGATGAGGCAAATCCCATTCTCAGTATGGTGTCAATTCAGTGGTGCACTTAATCATGAGCTATTTTATAACAACTGCCTCCCACTGATAAAAATTAGAGAAGAATATGGTTTTTTTTTTCTGCATCAGGATTACGAATAAGGATAATTGAGGATAATTCTGAAATGTACTTTTTTTTAAAAAAAAAATTATATCAACATTTTAGAATTAGAAGATTCATTAAAGAATAGATATTTTTGATAGATTTTAAAAAAATCCAAAACAACCAAGCAGCAATTTTTTAGATTCTTGATCCTTTGAGATACTTGTGGTCTTATGGGGAAATGACTGTGAATCCCTAAATAAGGGTTTAAAGTCCAAAGATTTTTGGATTAAAGCTTGAAGGCTCAGGTTTTGTACTCCCAATGTCTCCTTTGTTATTTTTTAGGATACTTTAATCATTAAACATTTCTGGAAATAAGAGCTTTAATCCAGGTCTTTATGTAAAGTGCAGTCTGTTTTGTTCCAGAGTTTTGGCTTTATGGGAAGACTGGATCCACATTGTTCTATCTTTTTCAAAATATGTAGCAGAGATTGTATCATGACACTAAATCTTTCATAATAAATATACTTAAAACATTATAATTCTGATTTTCCATGCCATTGCTTAACATTTCTCTTGCTAGTAAGAATGAGCAGATTGAGAGGAGAAAAATTCCAGTACTTAAGAGGTGGTTGTTTATGCAAATTCCTTTCTCCGCTATATCAGTTACAGAGAAAAGTGAGATATCGGTGTTCGGTGCTGTCATAATCCTTATTGAGCCATATATGAAAATTCATTGAAGGAACATTGAATTTTGGGCTTTCATATTTGCTAGTTTAGCAGAAATGGCAGGATTCCTTTCTTTCCATCTTTTTTTTCCCAATATTGCTCATGCTAGTTTTGTATTTCTTTTGTTTGCTTCTGTTTCCCACTGTTCTGGAATTCCAGTACAAGATAATCCTATGCACAAAAGGAAAACAAAAGTAAGACTGCACATGATCTTGTAACTTTTGCAGATGTTACACTGTGAACTGTGAAAGGTCTATATAAACTTCAGAAATGTTGTAACGTCCAGCTGCTAACAAAAAGAAAATTAAACAGCAATCTTTAGTTTATAGGCCTATCCCGTCACCTCATGGTTTTGGAGAATGCAAAAAATCCACATAAATGTCACTCATGTTCAACCTGTTCTTACAGAAATGAGCGGTATAAGGACTAAATAAAGACATATGCAAGATATCCTGTCTCAGATTCTACCTAGGGGAAAGGTCTCTTCTTTTTGCCATTTCACCAATACTGAGACTTGACTCATAACTGTCAGATCTTTATGCTGTAGCAGATATAGCCTAGCTGAAAACAAGATGCAAAAGTGTCAGGGAATTTCATGAGCTGCTTTAATCACGTAAGTGTTTTACACAGTAACTGTTCCTTTAGCTGCCTGTGTGGGTAAGAATTTCCTGTCAAAATTAGACTTGTAATTTCAAATTCCAAATGAAAACAGCATTGGTTTTGATCTGAATTTGGAATGCCATCATATTCTTACTGTATCTGGCTATCAAACTCCTTCTCACATAATAATAAATGGTTTGAAATTATATAAAATACTTTCATAATTAAGGGAAAAAGCAGAATACCGTAACATAATTCAACATTTTTTATGTTAATGAATTAACCACAATTCTGTTAATAGCTATAGCAATTCTGGCAGAGACATCAATTAGAGGAAAAAGTAAAAATGTAATAATTAAATAGACAAATGACATCAGCAAATTAAGACCCTTTACAGTTTTGCCAAGAAATACTGTGGCTAGTGAAATTAGATACTGGATCAAGCACTGAATGCAGCACAGCTTGGCAGAAGGGAGGCAGAGAAAACTCATGAGTCTGGGAATCTGTGCCTGAGAACATGGACAGGATTAGTAAAGGCTGAAGCCCATGAGGAGAACCCATGCCTGCTTGAGAGGAAGAGGTAGGAAATTCCCCCTTGGCTGCTGTCCCCAGAAGAAAGAGGACATCTAGTACTGAAAATCTTGCTCTTACTTTTTAGGGATAGAGGCTGCAGGGCTTTATGGATAACAGAGGAAGAGGTGTGAGGAATTAGCTTCTCTGGACAAGGTCGGGATTAATTCCATGCCAGAAGGGGGAAGGACTGAGGAGGCTGCTGCAGGGGGTAAGAAGGGCGTCAGGGAACCTGGATGCTGGATGAGAAAGAGAGCACTCCAGCACCTTCATTCCTGCTTAGGAGAGGGTGTCATTCCCAAGGCTAACCACTGCATTTTGTCATTCATTAACGAAAACATTCAACTTCCCATTTAATTTACTGATAGCAAGTTTTATACATTACTTTTGCCTTTAGCTTTTTTCTTATCTACCCTGAATATTGCATTCTGCATTCTCAAGTCCAGGCATTTGGGAAAATAAATGATTTGTTTTCTCAAGGAATTTTTTTGAAGTTAGATCATAAACTTTCCTGGCAGTTTAGCTAGTCATGGAGATGATATATGAAGACTGATGTATTAGGTCTCTCTGACTGCACAAGAGATCCAATTACCAAGGGAAGAAATGAGAAAGGTTACCACTGGTACCTAAGTGTCCCTCTCTAAGCTTCTGTGAGGTCTTCTGTTTCTAAATGAAGCCAAGGCCCAGGCTGGAAGGGGAAGGAAGGGGAACATTTTCCTCTGTTAGCAGGAGTTTCTTGAAGATTTCCTCTCTCAGTACACACTTTTCTTTCAAACTCTTACAACATAAGCTAAATCTAAGAAAGGTCTTTAGGAACAAAGTAGGTACCACAGACAATGTTTGCAGGGGTACTAAGTCAGTGAAGTAAATTAAAAATGAGGGCCATTATGAAGAGTTGTAAAAGGATATAATAACTGTGATGTGAATGGTACTCACTGAGTGTCCAGGTGATAAACTGGCAGATAAAATGCAGTAGAGATTACCGTAAGGCATTATGTATGGGAAGACGCAATTTCAGTTTAACACATACAGTGGTGGAACCAGAGTAGACTGTTACCATTATGGTCTGAAATTATGCCATGTAAGTAGTTACTTCTATGAAAATATCACCTCAGTGTTGAGCAGCTGTTAAAACAGACAGAAAGTTAGGAATCATTGTGAAAGGATAAAGCAAAAAATGGAAAACTGTACTATGCCACAGTAAAATAAATTGAAGATGTCCCCATCTCTTGAATATCATGTGCAGTTCTCTTCATCCATCTCAGAAGTGATATAATAAAACAAGGGAATGGCAACAAAGAGGACGCAAAGTATCAAACAGGTTTAATATGAGAAAGTTGAAAATCCATTCTGGAAAACAGTTGATCTAGAAGAAAAAGATAAAGGTTTATAAAATCCTGTGTGGCATGGAGATAGGGCATAGGGAATGATTTTTCACTGTCTTTTCCAATAGGAGTGACATCAAATGAAACCAGCAGGTGACAGATTCAAAATAAACAAAGGGAAGTACTATTACGTGCATACACAGTTAACCCGTGTCTTGGTTCTGTTTTACCTCAAACCAGGACAACCCATGAATCTCCTTGCCACATAATATTGTGGATACTAAAAGTTCACATAAATCAAAAGTGGTTTGGACAAACTCATGGAAGCAAAATTTGTTCTGAGCTTTAAATGTAAATGCACCTCCTCTAGCTCAAATGCACCACCTCTAGCTCAGTTCCTGAGCCAGAATTCACTCAGGAGAGTACTCTGGGAAGTGTCACTACAATGCCTGCTAGTAGCCACTGTTTCGTTTTTTTAACCTGGCTTGACTTTTGCTGGCAGAGTGCACAGTTTTCCTTACAGTGGAAGATGTCCATTGACATCTTTTAGACATAAAAACACCCCCATCAACAGAGACATGAGAACTGAGACAGATGATGTCAGTGAATTTTCTCAAAAATGGAACAAGCTGCATAAAAAGACCAATTCTGGGCACTCCAGGAGAGGGCACATCATTTTTTTTCTACAGAAAGCACGTTAGCTGATGAGATCTTGTGAATCTTGAAGATGCAGCTCCAACAGAAGATACCATGTGTTGTATGTTTTTTTAAATGTGAAAAGAAGTCTTTATTTTTTTAACATATGTTATGTCATGAATTCATGGGGAATTGCCACCAGCAGTTCTGGCTCTTTGCCATTGGTCCTCACAAAGTACGCCTCTCTGAGGGGTGCAGGCTAGCATTTCAGTAGAACCAACACTGCTTATTTCTCGTGCTTCCTTTTGTTCAACTTCATGAGCTGCAGGAAACAGTCTCTGCTCACCAAGTATTTAACTTGCTTAATATGCACATTTGGAGACTATGTTTAAAGCCAAGCAGGTCTTTGCTCTGACCCAGTACAATTGTTCTAATACTCATTTATTTAAGTGCCCTCCTATGTGATAGGGTCCAGAGTCTTGAATTAAAGGATTTGCTTCTCATGCAATTCCACTCCAACTTATACCTAGTGAGCTCACCTAATTTTTGGAGTAAGTTTACATCAAGCTGTGGATGGAAGAATCCTGCCCACTGGAGGTCCGTTTGAGCCCTCTCCTGAGGTAACTGAACTTGAAGTAACACGAAAGTACTCTCTGCCTTCCCTGGCCCTATTGGCAGCACAATTTCAGTAGCTCCAGCCACGCTAGTCAAGCACTCTCGTGAGACATGGAAGATGTGAAAGACACTATGAAGCCATCAAGCCACACCAGGCTGAGAAGGGAGGAGATCCCAAGGCTCCCGATTACTTGGTAGCTGCTGTAACCACTAGGATGTTATGTGAATTCAAACATACCATTCAAAATAGTATCTACAATTGCATTTTAGGAGCACCCAAACATGTAGGTCTGAGTGGACTCTGAAGACTCAAGCAGAAGAATGGCTCATTGCATCCTCCCAAACTTCCTCTGACCACCACCAGGGACAGAGAAGCACAGTTCTGGGAGAGGCCAGAAATCACCCTGTGCCCTTTTCCGATGTAACTGGGGAGCTTCTGCCAGTTTAGGCAAAAGCTAAATGTGGGAGGGTGGGGTGAAACTGCAGATTAAGACCTTGGCCTCTCAATTCACGTCTGCTTTTGATGATGAGTCTTTGATTAGCTGAAGTCCTCTATTATGTTATCTTTTCTAGTAATGAGAATTATAAAGCAAAGATTAAGGAAATAAAAAAAAAAAAAATACACATCTTTCAGCGGAAGCTACCTGGCCAGTCTCTAGATATGTTCTCAGCTGGGTACTGCTCTTTCAACAAGAGAGGTGTTTCTGCTCCTTGTGGGAAACACAGCTCCCAGCAGAGTCAACAAACTGCCAAGGCAAGTGCTACCTTCTTTAGGGAGCCATATCAAATACCGTAATCAAGACCTGAGGCCTGCAAAAAGAAGCAGGGGTTCAGACCCTGTGTCTGCAGAGCACCTCACCGAATCAGACTAGCAGCAGTGCAGAGATTGCCTACGCGGTTTCTGTGGAAAAATCATGGTTTGTTTATTTGTCAGATAAGCTGAAGAGTTGATACAATTTCCATTTATACTGCTGTTCCCATAGTCTGCATGTCTGTCCTATCTGCTAAGAAGGTACTTGAAAAAATCCCAGATATAGGAGTGACAGCCTCTATGCTGAAGAAATCAACGAAAAAGCTATATTGTCCTTAATGGAAGCTAGAAATGATGCAGTATTATTGGCTGTAAGGCTTATTATCTCTTTGTCTTCCCACTTCAGTGTGGCCAGCAGCCTAGCAATACCTTTTCTTCAAAGTTTAGAAGTTTAACGAAAATGTTTAGAACTGCCAAAATACATGGAACACAAACAACTAATATCTATGTGAAGTATGTAATAGATATGGAACATACAAACACTTCATAACACTTGAACTGAACAGCCTAAGCTAAGGAATATCTACAGACATAAATCTGCATAATTAGACTTTTTGGAACAGCTCATTTCTTTGCATTTGCAATGCTGCACATTATGCTGTTGATCCTGTTGACACAGCAATATCATTATCAAATTAAAACAGACAGCAAGTGGCTTAAATCAGTCATCACTAGGTGTTTCCTACACTACTGTGAAATAACAAATGTTGCCAATATAAACAAATTAAGAAAGCGTAGTGTTTTAAAAAGCTAGATGTCAACATTACTGTAGTATTATTGACATTAAACTGGAAAATTGTAAAAGCTTGGCATTTGCAACCCATCAGTTTCAAACCACCAATTAATTCCTTAATTCAATCCCTATGTAATACAGCAACGCAGTAGTCAATATAGGATGACTGCTCATGGCATGAATTTTCACTTGCACTTCAGAAAGTCAGCTTCTCATTTCCTGGTTAACTTTAGACTCTCTTCTGTTGAGAAGACTCTTTGTCAAAAAGCTGTGAGAATTAAAATTACCTTTTCAGGCATTTGAGAAATTAATTTTGTTTCAAGTTTAAGGGGAAATTCCAATTAGTTATTGGAACATGAAAAAGTGCTTTCACACAACAGATCTCTTCTTCATGGGACTACATCTTATCTTAGCCCTCTCCATCCAAAAGCATCCAATATGGTCGAGGATTTTAGCAGTTATTATAACACAAAAAAATTACAGCAATCCCCGTGTACAAACCCCAAGCTGGATACTACCAGCTCATGCACTAACTCCCAAATATAGCATGCTCTTACATCTTCCTTACCTATGGGTTCCTCGGGCTGCTGACTGTCACCACTGGGTGAATTATGGGAGGGACCCAGCACAACTGTGGAGTGCAGTAGAAGTCATCCCATGCTTTCCTAGTGAGCTAGATCTTAGCTATGCCTCCTGGCATTGTTTTTACAGTTCTCAAACTAATTACTTTTTTCATTGCTTCTACAAAATATATTACAATCCAGGTGCTGCTATGTTCTGAAGTGATTTTGTAAGTAGCTTTACACTCATTTGTCAAATAAATGAACCTGGCACATTCCTTAATACCTTTATTTTTTCTAACTAATTGTAAATCATTCACCCTCAGTCAAATGTAATCCTTAATGCTCTGTTGGACTTTAATCAAATAATAAAACTAGTGATACAGAAACTACAATAGGATTTCAAATCGCTACAGATTATCAGGATAACATTACAAATGCTTTCTTGTCACATGCCCAAAGATTGCACTTACAAAATGTCATCTTACTGGCTGTGCTGGGTTGACCCTGGCTGGATGCCAGGCGTCCACCAAGGCCACTCCTCAGCTGGACAGGGGGAGAGAAAATATGGTGAAAGGCCCATAGGTTGAGATAAGCACAGGGAGATCACTCAGCAAATACCATCATGGGCAAAACTGACTCAGCATGGGGAAAATAATTTAATTCATTGCCAATCAATTCAGAGTAGGATAAGGAAAAATAAGAACAAAACTAAAAAACACCTTCCTCCCACCCCTCCTTTCTTCCCGGGCTCAACTTCCCTCACGATTTCTCTACCTCCTCCCCAACCAGCAGCACAGTGGGGTGGGGAATGGGGGTTGCCCTCAGTTCGTCATATGTTTTCTCTGCTGCTCCTTCCTCCTCAGACTCTTCCCCTGCTCCAGCGTGGGGTCCCTCCCACGGGAGACAGTCCTCCCTGAATTTCTCCAGTGTGGGTCCTTCTCAGGGGCTAAAGTTCTTCAGAAACTGCTCCAGCATGGGTCCCTTTCTTCAGGAACAGACTTCTCCAGCGTGGGCTTCCCACAGGATCACAGCCTCCTTCCGGCATCCACCTACTCTGGCGTGGGTTCCTCCATGGGCTGCAGATGGATATCTACTCCACTGTGGAACTCCATGGGCTACAGGGGGACAGCCTGCCTCGCCAGGTCTTCACCATGGGCTGCAGGAGAATCTGCTCAAGTGCCTGGAGCTCCTCCTCCCCCTCCTTCTTCACTGACCTTGGCGCCCACAGAGTTGTTGCTCTCACATATTCTCACTCCTCTCCCCTGGCTGCTGTTGTGCAGCAGTTTTTTCTCTTTCTTAAATATGTTATCCCACAAACACTACCACCATCGCTGTTGGGCTCAGCTTTGGCCAGCGCTGGGTCCACCTTGGAGCCATCTGGCTTTGGCTCTATCGGACATGGGGGCAGCTTCTGGCATCTTTTCACAGAAGCCACCCCTGTAGCCCCCCCACACACTACCAAAACCTTGCCACGCAAACCCAATACACTGGCTCTGTACCTTATTTTCCATATCTCTGAGCTGTCCCACTTAATTTAGGCTTGAAAGGATAAAGGGGTCAATGTGTACAAATATGATTACACGGTTGGAAGTTTCAGAAAGAAGAAAGTTACCCAAAAAACCTACCAAAATAATTTTGTGTAGCTCTTAGAGCTGCCTCCCCAAATACTCAACTGTTTTCACCCTACCTCAGCAGATCTAAAAAAAAATACATACAGCAAAATGTTACGCTTTAATAACTTCAGTGCTTTTTGAATCTTTTTGCTTCTTATTCCACCTCCTCTTGCCTGTCTGGTTTTCCTCATGCAAGTACTTTACAGACTTAAGAAACATATCTTTGCAACATGCTGTACAACAAGGACTTTGCAGACAAAGAAGTGGGACAGCCAGTAACTGAATGATCACTCACGTCCACAGGCAGGTTCTCTGGCAGAAGGTCAAGTCCTTTCCAGAGTCTGAACTACCAAGCTCTTCTACATAGAAGTGGTCTTTTTAATATTTGTTTTCCATTTACACTGAAAATAAATTCACAGGTTTCCACTGGTAACTCAGGGACAAGTATATGACGCAGTTTTTCAGTGCCATTTCCAAATTAGGTTATTGCTGGCATTCCTCCCCTCCCCACCCCCCAACAGCCTTTTTGCATCACTTCCACATGCGGGTATATAGCTCCATGTGGGTCATACAAAGTGCAGATAATCACTTCAATTAGCAAAAATCCAGCAGAAAATAGCTAAGTTTAATCAAATTGCGCTGCTGATCCACTTTACTATGTCACCTCCACAAACAGCTACAGCAGCGCAGAGGTGCTGTGGAAGCGAGTGACTCGGGGCAGCACCACTGCACATCAAACCATGGCTTTAGTGACTATAATTGGTGCATCTCTGCACCTTGCTTTGGGTCTGTCCGTATTTAAGTATATACTTATTATATAAGTGTGTACTTACAGAAATAGATCACTTCTAGGTGTTATCAACAGGGTGCAACTTTCACCCCCTCTCTTGGGGCTTGAGAAAGGACATCAGTGGTTTGTCTGGTAGGAACAATTTACAAGATGGCAGAGCTGTGGGGAATAAATTAATTCTCTTGAGAGCAGCAACAGTAATGAAATGGGTGCTGGAGTGAAGGCTGAGGTTTTCTGGTCCTCCTGAAGAACGCACTTAGAGATCCTGACTCCTGAGAACAGAGCACAGATAAGAGGCTCCACTTCCTATGCACAGCTTGCCTAAAATGGCGCAGGCTTTAAAGCTCTTATATATTAATGTTTAAAAAAAGAAGGCCGCATTTAAAATTTATTTTCCTTTTTCACACTAAAATGCACTAGAAGTATGCTTGAGTGCCAGTTAGATGATCCAAAACTTTTCCTTTCCTGAAGAACTTACCCCCCGTACATTTGAAATTGTTTGCCATTCTCCTTTCAGTTCACGGATTAAGTTGCTGTGCAAGTCCTAACTCAAAGTTCTACTATCTTCCAAAAAAAGTTTTGCTTTTTATTGTTACTCTAGTAACCATATACATGAATCAATTTTTTCACTGTTTTTCTGTGCAGTCAAAACACTTCTATGTTTTTAATTAAAAAAATAATGTAGGATTTGTTAGCTATGTTTTTAGTATACTGGGCCAAATTCCCAGCTCATTATTGCTTGATGAAATAATAATAAAGTTAAAATGTGTTAGATTATTTTAGCTATTAATTTATTTTTGTTATTAAATTAACTTTTACACAGGTATATACAACTTATCGTAATCTTAGCATAATTGCAGAGCAAAGCAGATGGTATTTTGTAAATTGAGCTAATTTTAGGGTCCTCCAGTCTAGTGTAATAGTCTCTCTCCTGCCAGATAACCAAACCAGGAAAAATAGATTAACTCCTTTATTTAGGAGCCATCCTCTGACAGGAGCAAAGAATAAATGATCCTTCTTGGAGCAAAGCTTTATCCTGAAAAGTGTTAGACACTGATCTTAGTCCAGCAGCTAAGTATCTAAAGACTTTGATGAATGAGAGCCAGAGCTCTCGGCACCTGGCGGGAGGGAGTTCGTAGCGCGGCAGCCTCTGCAGGAGATGTGATCACTGCTCTTAGAAACGAGCAGGCTGCTACAATAGGTGGCTCTGTGAACAGGGAAAAAAATGCTGAATATAAAGGCAGATTTAAAGTCTTCACTTCATGCAGAGTATTTCTAATATATCTAGAATTAAATCTATGGTGCCCAGGAATCTGGATTGCCATTTGAGAGAAATTATTTTGAGATATCAAACAAAGTTTTAGAAACTACAGGGATGGCTCATCACACTACAAATTGGAATGAATACCACCTATAGGGAGGTGTAAAGGAGAAGATTCAGAAGCTAAACCTATGAGACATGCTGTACCTTAACCCCAAATGAAATAATAGACCTATTAAGGAGCTTGGGGTGGGAAGGGAAAGGGAGGACTGAGAGCCACTGCAAAGCTGGCAAAAGCTGTAGAGCATTCAGGTCTGATGAAGACAACTGCTAACAGCTTTAGGACATAAATTATACCTACCATGCCAAAGCCAGTATGAAAAGATTAATATCAGCCATCAGGAACAAATAATGAAGAAATGTGAGATTTACAGTTGTAGCATGGAATCCATGAGTAAGATAAAAGATATATACTTCCTTCATATATAAAACATGACATAGCTTCTTAAAAATACATTACAGTAGGTTCCATGAAAAACAATGTGGCCGAGGGAAACAAGTTAGACACTGAAGCCATGGCTGATATAGCACTTCCATTTTATTTCTTTTAAACTTCAAAATTAAATTCTAGTATGAACTGTCTCAGGATTTCTTGATCACAAATCCCTTTACTTTCTTTAGAAATCCATGACTGTACACAAAAAGTGCTGCCCGGTTATTAAGGAAAGTAGGTCACTGGTTTCTGCGTTCGGATACATTCAAATAATGTGGCTTTAAACTTGAAACATGTCTCATTGTATATAACCCTTAGTAAGGAATGTGCACTTTGGTGCATGTGAAAATATTGGTTGAGACACCAAGACGTTTGATATACTGCATATGTACTATTCATTAATTTTCCCTGACAATTTATATGCATAGCTGTTGGGTTATCCAAATATAAACTTGCACATACCCTGAGAGCTTGGAAGGTTCACACCCTTTTTAAATGCAGGCAACCTTTCTTCTCCGTGAATTCCCATTAGGCCTCTATAGTGCATTTGCCAGAAGGCTGAAGCTCAGCAGGTGTGGTCTTTCTTTAAATTTTTCCCAGTGGAAGTTTAATGGGAACCTCTCACACATATAAAAATATAATACTCACACAAATGTTTGCTGGATCAGGACCTCAGTTTTAAAACTCAAGGAGGCAGGGTCTATGTCGTTTAGTATACACTAGCACATCCTGACTCTAGATCAGGGTCCTACATGCCATAGAAAATTAAATAATAACTGAATTAAAATATTCTGTATGAAAGATAGTATATCATTTAAAGGCATGGCTCTAGAAATGCCATAGGCTCATTCTGGAAACCAAAAGAAATTCAGGGTGCTCAGCACTTTGTATGATGCGCGCTTATTTACTCAGTGTAATGTTTCGCAAAATGAAATTTTAAAAGTGCAGCTACATGTTTCCAGATAGGGGACATAAAGATTATTCTCTTGGTCTTTACAAAATAGTTTGGAGATTAAGTGTTGTGCAAAGGCTACATGTTACTAAAACAGGCACTCTCATTGCGTCTTTGCACTGTCATGCTCATTAGGACACAGTAATCATAGTGGTACTCTTCTGAGATGGAGATTACGTTTCTGATAGCTTCTGCTCCTGACCCAACCATAAAATGTCCTTACAGCTAAAACTGAACATACCAACATCGGGCCTGAGAGCAAGCACTTTATACCATTTGAATTGAGTTATTATTTAAAGGGAAGTTAAAATTAACACCTCGTAATACAGGAAAGTTACACACACACACACCCCCTTTCCGCTGAAGAATTTGTTCAAAGCCCCAAGTCTGGACTCACTGCGCGTCCCACTTATCTGATTCTTAGAAAAAACAATTCCTTTGGGGATCCAGGTCTAAAACGCACACTGGATTCTGACTCAGTTGGAATAAATATATTTCTAGCAGGAAATAAATCAAATTATCTCACTTCTGAGGCACCCATGACCAGAGAAGTTAAAGCAAGTATGCAGTATACCTTCATTACAAGGAAAAAAACTATAGTCAGTTACAAGAATAAGAATTATAGAGAAAGATGCTGCCTACTTAGTTATCTATTCTATGGATGCACTTCATGGACTGTGACCTCCTGCCTTCTGCAAAACTCCTTTCCAGTCCACCTAACTTTCACTAGTTAATGTTGTATCTACATCACGCAGTGAAAAAAAAAAATACGTGGAGACTGTTGCACTGGAAGTAATTATTTTTTTTATTAACAGTTATTCTGGTAAGAAAAGGAAAAAAAATACCAGCACCTTTATGTGCCTGTTTTAGAAGGCAAGATCTGTCACCTTATGATGGAGAAGCACTATTTCATGCAATAAAGAATACTGATGTTTCTCTTTAACATATGTTAATAGTACCGCCTGTATCCCTTTTTGGTTTCCTCACGTCCAAATCCACCACCCGGAGTCTGCATTACCAAGGATAAGTACGTACTAAACCTTATACTCATGGCATCTCAGCTACAATATGATTTCTGGGAACACAGCCCACATTTATTGTGCCATGCTAACTGGACTTGCTCTGGGACCAGTCTGCATTGCAAGAAGTTTGTTGCCTTTCCTCATCCTTCATGTAGATATATTTGAAAGTATTTGTCAAAACCCTTCATGTTCAGTATTCTATTTGCTTCTTTCAATTTCTACTAGGGTATAAACTAGTAAACGGTTGTGATCTATTCCTGCTTATAAATTTATGATGGAATAAGCACCTAGTGAGACCACAACATGCAGGGCTTGAAAATGATCGCTGTTTCTTCATGGCATGCTGGATAGTCACAATAAATTCATAACTGCCCCTCTGTAGACCAATGCTTCTAATACAACATAATTAGCATAATACAGTAGGATGACTGTTATGCTGACTTTAAATTACTGGCCGATTCATAAGTGTCTGAGCCTCTGATTAGTGCAGAGCTAAGTTGCCACTGTGCTCCAAAGTATAGCTATGTGCAAACTATATATGTCTCCTGCAATCCTGATTAGTGTTGGCCAATCAACCATTAAAACACTTGCGGCAATGGAGGTTTTGTGGTTTGACCAAAAATTATGGGCATCAGAAATATGACAAGTTCTGGGTTTCAGAGAATGGGGATCTCACACTTTGTAGGGAACAAGGATAATACTTGTACCCACAGTTCCGTTACCACAAATAATGTCACCTGCAGCATTTGTTCACCACCAGGGCAAGTTCATGAGAACCATTCCAAGAACTACAGAAAAGATGCATGGTATCAGGATTTCGAGAAAGTCTTGTCATTTCTGACTCATGAAACTATGTCCTTATGTCAGAGAGCTTGGCAAAAGAAAGTCTGACTGTACACTCACAGCTGCAGGAGGGAGGTGGAGTGAGCTGCCGTTTCAAAAGTCCTTGCAATACCAAGTGAGTGGGTAACAAAACAGCAGATTATATTTAATCCAAGTATTACACACACATACTGGATTACTCTAATTTACTTAAGACCACTTATGAAAGAGGCCACTGGATCATTGTAGAGAATTCTCTAAAAACTGGCATAGAATTTTAGAGGCAGTAACAAAAGTGAATACAGTTTCAGAAACTATTTATACACAGAAACTGAAAACGAAAGACAGACTTTGACCGTGATATTGTACAAAGTCATAAGTAGTACACTTGCATCTTGGACGCTGTCTGCATTAGTGGTCACCTCAACTCCAAAGAGTTTTAGCAAAAGCTAGAAAAAGTATAGAGGGTGTGCAGCAGAAAGATTTAAATAGTTTAAGACTTCAGTTTGGAAAATAAATTACTGCAGTGGGAGAAAACACAGTTCTCTACATTTTGATGGTTGTGAAGAGTATAAAGAGGTAATGATTATTTATCATTTCTCATACTACAAAAGAAAGAGTAATCCGACAAAATTATGAGTCGAGAGCTGAGAACACACACCACCACATATTTTGAAATAATACACTGTTAATTATGAAACACATCTCACTAGGATATTGTATAAACCAAAGCATAGGAATTCAAAAAAGAATCAGACAAAATCCATGCCTATTAAATGTGGTGGTCTGCTTGTAAACACTGGCTCAGGAAGTTCCTAGTCTCTGCAAGTTATTGCCACGAATTGAGAGGGAATGCTACGTTTCTTACGATCGTTCCCAAAGAAACCACTACCTCTTGCTCTTAAAAATGGGGTATTGTGATAGATGGCCCTTTAGTCAGACCAAGTATGACAGTTCTCATAATTTACGCTTGTACATTAGACAAACTGTATGTAAGATTTTACTGCCCGCAGAATAATTTGGATCCTGATCGCTGTGGTTAATATTGTCCACATGATTGTGGCACACTGAGCCCTACACCTATGTAAGGCTAATTACAACTGTTTCTGCATACTGTGGTTCTGTGGCTGTAGACCTAGTATTATGGTCCTGGCTAGGCTGAGCCCAGGCAGTTAATCATGAAAAGATGCTTTCTGTGCTCACATTCTGGCAACACAGTGATCGAGGATAATAAGACTCTTTAATATTGGCATATAATGGTGTGAGAGCTTAAAGGGTACTCTTAAAGGTACTCTGTTTCAGCAGTACCTCTGCTGTTCTCTTTCCCCTAGCAGTGCCTTCCTCTTGAGGCATGTTGCGGCACAGACTGCATAGGCTCCATAGAGGTGGGATTTGCTGAAAATAAATAACATTCTGTTTTTAAGGGAGATTTAGAGGTTTTGGGTAATGACATATGGGAAATCGATGGTGTGAACATTCCTTAAAGAGTTATGAGGACTCTACAAGCAGTAATGGTAGGATAGAGTAACAAGAAGTGGGATGTAGCTGTATGTAGACATACTGTTCTCTCCTGACAGGATTAAACCATTTTAGCGATTTTTAATTTTTTTTTTTTTTAATTTTACATAATCACTCAAACACAGTTTGAGTAATGTTTTTCTTCATGAAATCTCTTCTTGCTTCTTACAAGTATGAATCAATAAAAAAGCTTGCAAACTTAAGCAAACGTAAGACATCTGATTATCAGGTAAGATAACTAGTGCTGTATAGTGATGTTTTTCTCAGTCCACTCCATGTACTCTGCGTAGAATTTCCCTTTTACTCATATTTCTCCCTAGGGCTTGTTTATAGCCCAAAATTATTTATTTATTTGCTGAAATAAATAAACCGTGCCCTTCAACTGTCCCTTGCAGTTAATTACGTTAACTGGGACAGCTATTCTTTGGACATTTTATAAAACACTGAAACTCTCATCTGAACTAGGCCACTAACTAATTGATATGCAAAGGCAACAACGCCACATTATTTCTGAAACCCTGTCATCATTGTCCTGTAACTGAAAATGCACAGTAATGGCGAATTATCTTGTGCATGACCACTTTAAATCAGAAAATTTGCTGCTTAAACAAAGTCTTTCTTATTTCCTTTCTTTGGCATGACAGAAAATAGTATTAGACATTTTTACAAATTAAGTTTCAGAAGAAATAATCTTAACATTGTAAAAGGACAAAATGCTATTTGGAAAATATAGTCAAAACTCAAAATGACCAGGTTAGTTCATCTTCAAAATATTGTCTTAGAAATACAGCATCCTTTCGGATTTTTGGTATGGAAAGTTATTGTTATCTGTATAGGAATAGAGCTTTGTTTATGTTTGTTAGATGCTTGTTAGCTCCATATTAAGAATTTAGGGTATGCGAAGCCACTACATAAAACCTATAGTATCCAGATCTCTGAAGGCCTCTATAGAGCTGTATAGAACGTCTCTTTGGGTGACAAGGTGAACAGATCTATCAGTGAATACATTCTTGGAACATTGACTGCTACTACCTAAGTAACCACGAGGTTGAGAATGACCACAGAAGTGGCCGGAGAGAAATGCATTTCTTTATCCTCTGGTGAAGTGTGAACGGAAAAGAATCATCTCTGGGGACTACTCACAAGCCCTTGCTCAAGTGTTCTCTTTTAGGTGCTAAGCTTGGTAAAATGATAAACAATATTATTTTTTCCCTTATGTTTTGTACTCACACTGAAGCTCTCTAGGGCCCTTACAGATACTATCAAACTGGGCATCATAGCCATCAATGGCCATGATTCCTCGTACCTAGTCTACAGACTCCTGTTAAAGCTGAGTGGTAGCAATTCATTATCTCCAAAACTTTTGCCTTATTCTTCTTCCCTGCTGATTTAGCTGATTTTAACTTTTAAGCGGTCTTGTCTAAATGATTTGTATATAAAAAAACCTAAGCACGGCTGGAATGTCATGCGCCAAACCTCCTTGTGCTTTGGCAAGTGAACGGCACGTAACGGACCCCACACAGCTTCCTTTGCATAAGGAAGGGATTCTGATTTGTGCTTGAGCTTCTGCCAACGTTTTTGTCAGAAGGTTTGTTTTTAACATTGCTAATGATTTGGAAAACAAAACGGAGTTTGTGGGACAATCTCCAAAATATTTATGGTAATTAGCACATGGAAAAGAAAAAGCCCTCCACAGGCTCTCCAAATCATCTGCCTTTCTACAGGAGAGGAAGTAGTTAAAAGAGGAAAATTTCTGAGCATGCTTTGTCAGTTGTTAAACCATTAAAGTTACTGTGCCAGACACAACCATGGAAGCAAACAATGGAAGTGCACTCGCTAAGACTATTCCAAAATTATCCTAAAGGTGCTGAAGTTGTTTGGAATCATGTCTGTAACTGGCAGAGCTGAAAGAATTCACCCCATTTTTATAAACAATGGAAGAAGTCTCGCAGAGTTACCACTCTTATTGCTGGAACATACATCTGACACAGTAATTTAAGTAAAAATGCTGTTTGGGGCCTTTTTCTAAATCCTATTATTCCTAGCAAGACAGTGAACTCCCAGTATTAGGATACAAATCATACCATAAAGTCATAGTAATTTCATTTTGGCATTGAATAATCTTCAGCTCCAAATTCATTGTTAGTGCAACTAAAATGAAGCCAAGAAAAATTTGTTCCGGGACACTTATCCAAACAGTCTAAAAAACTTTAATTCTAGTAATCTGAAACATTCTTCCACATATTATCTCTAAGATATCTGAGATGGAAATATGTGTGCGCATCCAAATGTGTAAAACTATGTGTAGTGTTAAATGAAGGCATTTGCATTAGTGATGAAAAGATAGCACTATCAAGATTTCATAGCTCTCAGATAAGCAGGCTTGGGAATCTAGAAATATTTTACATTCCTCATCACCAGCCAATTCAGGAAATTAATTTAAAAAGGATATTTCAAAGATTTGCTTCAAGTGTTTTGTATAGTTTGAAGTGAAGGAATGTGATTTTCCACACCTTTATGTAGGTCATTTAAGTCGCTCCAGAGTGTATGTATATTCAAAATAGAAGCATTTTAGATCACCTTCACAAATCTATTACTGCTCACATCAGATCTGTTCTTGTGTGATTAAGTGACAACAAAAGCAGTGAATAGTTAGGCCTCTACAGTTTGATTTTTTTTTTTGGAGGGGGGTAGAAATGGGAAAAATCTTAGGAAACTCTGCAGTACTTGGACAAATACTGAAAAAAATTTGGACGCTTACTTTGAGCGTCATTTAATCTCCTTGGATCATAAATCTGGCCAGAATATCTTCTGAGAACATGCTGCACTGTAGCATATATATTTTATTTGCCTTGTGCTAGATTTACTATAATAAGGACATGATCTGCAAGTCAAAACAGTAACACTGTCATGTGGGAGAATTAAATTCTCGTTCTACCCCAAGCATGCTGTGCAGCACAAATGAATAGCTGTATAGGCATGCAACTCCTTCTACGTGTCTCTCCCTAATTTACAGCCATCTTGAGAGCTGATGGAAGTTGGTAATGGTACCATGTACGCTTGGATGTTCTCTCACAGTGCTTCAACAACATCCAGCAACACGTGTTGGCCAGGTACGGCTTTTTTCCTGCAATGCCTGGACTATGCAATGTCAATTAATAAAAATTGTGACAGGCATTTTTAGGCTTTCATTATATTTACATATTTACATATTTACATATACGTTTTAGTTATACCAAAATAATTTTAGTATTTCTGTGAATCTGGCATCAGATTCCAAAATTGTGGAGTCTTAAGATACTCACCATCAGTTGTTGAAGTTAAACAGTTTAATTAGATTTAAGGCATGTAGGATAAAACGCTTGCAAGAAAGGGGTAAAGAGTAAGGGTTTCCAAGACAGTGCTGGGTAAAACTCCCACTGGCCAGACATATGCCCAAGTAGAAAAAGAGACAGAAACAGAAGAGCAGGATCACAGAAAGTTGGTGAATTCACAAGGAGGAACAGCCTTTTGTGGTTGTGGTGAAATTCCTGTAGAAACGCCTGCATGTTCAGAGAATTTGTCATTCTCAGCAGCGTACTACCCACAGAATCACAGAACAGTCCAGGTTCAGAAGGACGTCTGAAGTTCATCCAGCCCAACCTCCTGTTCAAAACAAGCCGAACTTCAAAGCCAGAGTGGTTTGCTCAGGGCCTTGTCTTGTCAAGTTTTGAAAATCTGCAGGCACGAAACTCCTCGACCTCCCCAGGCATCCTGCTCCAGCGCTCACCACCCTTCTGGTGGAAAATGTCATGCTGAAGCCCAACTGGACGTTCTCCAGCTGCACCTTGCTACTGCCGCCTCTTGGCATTGCGCTCCTTAGCTGTGACAAGAGCCTGGCTCTGCCCTTTCAGCAACCATCCGCCATGCCAGGGCGCAGTGGGGGGCCATGGGGCCTGAGGACTCCCCACGTGGGCTGGCATGGCAGGATCTCACCACCCAGGGCCCATCCCACCACCCCCAGTGAAGGTGGAGGGCAGGCTGGTAACAGCTGGGGGCAGCCCCCTGGCCAGGTCCGCTTCGGTGCCGAGGCTGGTCCGAGGTCAAGCTGGGAAGGTGAAGCAGGGTCAGGCCCGGTGAGGGTAGCCGGGGTGAGACACAGCCCCGTGATCGCGGAGTGAGTCCGTAGTGACGATCCCAGCCGAGGCCAGGCTGGGAAGTCAGCCCACCGGTGGTCAGGGTCCAGGCCAGCGGGGCCCATGGCCAGGCACAGGCATGGTTGTGGTGGAGCTGGGGACCGGCACTGCTGCGGCATGGCTGAGGCAGGGACCCATGGCCCCGGGGGGGCTGAAATGGGGTCCTGGCCTGTGGGCAGGGTGGGGGGAGCCCTGGGGCAGGCAGGGCTGGTGGGGCCCTCAGGGTGCCGGCACTTCAAAACTACCATTCGATTCCTCTTTTAACTTCAGGAATGTATTATCCAGCTTAAAGTAAAATTAAAACCCAAAAATCCACCTTTGTGTTACAAACAAGAATTTTATGTTATCAAAAATTACCAAAATTAAAATTAAACAATAACCTTTTACCGCTTGTGCTGTTTAATTTTTTGCTTCTCCTTCAGCTTAACTAACTAAAAATGTGCTTCCCAATAAGCAAAAAAATAATTTTTCAAATTATCAAGCACAAGTCTGAATTGCTAACACTACTGTAAAATGTTTACATAACATTCAAAAATGCTTCAGTTCTATTTTTAAATCATTAAACAATTTGCCTTTTTTTTAAAGCTAGCCTTGCGCCTCTGCCAAATTTGACGTGCCAACTCATTCAGCCCGCAGCCCTGCAGGAAAGGACACGGGGTTATACTGGGTCGCAAACGCAGCATGAGTTAACGGTGTTGGGCTATTGCAAAAAAAGCAAACACTGTGCTGAGAAGCAGAAAGGGAATCGCCATGGGTAAGACAGGTGAAGTAAAGCTCGCAGTGGATTCAGGGCTGGCAAGGTCTCGGTGGGAGTACCGTGACCCACAGTGAGCACCCCACAGTTACCATCAGCTCTTGATGGGGTAAGTCAGACATGAATGCAAGTAACACCCTAAAAAAGCAGTTAATGTGATGCTGTCATGAGGATGTAGGAGTTCCCTTTCTCTCCTTCCAAACTGGTAGCCCTGAAGGCAACCTCTCCCCAGTGCCACAGCAGGACTGCAGGATATCACAGAATCATAGAATGGTTTAGGTTGGAAAGGACCTTGAAGATCATCTAGTCTAACCCCCCTGCCATAGGCAGGGACACCTCCCACTAGACCAGGTTGCCCAAGGCCACGTCCAGCCTGGCCTTGAACACCTCCAGGGATGGGGCCTCCACAGTGTTTCAAACAATGGTTCGAGAGGGTCCAAATCCTCTCATCAGTCCCAGCCTGACACAGGGACATTTCCATTCTTAAATATTTAAACTGAGTCAGTCATCTTAATTAACTACTTCAGCAACAAGGAAACTTTTTCTTTCTTGTGCTTATCTCTCCTTACTGTTGGTTTGCCAAAGCAAGTTGTGAAGTGTCATTTACGGCAGCTTTTTGACACAAGGTTGAGGTACAAAGGTACACTAGATGACCAATGTTCCTTCCAGTCTTTTTTTCTAGGACTTTTTCAAGTAGAGCTTTTAATGTATCCTTAGTACATCTGGGGAGATCTAAGAAACACAAGAAGTTACCAGCGAATTTCAAATTAATTCATTAAACTGGGGGGGGGGGGGAGTAACTGTAAGTATAGGTATTTACAAAACATCTTGAATACGATTCTTTAAAGTGTACCATATAGAAATAGAATTAGGTGCCTGCCAGCAGGGAAAGCCACTGTATTTTCTGTCAGAAACACCTTAACAATGTTTGGCGCTAATTGTGTATTTGAATGTGGGCTATCATTTGCAAAAATACCTGTATCACATAACCATAACAAAATAATTCTGCCACTTACAAAGGCTTTATTGATATTCTTGTAACTATAGCTTTATTGTGCAATGCAGTCTTCTTTTGGAATAACCACCTCTGACTGCAGATCTAAGTTATTCCTTTGACCCATTTTGAACTGGTTTTGCAGTTCAAATGTCGTGAGGTCCTGGATATGGTCACGTAACAGTCACTCTAAAATTCACCTTGCTCAAAAATACTCTGCAAAGGTGATACAATTCACAGGAGCTTATAAACACCAGCAAGGAAAGCAATCACTAGCAGGAGACTTGGACAAATAAATCCCAACTCATCCCATCAAATGCTAAAATGTTGCAGCCCTTGAGACTTCTACAGGTGACAAGAGACAACCACTTCTTCTTCTTGTTTCTTTGGTTTTTCTTTTGAGCTGAAAAGGTCTATTGCCATTCTTACAACTCCGGGACACATTTATCCAAACTGACAGCTATGATTTTGGTTTTATTAGTGTTTGCAAGTAACAAACAGAAATAAATTATATGTTTAGGAAGACAAGGAGGAGTAAATCCGTACGTAAAACAGTAGTAAACTGTTTCTGAAGTCTGATTACATAAAAAAAATAAAATATATATCCAAATGGACTTCACCTGAATTAACTGTTTCATTACATACGTTTTATAACTGGGGCGAGGTCAGTCAGGACAAGTCCTTAGCAGGGGTCAGACCTCAGAACAGGTACTCAGAGCGGTTGCAGCGACTTTTGGCATAAATCAAAGAGGTTTTTTTTTATAGACAGCATTGCAACACTAAGATAAAAATTACATCAGTACACATTGCGCTCTCTCGGACAAAAATATCGCATTTAGGTTAACATTCCATCAGAATAGTCTCAGGGTGCCACAAAGAAAGGAAAAAGGATGTTTCTAGGTTGCTTTTTATTTTTATCATGACTAAGAAACACCTGAAACTCCACCCTGATAACCCTGTTACCTGTTGAAGGTAAGATTCGGGATTAGGTAGGCAGATATTCAGCTATCCGGACAAATCCAAGGAAGGCTGAGTAATTAGTCACAAAGACTCCAGGTTCAAAGTTTGTTCAAAACTTTTTATTAGTACTGCTTTCCATGGTTCTTTCTGAGATGGCGGAGTGAGGGAGAGGTTTATTTACTGAATTTTCTGCTGACTTGCTAATTAAGTTTCCAGAAATATAGACTTGGAAGCCTTCCAACTCTCCTTTGTTAATTAACCCCAAATGAACTTTTTGGAGCTACTTAACAGGAAATTCAGGAAAAGCCAGATGCTGGGGGAGCCCTTTTTTAAAAAAAAAAAAAAATAAAAAATGAGGTAGCAGAATGGATACAAGGCATACAGATTAAATGTAAAGAAGTAAATTTAAAAGAGCTACAAAATTTTGATCTGTTTGCTACTGCTTGACAACAGATAGCAAAAATCCTTCTACCTTTGAGAGCAAAACCCCTCTATCCTTGAGTATTTTCGTAGCCGCACATTTAAAGCTGCGTAGTTTCTCTAGCAGGGTTACGGTATCCATATGGAAATTATTTCTGCTTTCCACACACACCACTTTGGAGGAACAAAGCCAGAGTCACGCAGCACACAGCGGCGTGGAAGCGAACAATTCCAGAAGATATTGCGGACAAACGTGAGGGAGAGCGCGTACAAACCGGCCCAACACCTGCTCTGCCCTAACGCTCCCCATCCCAACCAGGCTGAACCCCAAACAGCGGGGCTGAAGCCGGCACACCGCTCCCCCTCAAAAAAACCCCAAAGCTAAATTACATCACACTCCTGCTGCTGATGACTGTACCAAGCCACGCGCCCCATCCCCTTCGGGAAAAGCTGGATTCCATCCTCCTTTAACGGCAGGGAAGCGAAACTCGGCTGTCACCGAAGCGCACAGGCCCCGCTTCCGCGGGCGGCCGAGCCCGGGGTGGGGGGTCGGGACAGCCGCTGTGCCCCGGCGCGGTGCTGCCCAGCCTGAGGCGGTTGCGGTCCCCCGCGCGGGGTGACGCCAGGTCCTGCGTAAGACCGAGCTGAGGGAGAACCGCTGCCTCGCGACCAGCCCGTTTCCAACGGTTAACGGGGTCGTAAAACCCCTCGCATTACGCCGGGCCCGGGGCGAGGCCGCAGCGGCCGGGCCGCCCCGCCGGGGATTCCCCCGGCCGCGGGGGAGGGCTGCAGGCCCGCACCCCCCCTCCGCGCTTCTCCCCCCTTCGCACCTGGGCGTCCGCCGCGGGGTGCGCGGTGCTGCCGGTGNTCCCTCCCGGCAGGATCATCCCACCCCGCCGGGCGGTCACCTCAGCAGGAGGAGCCGCCGCTTTGCCTCCGGCTCCCGCAGCGACCTGACGGCAGTGAGCCTGGCCTCGCCTCGCCTCTCCGCGCCGCGCCATGCAAGCAGGGAAAGCAGCCGACAGCCGGGACGCCGGCCGGCCCCTGCAGGTCACCATGAAGAGGGGCTACGAGGTGCTCCGCGACCCCCACCTCAACTCAAC
>VUYV01000073.1:3728777-4034517 GCA_008711295.1 Anarhynchus alexandrinus
CGCCTCTGTCCGCCGCCGCCACCACCTGTCGCGGCGCAGCGGCCGGGGAGGCCGGTGGGGCGGCGGGCGCGGGGCAGCGGTACTTCCTGCGGGCCGGGAGGCGCTTCCTCTTCCTTCGGGGCGGCGGCGGTGGCGGTGGCATGTCGTGTCTTGTCGTGTCGTGTCCGCCCCACCAGCCCGGGCCCCGGGGCGCGGAGACTGCCGCGGGCAGCGGCGACATCTCCTCCGCGTCTCCCACCGGAGAAGAGAAGCGGCAGCCGCCCGGGGAGGATGCTGCTGAAAGTTGTGCCGCTGGGGTTCGAGTTCCCGCTGTCTGTGCCGGTGTTTTCCCGGTACCCTCCTTTTCCAGCCCTCTTTCCCACGGGCGCCCTACCTTGCCTCCTGCGGGCAAGCCCGGCTGTTCGTGCTCTCCTACGTTTTGTCCCCTGGCAGGTGGAAAAGGCGTTTTATCACCATCGTTCCACTCGCAGCTGAAAAATTCAACTCCGTGTTCCCCCTTGCTCCGCGTCAGTGAATGCAGTCAGCTTTTAAAGAGATGCCGTAGCACAGCAAAACCTTTTTGTCGCATCTCTAATTCGCTTAAGAATGGTAATTCAGCTTGATAAAACTTTCTAAGCATGTTAAACTAATCTGGAAAAAATAAAGCTGAGTAAGTAAGTGTTTGCACAGCTCTGATAAAGATGCAAAGTTCAGATAGTAAAATACTTTGTTGGTGTGGCAGGCCCTGGATTTGCTGCCAGGATGGAAAAATGGGTAAACTCAAAGGTGGATGGTAAACCACACCTAGAGCATGAAGCTTAGCCCTGACTTTGTTCTTGCACATTAATTTAGTGGTGCTCTGACTTGTACCTCTGCATTAGGATGTATGTACAGTTGCAGAGTTGTATAAATTGACAAAAAATATGTCTCTAGTTTTACTGGATAGGTTGACTCATCAGTAAAAGCTCCATATATTAGTTAGATGAATAGTGCTTTTATTAGTCTCGGGGCTTGACTACAGAGTTTCTTCAGAGGCTGTCTTATGTCTCTGTGTGTGTAGGCCTGAGAAGGTCTCCTGAGGTCAGGTGAAAGGAAAATTAAACGAAACATAAAACTCCCAAGAAGAAACCAAGGAGAGAGGTGGTTTCACTTGGGAATGCTTTTAAGCAGCTGTGCTATTCACAGAAAAAGTCTGATGCAGAATAACCAGAAAAGCCAACCCAACAAAAAACCCACTTTGTTTTAAGAAGTAAAATGGGGTTTATTCTAAAATGCATTGAATAAACGGCAGTCGAAGGCAAAGTAGGCTCATTGCTACCTTTTTCCCCCGCAAACATCATACATCTTGCCTCTGATCAGCATACCTGGAGGTGCAGTGCTAAAGAGGGTCTTGTTTGATTTACTGGTTTAGGCTTTATTTTTCCCTTCCCCATCAGCGATGGTATAGCACATATGTACCATACAGCAGAGAAGCAAGAAAAAATAGTTGTTCATTACCAGCCACATCTACCCAGCTAATGCAGAGTTTTGTGTTAGAAAAGGTCAGCTGAAAAATCCGGTCTTTATGCCTGTGAGGAGAGTCTGGTCCTGGTCTGGTGAAGAATGGGTAAGCCAGTTTTCTGACTGAGACAGGTGATTTCTGCTGGGCGTGGATGTATTACACCCTGCTGTATATATTTATATATGCACACATGCCCCATAATATGTATATATTTTTTGTTGCCAAATATATATATCTATAGGAGCAATAAAATCAAATATGTTCAGGACTGCCAACGTGGTTGCCAGCCTGATAGCTTGTGGCCTGCCTGCCTGCATGAGACGTGGTACTCCCCGTTCACTTTCTGTTGCCAAGGCTGTTAAACAAGCATCAGATTGCAGAGAATTCAATTTGAAGTAGATAAAATATCTCTTTTAATGATTCTAAAGTACAGGGATTGTTTGCAGTTCTGCAGAAGTGCCAGAACTTTCTGCTATCTCCTGGGCCCTGTCTAAGAGCTGCAATTCCTCGGTATCAGCACTTTCTTTTGGATATGGTGCCAGTTTTAGTAGTCCTATTTGCATATACTTGGCAAAAGTAGACTAAGTACTGAGTAGTGGTATCTAGCAGTGAGTCATAGAAAAATAAGACAAATGATGTTTTCGGGGTCTCTTGAGCCAAGACAGCTGGCCTGTCAAGCAGGTGAAGCTGAAGTATGCTGCAATATGCAGCAGCTTGGGGCTTCTGTCCTCAAATAATGCATTCCTTTTCTCAGCCAAGTTGAAAGGAAAATTTTACAGAGAACCATTCATACTTGGACATCTTTAGAAATAGATGTAAGAAGAAATAAGGAGCTAGATTTTTTTTTTTAGTAAATATCTGTCTCCATTTAGCATTCCACTCACCCAACAATAAAGCTGGATTTCTGCACTTAATGCATACCTCACTTTTTATACTTACCCTTAATGGCTGGTAAGAGGTGAGAGAAAGGGCTGTGGGAATGCCAGGGTAAACACCCAAATGTCTTCTTTTCCACTTGCCCTCTACTTATACCTGGACAGCAAAATTTCTGGAACATACTAAGCGCTGGTATGTTGAAACCCTAGGCAATGTTGTTCTTAAACCTTTTATGTTTTACTTTGTAAGTAATAAACACGTACAAACTTCACTGACAGAACTCAAGTGAAAAATGTTTGGTGGTTTTGTGTTGTGTTTGTTTTTTTTTTTTCCCATGCTGGTACGTTTTGCCTACATNGTATGTTGAAACCCTAGGCAATGTTGTTCTTAAACCTTTTATGTTTTACTTTGTAAGTAATAAACACGTACAAACTTCACTGAGGAAAAGCTTAATAAAAATGTTTGGTGGTTTTGTGTTGTGTTTGTTTTTTTTTTTTCCCATGCTGGTACGTTTTGCCTACATATGAAACTGTTCCTGCTTTTACAGGGTCACTGAGTGGTTTGCCCCATGTCAGCAGAAGTGATGCATCAAAAATCATGAGGAACAGCAGATCGTAACACACTGAGTTTAATTACTTGAGGACACATGTCCAAGTCTATGGACAGTAATCACGATTCAGATTATCATCTGAGATTTTAGGAACATAGTGTTTAAAAGTGTACTTAGAACCTATTTGGTAATTGCCTTTTTTTCCCCTCAGGCAACTAAACACATTGTAAATAGCAATTACAAGAAAAACAAACATAGTTTCACTTCTTTTCACTGAAATAGATTGCATTAGAAACCTTTGGCTGGGAGTTGTACGCTCTTTAAGCTGATGAGTTATGGAAGTGTGAAAGTAATTTGCTCTACTCCTACTATAAATCTCATTTATGCTTTATTCAATGTATGAGTTTGCAATTCTAAAGCACGCAAATATTTAATACTAAACTTTCATCTCCTCTTTAATTTTTTTACCTTTTAATACTGTTTAAATAAATCATAGTTTCCCATAAGCTGCTTGTTTTCAGAGTCTCGTTGTGAAGATATGCAAACATGTATTTCAGTACCAAACTTTTCCAATAGCCTGTGTTAGTTGCCCACTCTAAACACTTCCCTGTTTGAGAAATTTTGCTATTGGAGGAGTGCTTTCCTTCCAGGCTACTTTCATATTCTTGCAGAATGATTCAGCGAGCAGGAAATAAGTGCTATTAAATCTAAGTGCTCTCTCCCCTCCCCAGCTGCTAAATTTTAACCCCTCTCCCCTGACTGACTGCTGTCATCATTGCAGAGTGTAGTATGCTTGTAAACTGTTGGTCTCTCTTTTTTCTTTCCCTTTATTCAAGTTGCACTAAAGCACTGGAGAATTTCAGAACAGACTGTCTGATGGGGCTGCTGAATATCCGAGAGCTCTCAGTATTAATGCCACCTGCAATGGCTTTGATGTTTTATCCTTACCACCTCCTGTATGTGATTTCCCTGGATCTTAGTAGGTTTTCAGCTAAGAACTGACATTAGTTGTTGGCTGGAGCTGGCTGTCAGTCCATTGACTCACTATGGGATTTACTATACAAGAACCACACTGGAACAGACCAAAAGTCCATTTATCTCAATGTCTTTTTTCTGACAGTGGCCAAACTGGATCCCTCAGGAGGAGCAAAAGAGCGAAGGATGCCTCTAGTGATACCTTCTCAGAATAATCAATTCCAGGCTGAGGGAATGAGCAATTTATTAGGGGGTTATTAAGATAATGAATGCTTGCTTTTCCTATCAGATTACACAACTCTGTGTACTAATTTACTAAAAAACAATTGTAAACTTTTTTTTTTTCAGAACTCAAGTGAAATTGTTATCTGTGCTAAAGTGAAGCATGGACTTCCCTTTTTGCCCCTCCATTTCAGACTGTGGGAAGAGAGTGCTTGGGAAATACAGATTGTTTTGTTCTGTGTACAGCTACTTGCTTCACTAAAATCAAATTTGATTTTGAGAAAGTATAATCATATGACTGGTGTGGGTGACATACAAAAAAGGTCTTATGACTTTGACATTTGTTGGTGACCCTGTAATAGGCCTCAGAAAACCCGGATTTCAGTAAAAAATCAGAAGCATTTCAGTGAGATTTTCTCTATCTGATGGTAAAAGAGAATAAACACTCAAGAAGCTCCTCTAAATAAATCTATTTCTTTCTCAAATACTAAGCAGTAGAAGTCTTTTTTCTTTCCATTGGTAATGTCCATATTTTCACACCTTAAACTTTCGCTGAGTCCTCTGGAATGGCCAGTGCTCACTGAGTGTTGCTTTTGCCTTAGCTGTAAATAGATATCCTGGGAAGAAAACTGATGAAGCTGGGGATGAAGGAGGAAAACACTCCTTAAAATGGCATATTAGAAGGATCTATATTAATTTGTAAAATAGGTTTTCTGGAGGTTACTTGATACTGCAAGGGATGATTTCATATTAAATGGTAGTAGGTGTGATAGCGTCTTTTAGATTGGAAGATGGTCAGCTCCATGTGAAAGTAAAGGTAGAATTTTATGAGGAAATTTTTTTTAGGTATAGTTGCTGGTCACTCTCACCATCTTCTACCTCCTTTTTTCCCCATAAACATTTTTCCCTTTACAAATTTGTGGTTTTTACCAGGAATATCTCCTCATTCTTATTCCCATCAGATCACCTTGCAGAGCAGTTCTGATTGTGATAGAGATAAGCACATATTATATTTCTGGTCTTTGACAAGAGTAAATGGTATAGTGGTTGTGCTAGTGCAAAATGCAAATCAATCTGGTCTTTGTCTGAAACCTTTTAGAGTGAGCTTGTATCAATTTTGCCTGTGTGTTTGGTGAGCATTGCATTTTTGATCTATTACTGGGGTCTCTGACACTGGAGTTCCTGTTCTGTGGAATGGCAACCTAAAGTAGGAGCGTCTTCAAGTGTGTGGTTGGTTCATACCAGAGTGGTTTGCTCATTAACAACAGGGCCACAAGTTGCAGACTGGCAGAACTGCAGCTACTTTGTACACTTGGGTTTTGGGCAAGGGTGTGAGTTCAGTGGTGGCTCACCGGTGGGTACCAATTAATTCTGTGCTTTTTTCCAACTTTCTTACTTTAAGGCAGGTTTGTGCTGCATACTATTAATAAGGAAAAAGTCTTGGGAAAAGCACAAAGTATTTCAATCAGATTACTTTACCATCATCTATTTTATATATAGAGCCTGCAGCATTCATTGCCTCCTAGTACTTTGTTCCCGACCTAGTAGGTAAGTTGCTGTGGTTGGTGTTAGATTCTTTTCTTCCTGTTGGCCTCCAGTTCTTTGCTTGCAGTTATGAAAAAGAGTGCTGAGACAGTGAGTTGGGAACAAAGTTCTGTGACACTAATTAAAAGCAAATAAAATGAAGGAGAAGTTATGTAGGAAGCTATACAGCAGTAATAGCAACTAGATACTGGTAAAAGTTGTCACAAGAAGCTTAAACCTAAAATTGTTTTGCTGTGAAGCTGTTCCAGGCATTATTAACACTTTTCAGTTGTGTAATTTTCATGTGAACTTCAGTAAATGAAAACAAAGAGATTTGACCTTTTTTCTTTAGACTGAGGAATCCTATGCCCGCTGGTTATAAATGCTACTTGAATAGAAACATTAATCCTGGCACAGAGCTCCTTGCAAACAGGATTTGTGCATTTAGAATGGGTTAAATGTGCTTTTCTACACTAGGTTTTATAGACATGCTGGAATGGCACAGAAGTTGTTCCTCTTTTTTTATTTTATTGATGGATGCTGACAATAAGTAGGATAAGAGCTCGCTGAGAAATTGTACTTTTGTCTAGGTAAAAATAAACTGAAGAGAATATTTGTGCTTTTTGCAGAAAGCATATCTCGGAGTACAGAATTCTGTACCGTTCATTTCTCACTTTATATACCCAGTTCTGCTGAATCAGCCTCTTGTATCAAGCTGTCGCAGAAAGAAGTTGCGTCCGTAGCAGGCAGAAGCCTCTCTCCCCTGGCCCTGCTTCCTTCTCTGAGAGTAGGAGGAAGCAAAATGTGTGTGACAGCGATGTTTCTTATTAACGTGTGACCCCAAGTTAAAATGTGCCATCTTTGCTTTGTCATGCCTTTCCCTTTCCTTCCTTGCCCACTCGGGTGAGCTGTGTATTGGGTGTGTGGCTGCCATAGCACAGGCCCGCAGGGGTTGATGTGGGGTTTCAGGCCAAAGGTCTCATTTCTCCAGGCTTGATGGCTTAGTGGCCCACTGCCCTTGTGCCTTGTGTTATTGATGGAGGTCTGAAATAGAGTATTAATACCCTTTAATAGGTCCAGTTTATGCTAGAGAATTTTATAGCACAGCAGTGGTTTCGAAGAATTGTCAAAAGCAGTGTTTGCTGGAGGACGTGATCCTGAGATTTCAGTCAGACCAGCAAGTGGTTTGTGCGCCCTGCGAATCTGAAGAGCTCTTGTAAGGCGGCCTCTGTGCTTCCCTGGCTGAAGCAAATGCATGGTGGTTGCCTGACAGCTCTGTGGCCCATCGTGGCTGGAAGAGTAGCATCGAAAAGGGGGAAAAGAACAGGAATAAGAATGTTGTTGGGTTTTTGTGCCTGTGTAATGAGATGCACAGGGTATTCTGTTCACTCCCATGTACCTGAAGCAAACAAAGAAGAAATTGTATTCTGTGAGCATTAATAGGAGTAGGACATTTAACATGTGCTGAAAGTGGACTTTTTCTTTTTTTCTTTTTCTTTTCCCCCTTAATGATAATGTTGGACAGGGTGGGATGCTTTAAAAAAGAAAATGAGCAGACCAATTCCATTCACTGTGCACAGGTGCAGTGTCAGGAAGGACCCGCTACCTGTTAAGTGCCAGCTGGGGAGTAATGGATGTCCATTCATCTTCATGCATTCGTCATCTTCGTGGGCACTGAGTTAAACCTGTCCCACTGAGACAAGTACCTGTGGACTTCTGACCCAGAGGTGCGCACACATGCCTATCAACAAGGCTTTAGTGCATGGAACTGAATTTGAAGAATTGTGTGTATTTTTCTTTGCGTGGCTGCTGTGATATCACAGTAGCACTGAGGTGTTTCAAGCACCAATTACTTAGATTGTTAATGCCTATAAATTAAGGATCCCTTGGATTTAATGAATAGTACAATATTTGATCATGTTGGTATACACACATGATCTTCTGTTAGAAAGATGGTGAATTGTGAACTTCCTTTAAAAAGACTTTTCCAGTGAAGTTACTGAGGCCATCGTTGGAGGAAGGCTCAGTCTTACAGCTTCTGAGCATAAGGGGTGGTCTGTCTTCAGCAGGAGGTTTTGTGAGACCCAAAGCTATGGTATGACTAGGAAAGGTGCCAACTTTGGGAACACAGCCTGTGACTATCCACAGCGTTAGCTTCTGTAGAAGAGGGCGCAGGGGCAACATCTCTACTAGCACAAAACAGATGTTGTAACACCCGGCGCTGTGTGCATGTGCTGGCTGGTGAGGTGCTGCATCACTGGGGCTCTGGCCGATACTTCTAGGCCTCTTCATCTTCTCTGAATTTTTCTGACTATCTCCTTCGGCATGATTAAAACCAGTAATACAGTGTGACAGTAGTAGGCCATTAGTTAAGCTTTGTTTGAATGTCCTTCTCTTTCATGGAGGAGCTATCTCTTTATTTTGTGCCAGGGCAGTGCAGGCCAGGGCCATCACTGGGAATAGTTTTACAGTAATTATCTTCATTGTCTGGTTTAACACAATGTCAAGGAGTTAAATCTGGTGTAGGAAAAAGGCAATAAAATGTTGTGGGATTATCAATTTGTAATACATGGTAACCAAAATTTTGTACAGCAAAGCTGCAGACAAACTTGAAACAGTAGCCATGTGTCTGCAAAACTGGTATAGGTGGACTTGGAATAAACTTCCTAATAGATAGGTAGAAGTAGGAAGACAATGCATTAACTTGTCAGAGACCAGGCAAAGGCTTTGTTTCTTCCAGTTTTTTACCTGACATAATAACTCAAATCTTTAAATAAAGATGCTGACGGTTTCTAGTCAGAGGTGGAGGATGAATTTGGCTTGACACTAGAATATTCTGCCTTATCATTCATGGAGGAGGGTATTGTGCACAGTCAGCAGCACTGTTTCCGAGCAGGGCTTGCAGACATGAGAAATCTGCTTTACCCGATTGATATATTAAGATGCGATATTTATTATGAGTGTCCTATTCTCAATAACTATGAGTTGAATTGTGGTTCCAAAATTGCAACTGTGAAAGCTCTCTGTGGAATGTGCTGTATGTCTGTTCATCTTCGAAAAAAATCGAAGTCGTGGATGAAGTCAAGCAAGCTAGGGGAAACCATCGAGTAGTTACTTTAAGAAAGTGTCAAAATATAGTTGAATCGTTTTTGTTAATATTCACTCTATGTAGCCCACATAGATTGAACTTTTATGTCAGTCACTCTTTTCTTTACCTTCCCCTTTCTCCCCCTCAATAGCAATTTTATAAGTAGCTTTACACCTTTAATTGAGGAGTAAATGATTGCTGTCAAGCATATTGAAACTCCATGAATTTACATTTTAGAAATATTTAATTTTTTTTTTTTCTAGAGCCAATAGTAGAGTAACTATATGCTTTCAGAGAAGTAAGAAAATTGCTGTCTAGTTATAATCTGTCAGGTTATCGTTTTGACTAGTTTTTATGATTTCATGACATGTAACAAGTTAGTAGGAATTTTAAGACTGCCTCAAAGGACTGTCAGTATGATGCACATTACAGACACCTCTAGGAGGCGGGACTGCCATGATACACAGCCATGGGGAATCTAGGTTCAACCATAATCACAAATAAGCCCATGGCTTTTATAAGGATAAAAAATGTGTGTGGGGTGATATTAGAGAAAGGACTAAGGACCTGATTCAGCTACTGCTTTTAGTAGTGTAAGGTGAGAGTAAATTAATGATAGAGGGATGCAAGAGGGGAAGCTGATGCAAAACTGTCATGAAATTAGCACTGTTGCATTAATCCTTTAAAAAAACAAACTGCTTTGTCGCTTGGAGAGTATGAGTGCCTTTAACCTCCACAGACTTCCTAAAACTTGATTCCTACCAGCCCATTTAGAAGGAAACATTGAAATATTTGTTCAGTGTGCAAGATAAGTGTTTTTGGCTAGTCCGACCTTTCTGAGATGAGCCTAATTTTATCCAAAATGTTGAATATTATAGTATCTCATTTTTTGATTAATTAAGATTACTTTAAATAGGCTAAATCTTTGGGTGATTTCAGAGAAAAAAATGCTGTGGAGAAAGCTAAATGTGTTTCTGTTAAAAACAGATCTCTAAATTAATTTTGTATGAGAATTATTTTATGCATATTCCTCAGGATAAATTTTTTTCTAGGGGTTAATTAAAAAAAACCCTGAATTGCATACATAAGAAAACAAGTTTTGGTCTTATCAAAGCGTAAGCTTTGCTAATGTAATTTGTTGCATAATTCAGGAAGCAAAAATCCTGACTTAGAAGAAGGAGGTCACAGGGCACCGTGGAGGCAGTTCTTGCAGGCACTGTGTACTTTCTGTTGAAATCAGTGCCTGTAGTTTACTTGGATACTGCTAGTGCCTATTCCTGTATGAAACACAATACTCCGTGCAGGACTTGAGGTTGTTTACAATGCAGAGGAAGCAGGGGAAGTGTGGAGTAAACACTTTTTATATACATAAAGAATCCATAATGTAGAACTGGAAAAAAAAGCGCATCATAATTCTCTTATGCTTTGAATATTTGTGGCTTTCAGCCAAAGATGTAGAAATACATCAGGATGTAATAGTCTGGCATAAGAGTTAAGAAAGCAAATTCATCACTGTTTTGCTCTTAAAATATAAACGAGGCATAGAGCAGCAATGCATTTTATCATTGCATGTTTATGCTTAGGTTTTTACTTACTTACTTTATTGTTCAAGTAGTAACTGTTACCTGTTTCTGGCTTAGAAAAACTGTCTTTTTCTCTAATAACTTAAATTTGATATTAAAACTAAAGTCAGTGTTCTGCACTTCTTTTTTTTGTATTCATAAAATAACCTGACGAGTGGTTTGAAAAATTACAGACACCTTTGGTTCAATGTAACTTTGCTTAAATAAACTCAGTCTTCAGTTAGTACTTTAGATTGATCTGTCTTATTAATGACTTGTGTGTATCTTTGGGACAGAGTAGGTGCTATGAGGTATTAAATGGTTTTGGCATCTGGTTCAGATGGGATATCACAGTTTAGCTTTCTTCCTCTTGTCCCCTGTGAGAAACTTACTTTTAAGTTTCCTTTTGGCATGGAGATTGGATAGTACAGAATCACTGCTTTGCCAGAGAAGAACAAGAATTGTTATGAAATACATCATTCCCTTTTCCACAAAGGCAAAAATAATTTTGGCTTTTACTAATGATGTAAAAAAAATCTTTGCCTTAAATCTGTGCTGATGATGAGTGCATAGTGGTGATTATGAAGCATGTTGTAACATTTTCAGTACTAGTGTCTAGCTGACTTACTGGATTTCTTTCTCCAGATACCTGACTTTAGAAAGCAGATTTACGTGTGGAGGTGTATTTATGAAAGAGGCAGTAAAGCCTCTTTACCTAAATAGTACAAAAGAGTTCAATAGTTACAGATAGACGTCAGAAGAGAAGCACACTCTATTGTTAAAATAAAATGAATACCTGAGTCTGCGAAGCACTTAATGTTGGTTTGATTTGGCTTGAATCTCTTCAAGTCCTGTATGATGTTTTTTGGGAGCAGTTGGACAGGAGTAGTGTACCTGAAGCACTACTGTGTTGTTAATAAACTTAGGTTAAAAATGTGAGGTGTTAAAATGCAATACTTCACCAGCTGACAGCCGATTAAGTGCATGGTTCTAAAACTCTTAAAAAGGACTTTTCAAGATTTTGTAGGACCTTTTTGCCATTGTTAAATGTGTTAAAATTGCAACTGAGTTTCTTCATGTAAAGTAGAAGAGTAATTTAATAGCCAAAAAACCATTTTAAGATTCTTTGAAGTACAGAATATTGAACCCTAATGCTGACATGTTCAGCAGTTTTAGTCCATGATAAATATATGGAATAAAATTCTTGTTGGATTTCAAGATACTGACTCTTGAAAGGTAAAATTATCTGCTGCTATTTATAGGCAAATGGAAGTTATTATGAAAATACATTTCAAACTCTTGATTTTGTGCTGTTGTAGTAGTTGGAGTAATTCCTTAAGGTCCTTAGGTTTATGTAGCCTTGTTTTTTCCCAGGCATAAGCCATTGTTAAAAGTCACGTCTGAGGAGCAAGTCCTGGGGAAGGAATGAAGAGCCTTCTGCCAGGGAATTGGAATTCAGGCTCTTGGACTTTCTGCAGGAGTGAGATCTTGCAGCAGTTCATTCCTTCCTCTGCCCGGGCTTTTCGGTCTTCCTCAGATCATACATTTTAGGTGACTGCTTGACATCTTCATTCCCAAGGTTTCTCTGAAATCCTTACCTCGCTCTTGTCTGGAGCCCAAGCACGACAGTTGTCCTTCTGATTCCAACACAACTCTGGGTTGGGATGTTTCAAGTTGCCTCTATCCCAGGAGTGTTTTGAAGCTCAGTGATGCCCCCTTTCCACCTTTTTCTCACTGGAGTCCTTGTTTTTCAGGCTGCTGCTGAGTGTAGATGTCATTTTACAGACTTCATCTAAAGGTTTCAGGCCTGGTGAAGGAGAGCTGGCTCCCTGCTATGCTTCAAAGCTTTTCCTCTGCAGAGGGTATTCACTGAAGTTCCTTGAAAAAAATTACTAGAGTTTGTGTATAACAAACATCTATTCATGAAATCAGTGAACATTGGTGTATTATTTCTATGCATAGCTTATGTGTAATAACAAGCTTGAGGTAATATAATTTTTAACAGAGTTTTAGACATGAAGACATTTGCTGTTTGTTTTTTAAGGCACACAAATGTGTGTCTTTCAGGCAAATAATTTTTATAGTGTTGGGGAGCATAAAAGTAGTGTGGTTTATCTGGTTTTGTGTTGTTGCTCTTTGTTAAGACAAGATTTCATGCCAAATTCTGTAAGGATGAGGCTTACCAATTGCATTACTTTCTCTAAGCGAAGGCTGGATAAAGCCTTCCTCTTCCTCATGTGATAGGGGATTTGGCATGGCTGTCTATTTATTAGGTCAGTCAAGGGTCACCTAAAGAAATAAGGAATGGCCCTTAAAATAGCTTGATAATTCTGAATTTATTTTTTTTTTTACTTTGTATAGAGCATGCAAATTCTTACATTTAGAACATTGCAGTGGTTGAACTGAGTACATCGATTGCAGGTGAGAATAAATAAATAAATAAATAATGTAAATGTAGGTGAGTCTGTGTAAACAGGTATCAGAAAATGTGCCTTTTACTCACTGTACTGCTTTTTTTTCTGCATCGAAGGTGGCTTTCACCACACGCCCTCAGCAGCTGCTTGAAAGGAACACTTTATCCAAGCTCAGGAAAAGTAGAACATCTCACTTTGCATCTTACCTGGGGAAACATAACCGGTCCGGCTCTGTCTCGTAGCCACTGGCCTTGCATTTGCCAGAAGTGCAAAAGTGTTCCAGGTCAGGAGTCTGTGTGAAACTGGAGCCTCTCCTCTGCTGCCAGGCTGTGTGAGGTACTGATATACATGGAGTACATGGATAAACTCAAAGCAGAAAATAAAAAGCGAGTACTTCCTTCTGAGGTGTAATTCTTGGGGAAAAAAAATAAAATCTGTAGGATAAAGAAAGACACCCTTCAAACTAACGTTATTTCCTCAACTTGTTAGTTTTGTGTAGTTTATGGCAAGATACAACTTTCCTGTGATCCTCTAGTTACTGCGTCCTCTAAATTTATTCTGCAATAAGGATGTAGTGGGTAAAGCACAGGTGAGGAGAACAGATGAATTCTATCAGATGAAAGTACAGTTTAGTTGTGATAATGTTCCACTAGCAATTTAAACAGGGTGTGTGGCTAACAGACACCCTTTCTGGTTTCCTTTGAGGTACACTTCACAAATCTGTAAACATGATTGAAGCTTTCTTTGTCTTACTTCAGAACTGTGTAATGAGTATGAGTACACACATTTTTTCCCCCTTTTATTAGTGAGCTCTACTTCAGAAAGAGAGACAAAATATTGTAGTAGATTGGGCACTAGACTGGAAACTAGGTCATGCACTTGTGGTGATTATTAAATCTTAATCATTTAGTTTTCTCATCTGAAAAGGCAAGCAGCATTTGAGAAATTTTGAGGATGAAATCTGTTGTGGTTTGGGCCAGACTGGCCACTGAGGTGAAACGACAAAAACTAGTGTAAAGTGCTTGGTCTTGTATAATTAGTATTTTTAGATAATGTTTTGTTATGTTGTCTTCGCATTGCTATAATCTAATTTCTATTAAAATTTTTTTTTCCTGGATGGGTGGGAATCATCTTCTAGTTTTTGCAGTAATCAGTCAGGAGGCTGCTGTTTCTTTTAAAGTCACATGTCTAATCTGTATAATCCTGACATATTTTGTCTGTGTCCTTCTACCTTCTGCCATATTGTAGTTACAATCAGAGAGGGTGTTAATGGATGCGCAATCTCCTGCACATACAGTTTCCTAGATCCATGAAAAGCCATTAGACAGGACTGCAAATCATGGTCAGTGCTGAATGCTGTGGGGGGAAAGGAAGATCTGAACAGGCAGGAAGAAATCATCCATCTGTGTAGTTAAAACTGCTCCTGGCTTCAGGCCATGCTGTGCCACATGCAGATTAGTTCCAATTAGATGAAGTGGTAGCTGACCCTTGGCTGCCTCCTCTAAGCCTCTTGGTCCTGGGCAGCGTTGGTAAGAGTTGCATCCATTCCAGCTCAGTTGGGCGAGAGGTGAGAAAGCGTTCAGTATTTATCAGCTGAATGCCTGAGGAAGCTCAGGTCAATACTTCCTGGAACAAAACGTATTTCAATCTTCAGCTAACCACTATGCGGTAGTTTTTAACTCAGTGAAACCTCATTTCCTCAAGAAGCTAGAATTCATGTCTCCAGGACTCAAATTCATGCAATGATGTGAATCAAGGCTGACGTTCTAAGGGTATATTTAGCTCTCTGAAGACTTTGCTAGCTATTGGATAGGCAGAGGTGATACAAATTTGAAATAAACTCTCTTCCCACACTTAGGATTCTAATGTTGATTCCCTAGAGAAGATGTCCTGCACAGAAAATGTCTAAAGTCTGAATAAAACTCCTGCCATACCTTGTGTAGTGGAGTTGACTATTGCCCTCAAAAATATATTTTAAAATTTTTCTTTTCTAAAATATGCTAAAAACAATGCACATGTATGTCCTTTAAACAGAAGGTGCTGCATAGATTTTCTTTACGTATCGATTGTTATGACATTCTTACAAATTATGCTTCTGTAGTGTAAATACCTAGCAAAATAAGATTTTCTTTGAAAGGTAACTCGATGAAGATTTAACAATTAGCAAAATGAATCTATTTTCATGTCAAAATTTTGAATTATATCTTAATCCTCCCACATTTTGTAATAATTTGGTATTTCAAAACAGATTCCTGTTTTCTATTATGGGATTTCGGCAGTGACCAGAAAGCCTACATGATGAATTAATATCTGTGAACCTAATCCTGAAAATACTTAATTATGTAAGTAGCTACAGAGAGGTAATGGTTGTCTGGCTGTGCTTCAAATTGCCAGCAGTGCAGCTCTCAAAGTATACAACGATAAGAATTTTTTTGGCCCTGAAAATACTCACATGCACAGTACTTAAATACATAGAGATCTTTCAGATACTACGAGGAAACGTGACATGTGCATAAAAGCCCCATTTACTTTGTACTGGCCTCTTATGCTTCATTACTTTACATTGGCAAAGCTGCTACCTGGAAAACAGCAATAATACAGTAGTTAGAAATATCAATGTAGAAAACTGAAGCTGGATCTGTTATGGTGAATCTGCTCTGCATTCTGTGAATCTGTTATCTGTTATATAGCAAATCTCATTAATAATAATAATAAAAACCTCATTAATCTCATTTTGGTGCTGTGGGTGTTGGAATCCAAGTACTAGCACTGTGAGCAATCCAGCTTGGGTTGAAGGTGGTATGACCTGTCCTGTCCTTTCTTCAGTTGACAATATATGTTGTTATAGGCAAATGAATTTCTGTTTGCAACACCAAATACATGTTTGCAGGAGCAGAACCTGTTCTAGCTGGAAACTTTTCTTTTGAGTCACAGACTGAAGAGGGCCTCAGCCTCTCTAGATCATGTATGCTGCTCTTCCACTCAGACTTGAAATGAGTGGTTAAAGGAAAATGCAAGTTAATGACTGAGTGGTTTAGTCAGATGCAGCATATGGGCCTGAAGTATGTGAAGTAATCACAACAGCATGTGCTGGGTTTTAAAAGAATACCTTCTAAACAAAATTACTCCCCCTCCTGTAGTTTTCCATGCTAAAGAACTTGCAAAGAGAGTATTTTTGTAAGCCTTTTCCATGACTTAACCTACCCAATTTAGTCTGTGCTCTGACATTTTATCTGTCTAGTAAGTTTTGACAAAGCATGCTAGTTTAATTTTTGGGAACTATTTTTTTGTGTGTATGTTTATTGCACTGCAATTGACCTATCTCAGTAAGGCTTTCCAGTGCTTTGGCCCAGATTCAGCTGCCTTACACAGATGTGTGAAACCAAGGTGAGTGTGTGTTCATTTATTCGCCCTGCCTGACTCAAAGAGTAACATCAGCAACAATAATAATACGAACCAATTGAAATGAAAGTACCTGGCATTCCTCAGCATGAAGTTAGTTGTTTCCAGTGTCTGGTGCTAAAAACTGCGATGTCTCTTGAAATGATCCTTTTTTCCTAAAACTCTGAAGATCACTGACTGAATGCTACTTAGTGGAAGGAGCTTGCAATATCATCACGGGGAATGTGAGTGGATTATTATTACAAAACCATAGGGTAATTCCTGTCAGAAGGGATCTCAGGAGGTCTCTAGTCCAACCTCCTACTCCAAGCAGGATCAGATATGAAGAGAGAACAGGTTGCTCAGGGCTGTATCCTGTCAGGTGTTGAAAGCCTTTAAGGACAGAGACTGTACAGCTCTGGAAAACCTATGTATGTGTTTGTGCTCATTGGGAAGATTTTTTTTTTCCTTATTTCCAGTCTGAGCCTCTCTTGTTTTATCTTATGCCTGTTGTCTCTTGTTCTTCTGCTGTGTACTGCTGTGGAGAGCCTGGCTCTTATCTTCTAGATAGTCTCAGCATAGGTGCTGGAAGGCTGCTATTAGGTCTCTCCAAAACCTTCTTTTCTCCAGGCTGAACAAGCCCCGTTCCCTAATAGGGTCTGTGCTTCAGCCCCTGATCATCTTCGTGGCCCTTTACTGAACTCGCTCCAGTTTATTGATGTCTTTCTTGTATTGGGGACCCAATGTTTGCCTTTATGCCTAAATGCAGTCTGATGAGTGCCAAGTAAAGCAGTATGATCATTTCCCTCAATCTATGCTCCTGTTAGTATGCTATGCTGCTGCTGTTGGCTGCCTTTGTTGCCTGTGCACACTGGTGGCTTCTGCTCAGTTTGCTGTCCACCAGGTCCTTTGTGACAGACCTGCTCCTCCCCAGCCTGTCTTTCTGTCACCAGCCTGAATCATTGCAGCCTGTCTTGTTTCCTTTCCGGGTTGCAGCACTTTGCATTTGTCCTTGTTGAATTGCACAATGTTCCTGGCAGCCCATCCCTCCAGGCTAAGTCCCTTTGGATGGCAGCCCTGCTCTTGGGAGTATCCACAGTCACCCCTATTTGGTGTCACCTGCAAACCTGCTGAGAGTATGCTCCATTGCCTTCTCCAGGTCATTGATAAAGATGATAAACAGGACAGGTCCCATTACAGACTCTGCAGCACTCCAATTCTTACTGGCCTATAGGTGGAGTATAACCTGTTAACTGTTTCCTTCTGAGCCCCATCATCCCAACAACAGTTTTTTACCCAGCTGGTTGTCAACCCATCTAGACTGTAATTTTCCAACTTGGGTGCAAGGATTTTTTGGGAGCCAGTTTTGAAAGCCTTGCTTCAGCTGAGATAAATGACATCTGTCTGTGTCCATAAATCCAGTCATTTTATCACAGAAAGCAATCAGGTTGATCAGGGGTGATTTACCCTCGGCTTAAGTCCAGTCTGTAATGTCCTACTTGCCTTCCTCAGTCCCCTCAGGATCTTGAACTGTATTAGTCCATGGTCACTTCGCCCAAAGCTGGCATTGATTATTGTATCCCCAGTCAGATCTTTCTTGTTGGTGAAGAGCCAATCCAGCTCTGCATCAGCCCTGGTTGGTTCACCCAGCATCTCCTCTATCATCCCTGACACTTTCCAGTAACCTACTGGATTGTTTGTGTCCTGTCACATTGCTCTTCCAGCAGAAGTCGAGGAGATTAAAGTCTACCATAAGAACAGGGGCCTGAGATCTGGGGACTCACCTTGTAGGTACTCAAGGAACAAGGACAGTTTGTCAGCCTTATACTTGGTTGCTATTGTTGGTATCTACTTCAGTCAGAGATTTCAGTTACTCAGCTAAGCGTTTATGGTCTCCCTATATAAATAGCAGGAGGAGGAAGAAATATCTGCATACACATAGCACATGTGCACGAATTCTCTGTCAAACTCGTAAATTCTGTTGAATGCAAGTCTCTTGGCAATATCATACATAAGTTTTGGAATACTATTAAAAAAGAGAAGCTATTGTGTCTCTGATTCCTCTGCTAGCTTAATGGTTGGACTTGATAATCTTGAAGGTCTTTTCCAACCTAAACGATTCTATGATTCTGTTCCTCTGCTGCTCTCTGTGGAACTTTCAAGGAGCTATCAACACTTCTGTAAAGGAAATACAGTGCAACTACAACAGTTCCTTGAGAAGCTGGGAAATATTCAGGCAAACCCAAGGCAGTGTTCTCTCTTTAGAGCTTCATTCTGTTTGTGTAAGTAGCTGTTGCAGCAGAAAGGTCTAGCAGAACCCTGTAGTTCTCATCCCATCCTGCTCTGTCTGGCCTGAGAGAAGGCCATCTGGGTCTGTTTCTAAAGCAAAATTGTTAGTATTAATTTCAAGAATTTCTCCTTATAACTACCAAGTGGACAATGCCATCATCACTAAAGAAATTTAATTCTCAGGTTGAAAACTTTCTGGCTGGGTCTACAGAGCAAAGCAGCTGTGACGTTTGGTGGTTGGTTTTTTTTTTTCCATACATCAGTTGTTTTGACTTTCCTCAGCTCATTAGATCTCTCAGAGGTTTTGGTGCATGGAAATTAAACTGCAAGCCACAGTCCAAGCGTGCTGCAGAAGAGATATATAAATGAAAGGTTTGAAAAGCCTCCATGCCAACTGTTTCAAGTTGTCATCTGCTCCAGTTGAGTGAATTGTTAAAGTATTCCTACCTCTGTTACTAAATAAACTAATATGAAAGCTAGCGAGGGCAACTTGAAACTCTCCTGGCTAGCCAGCTACAGATAGGTTGCTGTAGTAGAGAGTTCAAGGCAGGTAGAAAGGATGGTCTGTCTTGCTGTCATAACTGATTTCACCCTCCTGGAAGAGAGGGTAATTCATATTTATCTTGCTAGTTTTCTGTCTCTGATTTTTCGAATCTTTCGTTCTCCTTTTTTTCCTGTCCATTTTCATCTGTCAGCTGTTCCCATGCCAGTTACCTTTTTTAAAGCCGTTTTACAGCTTTGACATTTGTTTGGATTCTCAGTGGTTCCTGGATGCCCTAATAGTAGCCTACAGAGACCCAGAATTGCTGAATAATTTAGGTTGGAAGGGACCCCTGGAGCTTATCTAGTCCAGCTTTTTGCTTAAAGTAGGGACAAATTCAAAATAGTGCAATGTCTGTGTATGGAATGAAACCAGATCAAATGGAGTCTGGTGGACCCATAGTTTATAGGAAATGGGGATGCCTATGTGCTTTTACCTTTGGGTTCCTGAGAAAAGCTTGCCCCATTGCACTGAAACCTTGCTGAATGTGGCACCTACTTCAAAGTAGGTGTAAAGCAATCTCTGTGGCATTGACTAGCTAACTGACCACCTTCCTTGTTGAGGTCTTAGCCTGCTCAAACAGCCTGGAGCTCTACAGGCTCAGTAATCTTGGCAACTGGAGAAGAAACACATCTTCTAGAGCTACGCTAGCTGTGGAGCTTACAAGAGATAAGAATAAACCATAAAGTTTGGGTAATGATAAAGAAGACATATCGGGGCTGCACTTGACCTTATCAGTGATAATGGAGTAGAAATAGCACAAAACATCTTGATGAGTCAGAATCTCCACTGACCGGGAACCTCTTTTTAGGGAGAAAGCCAAAATCGGCTGCTGTTGCTCCTCTTGGAATTATAGGCTGTTTTTTTCAATTTGCAGTCATCCTGAGACATGTGTAATTCTTTATGACTGCACAATTCAGAATAATTTAATCATATTATTCTTGCTTTTGTTAATGTGTCAGTGGAAATATAACAAGTGCACCATAAAAAAGAATGTGACGTTTTTCTCTTCTGTATTCTGTTGAAGAGAAAAACAGAGCACTTGCATTACCCCATGCTCATGTTAGAATAGTTTCCACTCTGATCTCTTACATCTTAATTAATGTGTTTACATATATAGATTTGCAAACTGTGTGCAAGTAATAAACACTCTGCCCTTTATTGCCTGTGTCTTCAGTGGAAGATAGTGTTGATCTATAGACCAGATGCCCACAGTATAAAGTGTCAAGGATTTTTTTAGGAGAGTCGGGGGCTTGGAGCTCTTTAAAGCTTTATTTTGAATTTTTTTGGGAAGGTGGATTTTTCTTTTTTCCTACTTTTGTGCTAACTGTAGTCTGATCTGGTGGACTGAATGCCTGCTTACAGCTCAGGTATATTAGGTGAAGTCCTGGAACATATTTTCTAATTACTTTTTTTTCCCAAAAAGAATTCCCTTCAAGTGCTCTGAGACTGTTCCACAATATGAGCCAAATACAGCGAGTGGTAACAATCAAGAAACTCGATTCAAAAGCCTGCATCCCATTCAAATAAAAAAGCTAATGTGTGTGCACCTAATGTATATCATTAAGAAATACAGGATTCAAAACCTTTAATTGTCTGGGCTTAAGCACTTCTATAGGTCTCATCAGCTTTTAGTGCAGTAAAAATGTTCCACAGGGTGTTTTAAATGTATATGGATGTATGCAAATGGTTTAAATCCATGCAACAGAAGACAATAGCCTTTCTGAGAATTTCACTTGTTTATCAGATATATGAAGTTCCTGTGGGTCAAAGTTAGTGCTGATTTACTGCTTTTTTTTTTTTCCACTTGAGCAACCATCCTTCTCCTAACACAGAAGTGAGAGAATTTCACCTATAAATAAAGTAAGATCAGTGAGATTAGACGTGTACCAAAATGCAGGCAGCACTTTCCTAGGAGGGTCTTGTCATTTCCCTTTCAAGCTGCCATCTGCTCCAGTTGAGTGAATTGTTAAAGCTAGCAAAGGCAACTTAAAACGCAGCTAGCTACCTGCAGATAGTTTGCTGTAGTTGAGAGAAATATGTTATTTATAGAATGTAATAGTGAAAAAGTGTAAACATTGACATTTAGACCTGCCTATATACAACATGCTTTTGTGTCTTCCCACTTATACATCAAAATAGTTAGGGAAAACCTCAGCTGGGAGCAGTGCTTACTCTATGTGTGTGGATATGAAGATAGGGTCTAGTTCATAATAGCTGCCAAAAAGTTTTGTGCTCTGAGTCAGACTGATGAAAATATTTCTGCTGCACTTGCTTTACCTGATGTTCCAGAAATTAGGTGGGGTGCAGTGCATAGCTACATTGAATCCTGAGGATCCAGCACTGGTTTAGTGATCGGTGGTGCCAGCAAACCCTCCTGTCTCAGCTTCAAGAAAAGCAGAGCTGGCTGTTCTCTTTCCTTCCTGACAAAAATTGTTGTATGCTATGCATATTAAACCCTTAGCAAGCATATTTTCAGCTTCCTTTATCTAATCACTTTGGATTGATAGTCTTTGGGTCAGTGTGTTTTTGTGTGTTTACTTCAACCCTATTTGGAAGGAAAAAAACAAAGTAGAAGTACATATAGTAACATAATGTAACAAAGCCTAACGCAGAAATACCTGCGGCTGTTATTACTGTTGGATGGCTACTGCTATCTTACTGTGTAATGTCTTAAGAAAGCGCTATTTTATATGAGATACTAAAAAGAATAATATAGCTGACTGCCTTTATGCTGTTAATGTCTCTCTCGCTATTGCTTAGTGCCAATTGAGATGCAAACAGTTGCATCTGAACTAGAGTTCAAATGGGGGAGATTCTCCCACCCTCACACACTGTTGCTGCCCTGCTGCCAGGATGCTGGACAAGACGTAACGGGCACAAACTTGAACATAGGAAGTTCCATCTAAACACGAGGAGGAACTTCTTTACTTTGAGGGCTGGAACAGGCTGCCCAGAGAGGTGCTGGAGTCTCCGACTCTGGAGACGTTCAAAACCTGCCTGGACGCCATCCTGTGCAACCTGCTGTAGGTGACCCTGCTCTGGCAGGGGGGTTGGACTAGATGATCTCCAGAGGTCCCTTCCAACCCTGACCATTCTGTGATTCTGTGATGCTAGTCTGCCTGCAGCTCCTCATGCTGGCAGGCACATACATAATTTAAATTCCCAAACTCCGTTGGCTTTGAAAAAAGTTTGCAGGGCCTCCCATTTAAATGTTTTTCTGCATATTTATTCAAGGCACAAATGTCATAAAACAAATTAATAAAGGGCTCATTAGAGATTCTTTTAGCACAATGTGGAAGTGAAGAACAAAGAACCAGCTTTTTAGGTAAAGCATCGTCTGATAGCCTGTGAGACCATCTGCAGGCCAGCTTTTCTATGAATTCTAGAAAATACTGGAAAGAACATGTGATAGTATTTGTATTCATTAATATCGGTGATGTATCCTCTGATTTTTATTTGGTTCACTGATGTGTGTATACCTACGAGAAAACTCTTTTCTCCAGTTAAAAAATCCTGTATAGGCGTATCATCTGGAAAACTGGTTTTGGATGGTTATGTAAATCTTTATGATGGTTTGACACTAATCCTTGACAAAATTGAAAAAGGTTCATTTGTAGGATGTAGGGCAGGCCTGGATAGGGGTTTTGAGGTAGATTTCAAAACCAAGGCAGAATACGAATCATGTACTTCAGCATTCCTAATGTGTCACAGCCTGAAAGGGCTCCAGAAAGTTTTCTTATTGCAAGAGTAGTTATGTTCTTGTTCTTGTATTTCTACAAGAGAAAGTTGATGAAGTGCATGCAAGAATCACCTCATTCAAGGAGCTGGAACACTTCAGGTTTTGTAAATATGTTCTTCTTGGAACATGTCCTGATTGATGATCCGTTTCCTCTTCCCCACTTCATAAATGACTGGTGTGACCTTGCTATCTACTCTCACTCAGCAAGGAGAATAACAAGGTTTTTAATTTCAGTCATGGTACTGCATTAACCAGGGTTATATATTAGTTTCCATTTCATTTGGTACAAATCTTGTTACAAAGGAGTGACCAGACTGAAGCAGTTTTTGGCGTGTGTGTGTTTAAAGGGCTGCTTGTACACACTGTTCAGCAGAAACAGGCTGAACCAAAATTATTTAACCAGACACACCACTTTTCTTTTTTTTTTTTTTTTTTTTTTTNTTTTTTAATGGCAATGATGTGAAGAGCTGCTCTGGAAGGCTCTCTCAGGGAGGGATGGGTGGTGATTTTGTGGAGGGCTGCAACTGAGCCTCCGCTGATGCAGCCATGTCAGTAGAGCCCTCTCTTGGAGATGGGATGTATGCCTGCAGTAAGAAGTTTTTTGTCAGCGTAGCTTTGCTACTGTCTTAGGCAACATGGGCTGATCTACCAAAAGCATTCTTCTGCTGGCACGTACATCAGGGCTGTTGCTCACATAACTACTTGGCTAGAGTTTGTGACTTCCTCCACGTGATCCAGCCTGACACAACTGTGTCTATTGGCTTAATGTGGACCGGTCCTGTGTTGGACAAGAGCATGCATAGAGGTCTTCCAGGTCTTGGTATCTGCAGAGCTCAAGATGAAACAATGGAAGAGAGAGGGTTTTCTTTCCCTCCCCGTTGCTGAAACGTCTTACTGTCTGTAGAGTTTAAAAAAAAAAAAAAGATTTTTTTTTAATTCTGAATTACTTTTATGCATGCAGATGAAAACGATCCCGTCTGGAATTCATCTCTTTACTGTACCTTAGAAATATATTAATCAGTTAACAGATACTGTAGGGAATCATTGTTGAACTGTTAAAAATCCATCTGCTTAACAACAGAATAAATGTGATTTTGATGATCAGCTTAGAATCAGTGTACTTTAATGTTGCTGCAATGTCCACTGGCTTTTTTGTGTTTCTTTTTTTAGTAAGAACTGTCCAAGGGTGAGAATTGACCTAAAAAATCCCTCTGGCAATGTCTTTCTTGAAAAGGCTGGATTTCAGATTTTGTTTCTAAATTGCCAAATGGTGTAAGATGAGTGAACACTAGAAATAATAAGAAAAAACCTATTTGTCTGTCTCTAATTATTTGTGCTGTGCAGAAACAAAAAAGTCACACTGGTGCTATAAATATTTCTATGATCTAACTTAGAAGCAATATTAACTGTGTTTAGGAAAGTCAAAAGAAAAAGACGTTACTATCTTTCAGCCATTAGTCATTCACATTAAACCATGGATAAAATGAGGTGGTTAATCAGAGAAAATGAGGTTAGATTACTCTTCCCACCTTTCATAATCTCAACAAAAAGTTTCCCATGGAAAAGCAGTAGATGCTACTACAAAAAATGGTCTTAAAATTAAAGAGTTTGGTTCAAGTAAACACAGAAAAGCAGCCAGTGCATTATCAGATATTTATTGTGCTTTCTTTTGTTGCAAAGACCATTTGCCCCTTGAACAGAGAAAGAAATTAGCTGCTCGATTTTGTCCAGAAAATGATGCAGTTAGAAAAGGAAGCATTTATTAGAACCGCTTAGTCATTTTCTAAAGTTAAAATGTGAAAATAAATACTTCCAACTGTCTTCATAGGAATACTTATTCAACATTTTTGTTTGCCTGCCTTTTTGAAGAATTCTTGCAAACTATTCCTTTTAATTTCTAAAAATCTGTATTTAGACCCCAAGCCAAAAAAAACCCAACCCCATGATCAAGAAAATCCTGTCAAGGACCACAGGAGGGTAGAGGTGGAAGGAAGAACAGACCAAGTTCAGGGAAGATAAGGAGAGAAAACAATTCTCAACAAAATGGGAAAAGCCTACATAGAGAAAGTGAAAATTATCCTGTTTCTCATTTATTATTAGAGAAAATAAAGAGTAAACAACTAGTTCGGGGGACCACATAGATTTTGAGAAACTAGAAGAATACTCAAAATCCAAAATAAAAAGGAGGACAGAGTTCAGAGGCAGCATTCTAAGACAGACTGTGTAGTAATTTGGTTTTCTAAAGATTAAATTACAAATAGTCTAAAATTACGTTGCTGTTGGACAGACAAATGGTTAATACTTATTTTCTAATGCAAGAAAATGTAATCTACAGCAGTTTCAGATGGTTCCCACCTGAAAAAAATTGTTATACTTGCTCGTGATCCTGGGTGAGTCTCTCACCTGGGTATTATAGAATTGTTCAGGTTGGAAAAAAATTTTAAGATCGAATTCATCCATTAACCTAGCACTGCCAAGTCCACCACTAAACCATGCCCCTCAGCACCACATCTACCCATCTTTCAAATACCTCCAGGGATGGTGATTCCACTGCTTCCCTGGGCAGCCTGTCCGAATGGGTGATAACCCTTTCGGTGAAGAAATTTTCCTAATATCCAACCTAAACCATCCCCTGGCACAACTTGAGGCCATTTCCTCTTGTCCTATTGCTTGTTACTTGGGAGAAGAGACCGACCCCCACCTCTCTACAACCTCCTCTCAGGTAGCTGTAGACAGCGATAAGGTCTCCCCTCAGCCTCCTTTTCTCCAGGCTAAACAACCCCAGTTCCCTCAGCCACTCCCCATAAGACTTGTTCTCCAGACCCCTCACCAGCTTTGTTGCCTTTCTCTGGACATGCTCCAGCACCTCAACGTCTATCTTGTAGTGAAGGGCCCACTGGGAAATTATTATTTCAATTAATAAAATATTGTGGTTAAAACATAATGGGCTGAACAATTTAACATCTGTATTAATGAGCTGTATGATGAGACAGACTGCACTATCTGCAAGCCTGAGGCCTATACATGTTAGACAGCAGGTGGCTTTGCAGGGTGACCTAGAAAGACTGGAAAAATGGGTTGACAGGAACAACTCCATGAAGTTCAACAAAGGCAGATGAGAAACTCTGTGATTAGGATGGAATAAGCGTGTGCAACAGTACAGCCTGGGAAACAAGTGGAGAGAAAGCACCTCCATAGAAAAAGGCCTGGGTGACCTGGTGAACAAATTGAGGATGAGTTCCAGTGTGCCCTTGCAGCAAAGGCGGCCAACTGCAAACTGGGCTGGTTAGCAAGAATATAGCCAGCACATCAAGGCAAGTGCTTCTTCCCCTCCATACAGCACTTGTGAGACCACATCTGGAGTACTGCCTCCAGCTTAGGACTCCCTCCTACAAGACATGGACGTGCTGGAGCTAGTCCAGTGCGGGCCACCAAGATGGTCAGGAGGCTGGAGCACAGCATGTATGAGGAGGGCTGAGGGAACTGGGTTTGTTCAGACTAGAGAAGGCCTGAGGGGACCTTACTGCTGTCTACAAGTACGTAGTGAGATGGTGTAGAGAAAATGCAGGCTCATGATGACAGGGTCAGAGGCAAAGAAGACAAGTTGGAATAATAATTCCTGTGGACTTAAGCTAACAGAAAAAAGAATTAGCGATGTGAGAGTTCACTACAACTACAAAGTTGTAACTAAAACATTTTTTGAGTGCTCTTGTCAAAGGGGGAAACAAGACTTTTTTTTTTTTTTCAGTTAATATATACGCCTGTAAGAACAAGCCTATGTAGGACATGTGAACTGTGGCCCCTTAAAACTGTCTAATGTTGGCATGTGGGCTTTTTGACATCAAATTTTGGAGAAATCTCGGGATGTATTTTGGTGGTTTTCTCTCTTTAGAAGGATAATAGTAAAGGAAGAAAACCCAAACAATAGAAACCAGTCCTGACCTGCTCCCTCTGCAGTGATAATTATCTATCAAATAGTGCTAACCTAAGCAGATATTATCAATTTCTGGTGTGCCATTTCGGAGCTCAGCATGTGGTTGGATTTGCAGGACGGTGGGGGGGAGAAGGGGACTTTCATAATCATGTGATTTCTGTTACTTGGATTCTGTTTTATCCAAGCTGCCTGCAGTATTATTTATGGAATTTACCAATCCATTTCTTTATTTAAAAAAAAACCCTAAAGTCAGACCATATAGCTAAAATCAGTACAAATGCTTGGGAAGCTTATGGAAAGCAAAGATCAGAAAGAAATAAAGATTATTTTTTAAACTGAATAAACCACAGTGACTTTTATAGTACTGTTGTGTATTTGTCTGAAGTGTGTGAAAGATAATAGTTATCTAGATAAAAGTTTTCCTTTAATGGGTTAGAAAGTATGCTAAAATCTTTGGGATTTTGTTGGTGGACTTCTGCCAATGCTGTATATTTTCATGCAACGTTCATCTGAAACAAACAAAAAACCAAACAAACAAGTTTCATTTCTGAATTTCCTGTAATGTAAAATTCCTCTTAGAAGGAGGTGAGTTGACTGGCAGACTTCCTTAACAGTGTAACGGAGAGCAAAGAATGAAAAGGCATTCAAACTTGACACAGTTTTGAGTATGAGATCCACTGGGAAAGAAAATGGGAAGAAGGACAGAGCTATGCAAGCCCAACCAGGAGGTTCTTCTGACCTACTTTTAGGTAACAGATCTTAACTTGGCAGTCACTGACACTTCAGAAATGACAGACATTAGATACCATAGTATCATAGGTAATAACCCAAACAAAAGCTTCGGGACTTAATTATGTTTACTTTAAAATTGCATTTTCCTTTTGTTGTTTGTACTAGAAGATATTTCTTCTTTGGAAAATTGTGTAGTCTATGGAGGAAGTTACCTAGTTCATCAAGAATATGTTTGTATGTGTAACAGGATAAATGTTGTGGATTCTGTGCACACAAATCCAGAATGTTCTAATTATCCGTGTTTATTAGAGTTGCCTGTGTACCTTTGACAATTTGTGTCCCTGCTTTAGAATAGAAAAGGTTAGAAATCTCTAAATGCTGCTCAGCTCATTCTCCCACATATGGGAGAAATTAGAGTATCTACTAGGGTTTTTTAAATGAGTTTCTATAGTACTACTAATAATAGACTTGTTTAAGCCCTTAAAGAAAAGCATTCATTTTGAAGAGGACTAGTGAATAGTTCTGGTTCAACACAGTAATTTAAAGATTCCAGCTTTGAAAACTTGCCAAGCTGGGAGATGCTTTCCCAGTGGATGATATGTTTTGGGTACCTGCTTTGTTTGAGGGACCCTCGTATTCCCCTCTAAATTTCTGATTTGTAATTCCCTCTGAAAGCCAACTGGGATTCAGGGTTCATCCTTGTGAACTTCCAGTGGGATAGTGCAACACATGAGAATTGTTTCTGTGGTGCTTTTTCAGCAAGTAGTTGCTTTTCCCATGTTGATAAATCAGGGATGTGGCTCTTGGGCCTGGAGTCAGAAGTGCTTCATGCTGGCCAGTGGAAGGGCAGTCATTAAATTGTTGTTTCAGTTCCTTGTGACAGAGAGTCAGCCTGGAAGGGTGCGTGTGGGTGTGAAATGAAAGTTGTATACGAATACTTGTTCTGTCAAGATACATGACAAAAGTTTGGAGAAGGTGATACTGGTGAATTGAGAGCTTAGATCTTGTGGGAACAAGTAACTTGGCCAAGGCCATTAATTCCAGTGAATGTCCGTAACTAGGTGTAATCACTGTGAGTGCAGGTTATAGTTTTTCAGTGCTGCTGGAGAGCCCTCCCTCACACTCCAATGCGGTGCCCATCCCTTCTGCTATCGAGGCTGCTCACCCCTGCCGGGGAAAGGAAATGGTACCTTTTCCAGTGTGATTTCAGCTTTCTTCCAGGCATAATTAGGGGGTAACAGCAAAGTAAGGTCCTTTGTGTGGGTGGCTGTGTTGTGCATGAAGCAGGTTGCAGCAGCCCAAAGCTCTTCTGGCACAATTACTTACCCATTTTTTTCATTCTTGTATTCTTCTGAGCTTGATTTCTTCAGCCTTCACATTTGCATTCATGTCTGTTCCCTGATCTTAGTGTTTCCATGCACAGGTTGGACTTGCTTTATTGTCCATGACTCCTACCTTTGAGCTCTCTTTCAATTACCCCACCCCCCAAAAAAACCCCAACTCTGTTACTGTTTCACTTGCTTAGCTGGCTTTTCATTCTCCATCTGCTCAACTTTTCCACTTCCATTGCTTTCAGTCACATCATTTCAGTTCTCTTTCTCTGCTTTCTGTTGTGCTCTTTCAGCAGCTCCCAGCAACTCCTTATTGTGCCTTTCCTGTTTTCACTTTTTTCTAGAAAAGTCAGCTACTTTTGGCTCTAGTAGGAGGCAGATAGACATAACTGAACTGGGTCTGTGTCCCCAGGAAGGCTACTGACTTTGCAGTATTAAAGCTCGCTTCCTGTGAGCAGAGAGAAGTGGTTTTTTTACTATAAGGAAACCAGTTTTTCTCATGAATCTTGTAAACAGATCCTGAAGTTCAATCTATGTAAATCACATTTCCTACTAGAAAAATAAGCTGTCGTTGGAAAATTTTGCATGTTATAGCTTAGACATATGGTCTTATTTTGAGTGCCAGTACTGATGAAAGAAATCTGTTTCTTTGTGTTGCTATGCTGACAGACTTAAAATTGACACTTCTGTACAATGCGTGGAGCTACTTTGAGACCAACTCTTGGAGAAGAAGAGCCAGAGTAGCCCCTCTCGAAACCAGCCGTGCTGGTTTGGAAGATTGCCACTCCCAGTTCACGCAGCAAGCAGTGAAACGTGTTTGGCAAAACAGTCAGGACCAATGATGAAATAACAAAAGATTTTTAGATTGCCATCAAGCTCCAGGTACCTAGTCGTCAGGAGTGGTTGTGAACATCTGAAGGCTCCTATACCTTCATGTGAAATGGTCTGAATAGTGTCTTGTCAGTATTGCTACAGTATAGATAATCAAGGTACAGACAACCACCGTGAATGGGGTCTACTTTTCCGTTTACTTTCTACCATAAGCTGTCTAAAACCCCAAAAAGACAGTTTGGGTGACTGAAGCTAATGAGCAGGTTTTTGTGCTCTTTGAAACACTTTCGGTTCAATTTGTTTTGCTGTTTGAGAAAATTTTGTTGTTTAATTTTTTGAGCCTTTTTATTGTGAACCTTTCATCTTTTACAGCAAAAGCTTGATACTCGGAAAAGGAAGATTTTGCCTTGATGTCAAAATGTGTCTGTGCTGGGGGTTTTTGTTTCTGCTTCTTTTCTTATCTCCCTCTTTCTTGCTCTTGAAGACAGATTCTTAACGTACTCATGTGGGAGTTCCTATAATAGCGTGAGACATACATTTGAAGATTATCTACTGCCAGACTGGAGATAAAATATACTCTCAAATATATGTAGAAATAATAAAACTAATAAAACAAAATCCCTAGTAACGTCTTCAACTACATTGCATGCACTAGATGAACTAGAAGTACAGGGTACTTCTGTTACTGTGCTTTCCTTTTCTTCACCAGCTGGTCTTCTAACCATCGGGTACCTTGTGAACATTAAACTTCATTTAATAAGAATAACAAAGAAGGAGCTGCACTTTTCATGTCAAACAACCAAACCCCAAAAAGTTTTGCATAACAATGTCCAGAAAGGTAACAGGCCCCAAAGGAAGCCTTCCCTTTGGTGTTCAGGGAGGTTAAGGCTCTAAGTGATGATTGCTCAGGTCCTATGGATCCACTGCGTCATGGATTTCAGCTTAGACTTTGGTGGAGAGGATTGCTTTTTTTATGTAGCCCTCATTATTTGGTGTTTTTGCATGCTTCCGTCTCCTGTAATGAGTATGAGAATATGCAATTTGAACTTTAGGAACTAATAAAACAAGTTTAGTGTGCTAATTTGTAATGTGGAGGTTAATAAACAAATAGAACACAAGTGTCTTTCTGAGTTGGTTTTGCTACTGTATTTTTTGTTCATTTTTGCTTGAAAGGGGCTTAATTTTGGCGTTACTGGTCTGGTTCACATTACTGTGGATTGTTGAAATGTTTCAAGAAGTGGACAGACTTTTTTTGTAGTTAACTGGTTATGAAACTGATGAAAATTGATGATCCTTCATCTTTCTTAGCCTGAGTAGATCTCTCACTGTTCCCTAAAATATGTTGCAAATAGGTATCTTAATTTAAGGACCCCATGTAAGACTTAAGAAACCCTGCTAGGAGTGTTTCCTTAGATCTGTCACAGCCTTATACTTTGCCTTCAATGCATAAATGGGTTGGGGTTTTTTTGGGAACTGCCTTAGCTGTTAGCATGAAAATGTGTTTTGCCAGTTTATCTCCAAACTCCTTCCTCTTCTGTGTTACTGATTGCTCTGTACTATCTTGTGTAGACGCCGTGTTTATAGGTCTGGTAGCTCAGTGTGTCCAGAACAAGCTTACATCAAGGGCAGTGGTTAGTGCTCGCTCCAGATTAATCAGGTTTAAACAAGATACTTGTGCTCATTTGGTACAAGCAATGGATCCAGCATGATCGTTTCCATTAGGAAAAGCGGCAGTTATGTGGCTAGAAAAAGCTTTTAATGGGGCTGCATAATTGGATACTAGAATAATTGAAAAGTGGGAACAGGGTGGCAACATTTCCTTCAGGTTCAATCAAACATGCCTATGTTTAATGCCAGGATATGTTTTTCAATGTCAGCACAGGAAATGGTTTTCTTAAGATAATTTTGGGTTGGTTTTTTTTCTATTTTGTTTTTGTTTTCATGTTGTTTTAGACTTGAGTTTCTGTGAGTGGCACAGATGGATAAAAGGGAGAGTAAATCTTTCGTTTGCTTTGAAAAAAGTAGGAACTTGAAATGAATCGGGTCTACTGGGACGGGATTCTTGGCATTTTTTCACCTTCACAAACTGTCTTTCAGGTAGAGCTCTTGTGTGCCTGATAGCAAATTCAGGTCATTTTATATTGGCTGGTTTCCTTAGCTACCATTCTGATTTTATTTCCATAATATTCACTTTTCTTTTATCTAGTATTTGCTTTGATGAGTCTAGCTCTTTTGGAGAGCAGTCAAATAAAAAAAGTGATACAGCCCATTTTATCACAGCTTTTTCCATGATTTATTTCAGCCTGATCTTTTCTATGCAGATTCTAAGCAGATACAATTGATCTACAGGTTGTATCTTGGCAAAAGCAGAGCCGTATGAACCCATCTGGTACAGCATTTTAAAATGGAATTGTTCTGCTGTTAGTAGAAACCTTCCTTCGATCAACTAACTGTTTCCATACTCTGGAAGGCTGTTGCATGACTTTGCTTTCTCTCTATAACTGGTTAAATGACAGTTTTAGGTAACAAAATCAGAGCTCACACTAAGATTTTGGGGCTGCTGTATCTTATTTTTCCTGTTGAGTTTATGTTTGAAGAGTTTGCCTTCTTAGTCAAGCTGGTCCTAGATATTTTTTTTCCTCATGCCTTAAACTAAAGGGACAGAACCAAACAAAATTGTTGCAAAGTTCCGATAAGCTCATAATTTTCAGGAAGATGTGTAACTCTATGACAAAGTTATGTGCACTCTTCTATCCCTTAGCTGCTATTTCAGATGCTGTGATAATCTTTGCCTGTGGTTCTAGTAATGAGTTTGGCTACTGATGGCTACTCTGAGTGTTTAAGAATTCAAAATGGAAAAAAGACCCTGTCATGAAACAGGTGCTTTGTTGCTACATACTGAGCAAAACTAACACACAATGTGTGTAAAGAAAAGAAAACTATTGATTATATATACATTCTTTCACTATGTATTGGGTTTGTGTGGCCAGGTTTTGGTAGCAAGGGGGGCTACAGGGGTGGCTTCTGTGAAAAGATGCCAGAAGCTGCCCCCATGTCCGATAGAGCCAATGCCAGATGGCTCCAAGATGGACCCGCTGCTGGCCAAAGCTGAGCCCAACAACGACGGTGGTAGTGTCTGTGGGATAACATCTTTAAGAAGGGGAAAAAACTGCTGCACAACAGCAGCCAGGGGAGAGGAGTGAGAATATGTGAGAGCAACAACTCTGTGGGCGCCAAGGTCAGTGAAGAAGGAGGGGGAGAGGAGTGAGAATATGTGAGAGCAACAACTCTGCGGGCGCCAAGGTCAGTGAAGAAGGAGGGGAGGAGGAGCTCCAGGCACTGGAGCAGAGATTCCCCTGCAGCCCGTGGTGAAGACCTGGTGAGGCATGCTGTCCCCCTGCAGCCCGTGGAGGACCCCATGCTGGAGCAGGATGATGCCCGAAGGAGGCTGTGATCCTGTGGGAAGCCCATGCTGGAGCAGGATCCTGGCAGGACCTGTGGCCCTGTGGAGAGAGGAGCCCATGCTGGAGCAGGTTTGCTGGCACGACTTGAAACCTAGTGGAGGGATCCACACTGGAGAAGTCTGTTCCTGAAGGACTGCACTCCATGGAAGGGACCCATGCTGGAGCAGTTCATGAAGAACTGCAGCCTGTGGGAAGGACTCGTTGCAGAAGTTCGTGGAAGACTGTCTCCCGTGGGAGGAACCAAACGCTGGAGAAGGGGAAGAGTGTGAGGAGGAAGGAGCAGCAGAGACAACGTGTGATGAACTGACCACAACCCCGATTCCCCGTCCCCCTGTGCCACTCGGGGGGAGGAGGTAGAGGAATCTGGAGTGAAGCTGAGCCCAGGAAGAAGAAAGGGGTGGGGGGAAGGTGTTTTAAGATTTAGTTTTATTTTCTCATTATCTTACTCTGATTTGATTGATAATAAATTAAATTAATTTTTCCCATGCTGAGTCTGTTTTGCCCATGATGGTAACTGGTGAGTGATGTCCCTGTCCTTATCTTGACTTGTGAGTTTTTAGTTGTATTTTCTCTCCCTGGTCCAGCTGAGGAGGGCAGTGACAGAGCAGCTTTGGTGGGCACCTGGCATCCAGCCAAGGTCAACCCACCACATACTAAGTTTTGATATAACTGGCAATGAAGCATGCAATTGTGCTACCAACTGCCAAAAGAAATAAAATAGAGAGGTTTTTTGTTATATTTATGTTGGCTATTTGTATATAATTGGAAGAATTTCTTACTTCGAAACAGGATTGTTTTATTAGTGAATGCTTTCATTTATGCATGGTCAGAATAGTGGGGCCCTTGATGATGCACCTTTTCAGAGGTGTTAGGGGTCAGTCCCTTATCTGAAGAAATATTTTTCTTAATATTTGAGTTCTTGACTACAAAAGACATCTGCTTTTATACTTACGCTATATTCCACTTTGTAAAGGAAAAAGAGTGGTAGGATAGCCCCCAAAATTTCATAAAGCTCTCAAGGATTCAGTATTTGGCAAACGTTTATAGTGAAGTTTAGGGTTTTCTTGTATTAAACATGATAAAAACATTCACAATTAATATCCACATAGATTTTCTTTTCTACATTCTTGAATAACCATCTGATCTAGTCTGGAAAATAATGGTTGAGGCCAGGGAAATTAAATGACAATTTAGGTAATAGAAGTCTGTCCAGCATAGTTTATCAGATAGTAAAGTAGAATGACCTGGTAATATAATCTTTCACCATATTTTTTATTAATTCTATATTAAGCCAATTAAGTTGTCTAACATTTCTACTTAATGAAGAAAGCAGTGAAATTTATTGCTTGCAGTTACTGGTTATGTGATACTACCTTTAAGAAGAAATCGATGTCTGCACAATGCTTATCCCCAAATAGCTGGTTAGACTGTAAGCCCAGAGTTGGTTCTGCAGGTTGCAGGGCATGGCTGGTTGCTTGGACTTAGGATGTCAGGGTAGCGTAAGTCAACTATGTTAGTAGAGTGGTTCACTACTACAGCTGCATACTATATAATTAATCTCTTACATTCTTTCCAAGATTATTCAGTGTATAATCATATGCTTGTCTCTCATTTCTGTATGTCTTAATTACTGTTGTGGTTTGGGCCGGAGTGGCCACTCAGGCAGAATCACAGATGCTCTGCCCTACCTCTCTCTGAGCAGAGTCGGGGAGGAAGAGACTTAAGAGTTTAGAAGGAACTAAACTACTTTAATGAAATATTAATAATAAAATAAAAAGAAAATAATGAAATATATACAAAACTGTATCAAACTCCCAGGATGATGATCACATCACTGGCTGCCACTCGTGAAGTCCCAGACTGGACTCAGTGACAGATGGGAACTGGATTCCAGATCTGGATTCAGGAATGCACAGTTTGGGATCAAAGGCAGATGAACAGACAGAGTCCTCCTCGGACGCCGGCCATTGAAGAAAGAGGGCTGACCCTTTCATCCCTCAGCTTTTATACTGAGCATGAGGCAGATGGGATGGAGTACCCTGTTGGTCAGTTTTGGGTCACCTGTCCTGTCCGCTCCTCCCCGCAGGTGCGACCCCTCTATGTTTTTCCGCTTCCAACCCTCCAACAGGGCAAATAACAAGGTTAGCTGCCCTTGGGTATCATAGCAATATGTATAAGCAAGAGCATCTCTGCATGCCATGCCTGGGTATCAGCTATAAACATAGATCTTACCACTCTGAGAGCAAACAGTTTCTGCACAATATGCTCTTCATTTCAGTAGTTAGAAGAGGCTTAGCTAAAAAGTGAAGTTACTGAACAGAAAATTGTTTGTGTTTTACCTCACACCAGGACAATTACAAGTATTGTTTCTGTCTTCACAGTTTCAATACAAAGCTGTTTTCAGCTGGGGATGCCTGAGAAGGACAGAGGAGAAGGTTTCTTTTCAGAGTGGCAGCATCAATAAGTTCTGGGGACACTGAATGGGGAAGCAAAAGATTGGTGATTACAAATTTAAGGAAAGGTCTGCAACTCTGCATATGCACTTTTATGTCAGGGGGGTAGAAACTGCAATGTACTTGATAGCCCTGTACATTTCCTAGTACTGATAAATATGCATTGTCAGTAAGGGACGTACATCTGTCTGTGGGTGGTTCTTTTAGAGATTAGGATACTTTGCTTACTTAAGAGCTATTCCCTCTTGTTCCTTTTCTGCAAGGCTGCACTGCTTGCTTACAATTTATTTGCATTTTTAGGGTAAGTGATGTGTGCTGATGCTTGTACCAGATATCAGTTATACATACATTTTTTTAGGTTTTGGTATCTGATGTTAGCTTTCCACAAGCATGTCACTGGAGCCAGCCATTTCTGCTATTGAGTTGCATATCCTGGATATGTCCAGGAGACATGTTTCACATGAGGGAAGTTCCAGCAAGAAAACGGTGTTGCACCCAGTTCAGTCCAATTCAGTACCGATTTTAGTAAAATAAGTCATCTGGGTTATATAGAAAACAGATCTTACTTTAAGAGGCTGGGTACCAGTTTGATGAAACTTTTACAGAAATCTTGGTTACAAAATATATATTTGAATAATAAAACTAAAATGTGCATTGGCACTACACAATATTTTTATTGCAAGAATAAATCAGTTTAAAGAAAAGCTGGCAACTTTGCTATAAGTAGGAATTTGGGGTTGGACATGTTGGGAAGGTTCTTTTTTGAGTCTTGGATCTGTTGTTGACTTGAAATAATGTCGGCTAAGATTCAGTTTACAGATCAAGACACCTAAACTTTGGTATATGAATAGGAACTTAGATACTTAATCACATGGTAGATTATAAAGCCATTTTAGATACTCTAAGGTATCTCAGAAATCTTCATGAAGCTGACACATATGACACAGGGCCTGTGTTTCTGGAGTGGTGGCTGGAGGACAGACAGGATACCCGTGTGGTATCTCAAATGTGTTGAGGCACTGTCCCCTAGATGCCTATACTTCAAAGTGTGCTAAATCAGAGTAGTTAGGCTTAATTGATTTATATTGCCTCAATTTTCTTTACTATAATGGATGGAAGCTTAGATACCTTAGATCTTCTGTAGACACCTCAGTTTACGTGTCTGAATCTGGGAGCTGAATCTTACCATTAACAGGCTGCCCAAGGAAGTGGTGGAATCGCCATGCCTGGAGGTATTTAAAAGACGGATAGACGTGGTGCTTAGAGATATGGTTTAGTACTGGTGTTGGCAGTGTTACGTTGATGGTTGGACTAGATGATCTTAAAGGTCCCTTCCACCTAGACAATTCTATGATTCTATGATTGGTAACATTAGTTATGTGGAACAAAACTGTTAGAAATGTTGGCTTGTTCTTGTAACATCTGAATACTTACAGCTATAACCATGACAAGATAGTTATCTAGATTGTACCTGCTTGACTAGTGCTTTTTATTACAGCTAGAGGCTGAAGGAGTTGGGGCTGTTCAGCCTGGAGAAGAGAAGGCTCCGCGGAGATCTTATTGCGGCCTTTCAGTACCTAAAGGGGGCCTACAGGAGAGCTGGGGAAGGACTTTTTACTAGGGCATGTAGTGACAGGACAAGGGGGAATGGCTTCAAACTGGAAGAGGGCAGGTTTAGATTGAACATTAGGAAGAAGTTTTTCACTTTGAGGGTGGTGAGGCACTGGAACAGGTTGCCCAGAGAGGTTGTTGAGTCCCCATCCCTGGAGGTGTTCAAGGCCAGGCTGGACGTGGCCTTGGGCAATCTGGTCTAGTGGGAGGTGTCCCTGCCTATGGCAGGGGGGTTGGAACTCGATGATCTTCAAGGTCCTTTCCAACCTAAACCATTCTATGATTCTATGATTCTATGATTATCTGAAAGCTCAAGGGAACACAGAAATTCAGGGAATTGTCTGTAAGAGGTTCATTTTGAGGTGATGGCAAAAGAAGCATTTATCATCCCTGGAGGCTGAAGAACGCTGGATAGAAAGTAGTAGGATTATTTGTATAAGAAATGTCAGTGAGGACATTACCAGAACATACAGGTCTTCTGTTGCCATCTGTTGTTTTCTGTTCTGCTAAGCATGTGCATAATTTCATTCACATGAGCAACTACATTAATCTGAATAGGAAGGTCTTGCTTATGTACAGATGAGAATGTATATAAGTCCTTTAAAACCCACACTGGATAAATTTAAAGAAAAGCTAGATGACTTTTATTTGTTCCACTCATTTAATTCTTGCTGTGTTTGATTTCTTGTTTAAGTGTTAAAAGTAAGGCATCAATTCCCTGGAATGCTCAATGAACTTTTAACAGATACAAAGGCATGTTTTGATTTCATATTTAAGATTTTACAACTCTACTGCATTAGGTGATAGGCAAAATCCTTATAGCTTAAAAAAGTGAGAATTATCTGAAATAAAGATATTTAAATAGACATGTCTGCATTTATTCTAGATGTCTAACCTCCCATATGGTCTAAGGGATTAATGACAAACACCTAATTCCTGGTCAGTTGAATTTCTGAAAACAGATCTAACCTGTACAGTCAATAGCACAGTAAATGTGAGTGAAGTGTAGATGTATCTGTGTAGATCCCTAAATTTAGACACAAAACTCAAAATGAGTCCCACCACAAAATGTAAATTTGAATAGTTACATCTTACTGTGGCCAGAATTGTGTTTTTCTGATAATGCTGGGATGGATCTACCTCCTAAAATAAACCACTCATGGAAGAAGGAGGAAGAAGAGGGTTGCTTAGCTTAAAAGACCCATTACAAAGTCTGACATCTCTTCGCTTACTAGTGTGTAACGTAGTCATAAGACAGTCTAAACTCTTGAGCAGTTAATAAACTTTATATGTAATGCTCTTGCATTGAAGAGGAACGTGTGTAATAATCTCTCATTTTCTATCTGAGAAGAGAAAGACCAGTTAGTTTCTTTTCAATTTAGCTCATTAGGAAGCAGGTAAAAAGAGTCAAAATGAGTATATAGTCTGAAATAGATGTTTACATTACTTTATAGTCCAAAAAAGAGAAAGGGGTACCTCCTAGGGTCCCACTCAGTCTTTCTCTATAGTATGCGGAGGGTGCCCAGAGGAGTAATTTCGAGTAGACACGTAAGTTTTAGACACAGTGAAACCATATGCTACCCATGAGTAATTTGATAATATATGTCACTGGTGTTAGCACGTTTCAGTGCCCTCAGCTCTCAGGTCAAATCTTTGTAGTTCATCAGGCCAGCCAGTCTCCCTGTCACCACATGAATGCAATAGGGAGAATCCTCCCAAGCTGATGATGCTGGTACTGTTGTGGGTGTGGAAGGAGCTGTTCCAATGCAATCATCCTTCAGCCTGAGGACCACGCGGGTGGGATGGCTGTAGGTCAAGGAAAAACACCTACCCAGGAGGAAACTGGGTGGGAAGGAAAACATAGATGTCAGACATCTGTGTGTCTGCAACTGCAAGCCAAGTAGGCACTTAGTAGCTTGCTCATCAGAGGAAAGATTCACTTATTTTTGAGTTGCCATAATTAGGAAGATGCTTAAAAACACAATTTTAAGATATGCTAATCTGTGTGGAAAGCTTTTTTTTTAATTGACCACTAAACAAATTTCAAGGCTGCACCTTCTTTGCAGTAGTTCTGCAAAAATGTGCCTGCTAACATTTCTTTCTGTTCACGTTCTTTTGTGTTGCATTATCCTAGGCTGTTTCTTTAGATTTCATTTAGACCATTGTAGTGCTAGAAGGGAAGACCATAGTATTGAGATTGGCCTCTGCCTTCCTCTAAGCAACTCTGTGTTACTGTATTTAAAATACTTATTTGCGTTAATTATTTATCATGCTAGTGAAGAGAAATGTATTGCTGAGTCCTGTCAGAAGCCCAGAATACAGTAGTTGGTAATCTGTTTAGTATCTGAAAGGCAACAATAAAATCTGTTAAGCATATCAGGTTTATCAAATCCCCTCAGGATTTCAGGGCTTACTAACCTGTATTTGGATAAGTACTTATTTTAGACAGATGGAATTTTTGGCAGTCACTGAAATTCCTTTTCTACCTCCATGGAAATCTTGACTGACTCTCAAATAATATCTGATTTTGCAAATGTAAATATTGCATATTGGAGACTGCATACTTGGAGACTGTACTTATAAAATTATTACAGTTAGAGACCTTTTATTTGGCATTTCATTTGGAATCATTCTGGTTAGCAATAGATGTCACATGTCAGCTGATATTACGCTTGTCTAAATTCCCTTCATAGAGATTCCACGTTAGTTATTCCGCTGATAGCATCTTTATTAGAGTTATACCAGTACTGACTCACAGCATCTACTGTACAAATGAATTCATTTAAGTAGAAATTCAGATATGGTCTAGTAAAACTTAGTGACTTCTTTATTTAAAAAAAATAAATCATTATAATGCATTAAATGTTAATTCCTGTGACTATAAACTATGTATCTAAATGTACGACTGCATGTTGATGCATCTGTAGAAGAAAGACAATATTCACGAAGGCAGAAATTAACAAGATTAATTTTGTTACCATGATTCATGCAGGGGATTAGAGATCTAAAGTTGCCTACAACCAGTGTTTTTAATCTATAGTATAGGTAAACTCTGTTGAAAATTGACAACTGTCATAAGAACATGCTCAACAAATCTGAAAGTGATGTTGCAAACTGCTGTTGTCTCTTTCCAGAATGGTTACCACAGCCAGAGCTTTCCTAAGTAGGCTTCTTTGAGGGTCAATACATCCCAAGGGAGTTTTAAACTAATAGGAATGGCTCAGAAATAGCCAGGAAGAAAACCCCCTTAATATTTGTTCAGCTTTTTTGGCTCTACAGTTTAAGCTGTGTTTCATGCTGCTGTTTGGTCTTGTCTTCTAGCTGCAACCCAGAGAGCTGAGACAGGTCTCACTGCACTGGTGTGATGTTCTGGCTAGGGGATCACGTTGGGGGAGACACAGATCACCACCAATATTTTTTAGTATGTTTTTTATTGATTGTTACTAACAGAATCAAGCTGTTACTGTTAATAGCAGATAACTACGCCCACTGAGCCTGCTTGCAGTTCACTGGCGTACACGCTCGTTGTAGGTCCCAGGAGGAAGCAGCAGCAGGGAGGGCAGCCCCAGCCCCAGCAGAGGCTTGGACTGATGCACCAGTGGGCTTGAGATGGATGTTCAGAAAGTCCCTCAGGGTCTCTCAGGGTAGTGAGTGCTGGGGGCCTCATGCAGAGCTGGTGACTCTGGTTGTGCTGCATTTATTGGTTCTCACAGAGTCAGCAGCACCACCAAACTCCGGAGCTCTGCAGGTCTTGGGAGACTTCACATGTTGCCTCTCGATGGGCACAGCTTAGTTTTTTGTTCAGGAAACTCTTTCTTCGTCCACAGACACAGGGACCTACAGAGCACATCCACACCAGCTCACACCTGCTGAACTGCAGAATTGTTATTCTCACGTGAAAAATGAGAAGCTAGGCATCTCTGCAGATCTTACTCTATTACAACTCTCCCTGAGCAGCTTAATCATTTTAGCTGCAGGTGCTGCAAGACGTACAGGTCGGTGAGTTTGGGAGGTGGGGTGCTGGGTGTTTCTGTCCCCTTATATGTTGCAGTTTTTAAATGATTTTGTGGCTTTAAAATTACATGAAATCTGCTTTTAAGACAACCAGTTCTGATTGAAAGCATACAAATGCAGCTCTAGCAATTTTTTGGTTGCTTTGAGATTATAAATTCCTATAATTACATGAAGGATTCAGGGTAAGATGATTTTTAATGGGACACGTGGGTTGAGGAGTCAAAAGGACGATCCAAGCTTGATGTAGTAGCCCACATATAGGCAACTAGTGCCCCTTGAGATACAGAGGAGTATTGTGCCTGGCTTTCATCTGTTGCTGTGCAAGTCTCCTGTGCAGTTGATTCATAGTTGATATCACTGCCATAATGAGCTATGCCATGTTGATTTCTCCAGTAACTTTGAGCCTCCCAGTTGACAGTAGGTGCTCATGTATGCAAATCTGAATTTGGTCTATAGTCAGTATAGTCATTGGAGCAATTTGGATTACTCACTGAAAGGTATCTATTCTAGGGTGAGCTAGATCTTTCTTTAGGCTTTTTATTTTAATCAATACTATATCTCCTATAATTGTCATGGGAGGATAGGTACAGAGATTGCATGTGAACACCTAAATTTAGCGTCTAGCTAGACTTAGTCCCATCCTACATTATACCAGAGCATACGATATATTTTATATGTTGTTATCTTGGTGACTTGTTTTACTGTTCAGCATGTTATTGTCTGCTGTTTGTGTAATACAGTCTTCACAAACTTAAGGTGAGGAGAGAGATTATGCAATGCAAAAGGATTTTACTGTGCATATAAATAATAAAACAAATATATACAAAAAGTTTCTTAAAATAGGTTTATTGGTTACTTTCAGATAATTGTTTACAGTAGGTTAAAGGAAGATCGCTAAAATAAGAATGCTGTGATGTGTCATTTCTAATGTGCTGGTCTGAATCATGCTTGTATGCAATCACCGTATCTGCTCACTGCAAGGCTGCCAAGCTGCCCACACGTTCCCATGATGAATTTGCCAAGAGAAGTCTGATCTCCTTCTGGCCATCTGCATTTGTTTTGAGTCATAAATCCCTGGGTGTGTTTATTAGCTACTGTATTTATTCGTGCTTTATTTGTTGGAAGCTGTTTTTGACTTTTGTTTCAGTTTTCCCTGTTGACTTGACTTTTTAAGTTTGCTTTTGGAAATCCTATAGACTTAGAACTGGTTGTGAATGTACTTCAGGTCTTTCCGGAAAACTACAAAAAAAAAATTTGTGCATTCAACATGCTGCAGCAGATCTATCCCGACCCTAGGAAAACAACTTCAAAATTATAAATGCCAAATGTCAAGATACAGATCTTCAACTTAAATACTTGTTAAAAAGCTGTGTTTAAAAAATGTGCATAAAACAAAACTTGGTTTTGGCAAAACTTTTGGCATTTTATAGCTGAAACTAGGACAGTTCCTTCTTTTCTTGTATGGTCAGTGCTGTACCCATCAACTATAGTATTTTTTTTTTATTTACCTTCAGAGTATCTTGCAGTCGCACAAGCCCTGATGCATGCCTGTGCACAAGGGCTTATCAAAAGGAGCAAAGTGTTTTATCTAAACTGGGTTCTGCTGTTTACATTTCACCAGTCCTCCTTTTCTGGCTTTTTCCTTCCTTGTCCCAGCCAGGGAAACCGCCTGTATGTGGCTGGTTTTTCAAACTCCAGTGCAGGTACTTAGTAGCAGGATTCACTGCTATTTTAGGGGATCTCAGCTAACCGGTGTGCTGGGTACTGTGTAAAGACAACAAAACCACAGTTCCTCTGCCAAAGAAGTTAATGGGTCATTAATCACTGCTTTGTATACTGATTTTTAAACCTTAATCCAAAATGCACAATCCAGAGCTAACCAATGTGCCTTCCTAAATCCCCCAAATGGGGATCTGAGCAAAGTTTTGGGGGAAAATAACTGTACTTTTTTGAAAGATGGCAATTCTGTCTCACCAGTGACTTTTCTACTTGCAGTCTAATAGTACCTTAGATAATGTTTGCCTTACAAGTTATTACTGATCTTCTCTGCTTCTGAAAATTCATTGAGCTTTTTTCTGTGTGGACTGCCAGAGGGTTGCAATAGAAATTTTGTATTTTGATGTTCAGTTTCCATTTCTTGACTCAATGCTACACATCTTCAGACTGTGCTAACTTTCTGCTGGTGATCATATCCTTTCCTGTTACCAACTTGTAATTCTATTTGTCATCTTTCTCCCTTGTCTTCATTTGAAAGGATTAGTTCTTTCCCTAAAAACCTGATTTTTCTTTAATCAAAGTTGGATTCTGCTATTCAAGCCCTTCTTTTGCATGTAGTGTTTACAACAAGTCGTTCCTAAGAAGAAACATGGAGTTCTAAGTTAATATAAATTGACAGGTTACGGGGCTTTTTTTTCCTCAGGTCCAAAAGATGACCCCTGATGACAGAAAACTGTGTGTGAATTTGCATCATTAAAAAAATTACTCCCTCTCCTTACCTACAGGGATTCTTTGTATGACCAGTTTGGCCTAAAGTGCTGGTTGCAGAAGAGACGTTCATCCAGATAGCTGCATTAGTTGCCTGTGCTTGTAATATTTTTTTGGCAGTCATGACAAGAACGCGTAGAGAAACTAGCACTAACATCTCAAGCCATATGAAGTGCTCCAACCCCAACGCCTTGCCATGAACCACATTTGTTTTCAGCAGAATGAGTTTATTACGCAGCGTGTGCTTAGATTAGTTATTCTAACTATTTCCTGGGGTTTGTGCCTTGAAATGAGTGTTGGACATGGAGTATTTAAAGTATTTATCTGGTTTCTTTGAAGTCATGTTCAGATAATAAAAATGCAAAATGGAGGGGAAACGTTTGTAAAACTTTATTTTTGCCTGTTTGTAAGTTGATTTTTTTAAAATACAAATTATAAAAAATACCTCAAAGAGATTTGCAGATCATTAAACTCTTAAATGTAGCCAAAAACAGATGAAAATTCATGTGTGCCGTATTTTTATAAAGATTTTGTAAAAATTTCTTTGAATGTGTAAAATTTTGCAGGGTTGTGGGGTTTTTTTTGGTTGTTTTTCTTTTATAAGTATTCTGATCTTAAAGGGGCTTATGGTATTTTAGGTGCCTGAAACTGTTTTCATGTAGCTTATGCCTAGCAGGACTATACACACATTTTGCTGCTTCCTCAGCCTAAGAAGTTTTCCTTAAAATAAAGCAAAAGAGAATTGTTTTATTATTTTTGACTTGGATTCCTCCTTAACAGTACTAGAGCAGTATGAGAAGCCAAAATTACTGAAGGCAAAAGCTTGATCAGCAAAAAATTTGCTTGCAAACGGTTACACATATCAATGATCATGTTTTCCTAAGGACTGCGTCTAGTTCTGCAGTTGAATTTCTCCTGGAGACAATCTTGTGCATAAAGTGGTGCGAGCAGTATGGGATGGTGTGTAACTGGTGACTAATAGTGATGACAGTGATTTTTCATCTGGGACATCTTGGGGAAAAAACTCTTCTCCAGTAACTGGAGAATGGTTTTGGTCTTTAAGCCAAAAACATTCATCTTGTTTGCATTTCTTTTTTTTTTTTTTTTTAAGAATATGGAATTGCAGAATTCTGTAAGTCCATTTGTTCAAAGAACTGATTCAGATCTTGGGCAGACTTGTATTTCAGGCAGCTGTGGGATTTTCTCAGAGCTTTGTCTGGCAGAGCGCTTCCCGGCCTCTTTTACTCTGCTCGGGGTTACCAACTGCTGCGGGGGAAGGCTGCAAGAGGTGGCGTCGAGCCAGCTGTCCTCCTTCCAGCCATGGCAGCTGATGTTGTGCATATCTGAGTCCCTCAGATTCGGCTGGTTCTTTCACGATATCACTGAAATTGGTTCACTGCACTTTTATGATTTAGATATACAGAATGAGTTTTTTTAATTGAGAGGTTTTTTACTTTTTGAAGTACTCTGAGACAATGATGAACCTGCTTGTCTGTCGTCCCCAAAATACTTTAGAGGCTGCGTTTTTTTTCTAGTAGTATCTTAGATCAGCAATCCAGAGATTTCTTTCGTGTAGAATAGATGGTACTTCTAGATATACTTCCTTGCTACATCTTTTTACCTTCCTCTTCATTTCTTCCTTCCTCCCTCCACCGATCCAGTCAGCTCAAATATACATGTGGGTACTTGAGTTTGGATGTTGGTGTTGATGATTGTCTCCTGAGTCCCAGGGATGACCTGAAGTCTTACGGGCCTTGATCTTCTCCTACCAGAGGTTGAGGAAAGAGTCACTGAGTCAGAGAACCTTGGATGTGGACATGATTTCCTCTTGTAAGCCAGCATCCTTCTGCATACTGTCAAGCTAATAGCTTTGTGGCATACCTGCAGTGAGGCCAACAGAAGGAAATAAACTTTTTTCTAAATGAGTAGGTGTTTCTAAAAATGGAAATTTTTGCCTACCAGAACAAAAGAGGGCTAGGTCTTGACAGAAATTGCAGGAGGATCACTGCAATTAATACTGTTTGGAGGTGGTTCTGGCTACCCTTTAGTGAAGCTGAATCTCATTAGCCCATAAACAGGATGCACACATTACTTCACTGCGCTCTCTTTTTTCTTGAGAAGTTTATATAAACTTAACAATTAGATGACCTTCAGATATTCTATCTGAACAAAAACTATGTCAATGCAATGTAATTTGTATTAAGAGATAAGACTTATCTCTGCCGACTGTGAACAGAGGCTGAGACAGCTCTTGAAATATTTTGAATGCACTCTGTCTTTGCCAGCACTGCTTGAGAATTCAGTCGAAAGCCAGTGCAAAAAGCTCTCTGACACAAGATGATGCTGTGCTGTTTATTCTGTTTTATGGCTTTTTGGTACTGCAACTGAACAAGAGAATTGACATATATGTGATTGCACTAAAACAACCTTGTAATTGAGGGGTTTTGGGGGAAAAGAGAGATGTTGGGCAGAGGACGTATAGTTAAGAGCTGGGTTCATAAACTGATAGAGATTAAATAGTGAAAGAATACGGAGCAATGTGCAGTAATAGCAATCACTGCTACAATTACAAAACTTCAGAACATTACAAATGGAGAGATGAATCCAGAATTAAATCTACTTGCAATGGGTTGGACTTCTAGAAAATTAAAGTGAAAAAAACAAACTCAGAGAGCTTTCTGTACAACTGAAAATATGAGAGGGCATTTGTGTCAAAGGAGCAATAAAAAACCCCAACCCAACAGTTCCACTGAAAGGTTTGTGAGAAAGGAAGGTAATGAGGTGGCTGGAGAACAACTTAGTTTTACCAAAACCAGAGCATGTAAAGAAGTATATGAAACAGAACCCTTGAAGAACTGCAAACTCTTACCTGGGAGGCTTAATAATAACTATACTTTTCCTCTCTATGATATATGTGTTTTCTTTTGAAGGCATAAAGCAGTGAATAGATCAAAACAAATTAACAAAGGTTAATACTTATGGTTGCAGTCTCTTGCCCTTGTGCTGCTTTTAGCTTGTCATACTGTTGTTCTTCTTGGACAATTTATTTGTAATACAGAGTGCAAAATAAAAATGTCCACATCTTTTATTATAGTTGGGGTGCACTTTAGATGATGGAAGCGTCTCCCATCCAGGTGTGCACAAAATTTGGCTCTCGGGAAGAGAAAGGAACATGTAAACCAAGCTGGACCTAGAGCCCTCTCTGCTGGATGGCTGGGAAACAACACTTCAAACAGGAAAATATAAGAATTCTGATGTAGAAAAGAAAATCTGAGAAACTAGTGCAAGAAATTGAGACATAAACCACAGAAATTACGTAGATGAGCTCTTCTTATTATGAGCAGATGAAATAGCATACGTTTATTGCATAAAATGTCCTTCTCTTATTAAATCATCAGGCGATATGGTTTTTTCTTTTGAACATATACAGTATCTGAGGGGGAAAAAGGAACTAACATTCCATCTTAGAAATTTGAAAAATTCCTAATATCTGTGCCAAAAAAGTATGCAAGTAAAGAATTTTAAAACCGTATATAGCATAGGAGGTGTAGATGGGTGCTGTATTTTTGTAGTGATGCCCAAAAGAAGTTAACACTTACTGTAGGAGCTGTAAGCAATATGTGGAAAATACGCTATTCCAAGACAAAGTAGTTTTTAAAAAAGACACTTGGCAAGATGTATCAATTTTTTGTATGTCTGCTTTAAAATAAAATATATTTGCCAGTCAGAGTGGAAACCTTATCATAAAGTCCATACTTTATTCTTAAAGTGAAGGCAAACACAGACTGTTTGAGTTTTTGTCTTTCAGAAGATTTGACTAGCAGAAACAGGGGAAAGGAAAGATGCAGAGAATAATTGGGTTGCCACTTTATTGCCAGCACTGAAAGATGCACTAAAACTATGCAGGTCCCTAAAGTGCAACCATTTGGAACTGATGCCGAAATGTGTGTGTGAGCACACATGCACAGCTTTTATGTGTTTTTTTTTTAAGCCAAAAAAGAGACTGCTGGAGATAAGAGGGATCAAGTTTGAATAAACTCATGAGGAGCGTTGACTCTCCCTTCTTCCATGGTCTTTCAAAATATGATAGCAGCTGGAGACACTCATAATATATCTGGCCACAGAAAACTCATGTAGGGACAAGAAAAAACAGGGGGGTGTACACTTTTGGAAACCTTTGAAGTCTTGCGTGCATGGCAAAGTATAGCAAAACCGTTACTGACCTTTATTAAACTGTGTGTGGGAGAAACATGTTCTAGAAATGTTTGACGTTCTGTAAAGTGTTCATTATGAAATTTTTCTTTTCCTTTTTTTTGGGTTATCATTTCACTTAACGGTAACAACTTCATTAATGGCATTTTAGCGCAGATAGTGTTGTGGGGTTGCCTTAGGGGTTTTTTCTACTTTTTTTCAAGCAACGATAACATAACCGCTTGAAATGTATTTAGATTAAAAATGGTGTAAGAAGTGTACAGTAGTAGGAGACGGGAAGATTTTGATAACATATTTTTGTTTTGTAAGAATAAGTTCTGTGAGGTGAGTATTTCTGGGGGAAAAAAAAAAAAAGCCTGTCCAGGTAATCAAACTATGGAATCAAACTGGTATGAATTTATCACGTATCACTCACTAGGTGTTGTGCGAAAGGCAGTAACTGCATTGTGTAAAGGACTGTGAATTTCTTCTTTTGAAAAGGCAGGAGTAGTGCAAATGTACACTCAAGGATGCCTTTTGTATTGTGCTCTTGCTTTACCTGGTTTTTCTCATCATTTGTTGACCCAGCTAATTCTAATGGTAGCACGAACAAAGAAATTGTAAAAGTATATTTACGGAGATAGTTGTGAAAGTATCTTGGTAGTATTTATCTTCCACAGGAGAGAAAACACAGAAAGATTACATTGCCATTTTTTCCACTTTCATCTCTCCCAAGGTGTTTTCTCAAATATTTTTTCATAAGAAACAAAGTATTTTGTATTTAGTTGTATGATAGGTGTAGGATATTAGGCAACTGTAATGGCTTGTTTATATATGTGTATATACACATACACATATATATCTTCTTGGTAGAGTAATAAATGCTATCTAACCTCTAGTGCATTAACTTTTGCATATGTTTAAGCTACATGATAAGCATATTGCAAAGTTTATAGACATTTTTGGTGTTAACCTAAGAGTGACCTCAAAGACACTTGCAGATCTGCTGGTGCTGATTCTGGAGTGGAAGCAGTGCGGGCATGATGCTAACAGAGAGCTGTAACATGTCTGTGGAGCCACCAACCAGTGGCTACAGTGTGAAACAAATGGGTAGATTTCATAGGTTATACATGGAAGAAACTCCTCAGACATTCCTTTTTATCCCCTAAAACTGTCAGAGGTCTGATCCCGTCCGTCAGCCCTGCCTGGCTGTAGTTACCACAGCGAAGTAGAGCTTCGGCAGTCAGAGTGCTTGATACCAGTGTGCTAAGCCATGGTGTTTCTGCTGTAAAGGCATCCTCTTTCTTACAATAGCTTGGGTAATTTCTGAAGATGTTTTAGACAGACAAACCTCATTAAAAAGCAGCTATTTGGCAGTTTCTGCCAATCCGCAAGCTGGGTTGAAGTGTTAAAAGCATTTTGTCCACATAATACTAAATACTTTTAAAAGTCTTTTCTGGATGCAATAAGGAAATCCAGTAAGTCTGTACAGATTTTTCTTGCTGTAACTGAATGTGAATTTGAAAAACAAAATAAATGTGAATCCGAGTTTGCATTGAACTCGCTATGGCCATATGTTTCTATTGACTGACTTCACTAGGTGCTGGACCAAGCTCTTTGACTATAAAATGATAGTGATGACTTTATTGTACCACAGAGTTCTGCTAAAAATTCTCATGAGCATCTGAGATAACTGAAGTCTTGAAAAATTTCCAGATATTAAAGCATAATGTTTACATTGAAAATGACCATTATCCATGCTTTGTGTTTAGAAGATAGCCAAACAAATGAGTGAATGAGAATATACTGCTGCTGTCTTCTTTAGCTGTAACTTAATAATTGTGCAGGTAATAGTCTTGCAGTGTCAAAAGACCTTAACTCACTCTGTGCTAGAATGGAATTATTGTAGTGTACCGGTCTGTTCTCTTATGACTCAATAAAGACTTTTTCCAAAATCATTGCATAATTGTTAATTCTGTTTAATATTAAATAGTTTTTCTGATGCTGACTTTACCTGTGCTATATTTTGCTGCAGAATTTTCTTAAAAGGAATATATCTCGTATATATGTACCCATGTTTTTTATTTTTCTTTTTTCAGGGCATGGCTTTTACCTTGGAGGAGAGGCAACAGTTGAATATTCATGGATTATTGCCACCTTGCTTTGTTGGTCAAGATGCTCAGGTTTATAATATTCTTAAGAATTTTGAAAGGCTGACGTCTGACCTAGACAGGTAAAGTATGGCTATGAAACTTTATACTAGTTATCAAACTACGAGTCCCATATTTATTTTTTTTATGGCAGTAAAGATGAAATTTTGTGGGGTTTTTTTTGAGCCATGCTGGTGGATGATTGGGAATCATTAAGCTAAATATATACTTTTGCTAGAATGCTTTCTTCAAAAAGTCAACTCCTAATTTTAAATTGTAATATTCCAGTGCTGTTCACATGAATTTATTATTTTGATAACCAACTGATATAAAGGTCATCAGAAGCAAATGGATTGATGTGAAACTAAAAGTCAGTAATGCCTTTACATGCATGTAGATACAAATATATAACATTTATAAAATATTATAAAATTAGTATGTAAAATAGCAGAGACCCCTGCTTCAACCACTGAGAAAACTCTCTGTCCTGTCCCCGTCTCTTCGTCAACTCTGCCTTGAAGTAGTCGCTTTGTGATACAGCTATGGTTTCATATGTTTCACGACGGTTAAGATTTTAAGGCGGTTTCAATTGTTTTTTTCTACTTGCATTGCTGGAATTTCTGTTCACCTGTAAGTTAAAAGCAGGAAGAAAAAAGGCCTTTTATCCAATTGTTGTATGTGTTTCTTAACTAGCAAAGAAATTTTGCTCCTACTTCAGGTCATAGGAGAAAAGCCCTTGTGTTTCTCAAAACATCACAGATGATAGAAAGTTACAGGTCTGGCTATGTGAAATTCAAGAGGAGAGCAGCAGTATTTCCAAATTTTAATTCTTTATTTTTTTTTAGCAAAAAAATGTGGATATTTAAATGGCTCTTTGCCAAAATGAAAAATTTCTGCAGGAAAGGAAAAAAGAAATTATCAGTTTTAAATAAGAGTATTAAAAGTTTGAATGTTGTGCCATTTGAACCACAATAAAACACCATATACTGAAGTTTTGATTGCGGTGAAAATCATCAAATCAAAATAACTGTCTGCAAGTATCATGGAAATACTTTGCAGAAAACTTGTTTTATCATGTTGAAAGAAGGAAAAGAAAAATCTGTCTGTCTTGGGGGTAAGGGAAGAAAGGAACTTTTTTTTTTAAAGTGCACTTAATCCACATATGATAGACACAAATAATACACAAATATAAATAAATATGAATATGTTTACAAATAAATGTAAATAAAAGGTTTTCCAGAAGCTGTTTGCTTCAGATATTTTTTTTCCAAATCTGTTCCTGTTAAGCTTAATGTCTGTATATAATTAATTAAACAAAAACTCAATATAATTTTGGTTCATAGAAATAACTTGAAACTATTAGAAGTTTGGCTTTTTTCTCACTAATATGATCACTAGTCAAAATACTTCAATTAAGAATTTAGTAATTAACATAAGGAAAAAAATTAAAAGCTGTGTTTATTTTCCAGTCATATTCTGTGGCATGTGGCAGTGGTATTTTCTCAACCATAATTTTTGGTCCAGGTATTTCTATCTTCTCCTTTCCCTTATAGTCTGAATAAACAGTGTGGCTCAATTTATAATGCTGGATAAGCTGGATTGGTGTCTTCATTCTTGGAGATATTAAAAACCGGACTGAACATGGTCCTGGGCAACCTGCTCTAGTTGACTCTGCTTTGAGCAGGCGGTTGGATGAGGCGATCTCCAGAGGTCCCTTCCAACCTCAGCTAGTCTATGATTTCATAACGCAGGTCCATAGCAGTTAAGAATTAAGCTTATAGGCTTTCAGGGGTTATCTTGGGTCAAGCAAATTTGTGTAAATTAAATCAGGTTGGCCCTTAAGCACTTAAAATAATATAAATCCACAAGTCCCCCCCAAATGAAATTGTTTCTTTAAGAAATCATATTTGTATTCTGTGTGAACGCCCAGCAGGCCTAAATTGATGATTCATGTCACACTATGCTTTGATAAATATTATATTGCTGTGGTGTTTTCTCTGCCTTTTAGCAAAATAAAATCATTTGTGCATTACATGTGTAGGTTTACATTTAAGACCACTGATTGAAAGACTTGGTAACATTTGCATGCAGGAGATCCTTCCTTTGAAGACTCTCAGCGATGACATCTTGTGCTCCTTTGCAGAGATAAAATGCTTGTGTGAATTGGGTGTGCAGAAACTTGCACGTGCAAAATGTGATTTGCAGCTGTGTTTATAAGTCAAGTGTCTGAAAATTTTATTGGAGTGTGTCAATAGAGATCCTGCTCTGAGAACATGTGCATTACATGTGTGTGACCTCAGTCCTCCAAGTTCAATATGCGAACTCTGGTCTCCTGTACTTATATCGAAGCATTTTAAAGGGAAGAGTGACTGTGACCTGCTGCACTCTTTGGATACCTTCACTGATGAAGAATGCCAGAAGACATTGACTATTTTAACTGGAACTTGAAAGAAAATCTCAAGTATTCCCTGTAGAGGGAGGGGCTCAAGGGCAACCTTGCATAAGACCATGCTGCTATTGCCTTCTACTGAATGTAAATGTACGAATTCTAGAAAAAACCCCATTTCTTCCAGTGTGCATCTGGCATAGTCCTCTCTCCCATAGGAGCAGTGATTGAAAAGAGATAAAGGGAAGCTGTTGTTTTCTTCCCAGAGCTTGGATTTGATTGTGGGTGTATACCTGTGCATTTTGTCCAAATACAAAAGATGAAGAGCAAGCATTTGAATATTGCGGAGGTGGAAGCTGTTAAGCACCTTAGACTGAAAGATATTGTGTGATGAAACATTAAGGCTGTGTATGACAGAATCTTACACTGGCAGGATTGTAGCTTGCCCTGGTTTTGACTGGAAAGTGAGTGTGTGTAAATCCATAAAGCTAAGCTGATATTACCATGGCATGACATGTTTTGGCACGGCTGAAACTCCTTTGCTGACTTGTAGCATGGAATTGCCGGGCTCTGAAATACCAAGAGTTCACACACATAATGAATGTGAAACAGCAGCGAATATATTGCCTGGTATGCTTGGCAAAAAGGAAGCCAATAACAGGAAATAATTCTATTCCTCTAACTTAATTTGGAAAAGCTGCGATGGATTCTGCAAGTAATTTAATCTTTTTTTTTCCTCCCCTGTATGTTCTTAATTGTCCGTCTTCTTGCTCTGTATTGACACTGAAATTGTTGCCCCTGACAGAGCCACATCTTCTCTCTGCGCCTTTCTTTCTCCAAAGAGTCACACTGGTAAAATGTTTTGCTGGATGTGTGAACATTAGGAGAGGTGCTCTCAGATCACTTTTCCTGAGAAAGCTGTGTTATTTTGGTTTTTTTTAAAGTTCTTTGTCTTTTATAGCATTTCTATATAGATACTGATGATGCAAAGTAATGGAGCTAAGTATCTCACACAGCTTAAAAATAACAGCATTTCCTCCCCCTTTCCTTTATTTGGTCTCATGTTTTGCAAGCAAACTTCGGGTTTGTTTGTTTTTTTTTTTTACCATTCCGTTTTACCTTGTAAAATGCACGCCAGTGATAGCAGGACCAGTTATCATAAGAAATCATCAGTAATTATCTGGTATTTATATCAGTTTTCTTTTGGGGTTTGGATGATATTTGGTTTCTGTCCTTTTGTTGCTACTGTATTTCATTCCCTTCATAATAGCAGTCTAGCATGAAAAGTTCTTAGGTGAAGTAAAGGCAAGGGGGAAAAGTGACATACTGAAATTTGAATGCTTGGCAATCCCCTCTGCCTTACTTGCCAGACCTTGGTTTTCATCCTCTGAAACTCTTCCCTGAAATCTTCATTCAAGACTCCTTGTCTGAGGACAGATAATATTTTTCTCCCTTTTTATAGCACGAATGATTGTTCTCAGTGTTTTATTGCTTGTTTTCACTATGTTTTCAATTAAATGTGGGCTTCAGTAAAAGATTCCATTAAATACTGCGTTTTAAATATATCTTTTTTTGAAACACAATGATGAAAACCACTTTGTGCTTTTAGTTGTGTAGATTACTTGGATGTTGGTAGAAGATGCATACTTGTCTAATGCATTATAACCAACACCACATTGAGGATGAAGCATTTTTGGTTTTCCCCTTAAGAAAGAATTTTTGAGCTGATACCCCTAAGCAAGTTAGTATGCTGAGAAAGAAGAGATATTTTATACCTGCCACTGAAAAGTAGTCGTCTGATCAAAATTGCACTGAAAATTCAATTGCAATTTTCAATTGCATTGAAAAATTTTTTCACTTTATAATAATATTTCTTACACTGATTTGGATATGGCCAAGTATGTAATATTTGGAAATATGATTATGTAGTATGCAGTTATTATCTTTGCAATTTCTTTAACATATCCTGAATATAAAAGTGGCATGATACATGCAAAGAAGAAGAAAAATGCCCAGTTTAATGCTATAGGACAGTAAAAACAAAATGGAGAGTTTTAGCAAATAGTTTTTTGAGTTGAAGCACTTGAGGAAGCCTTTTGCTAAACTTTTAATTTCTTTTGTAAGAGATGTCTTTACCCCATATAAAATCCAGGCTTGATCTGAGTAATAAGGATGATGAAAAGGTATTTTAAAGTCTTAAGTAGCCACATCTCATTTTAAATGAAAGTGATAAAAAGAAAAAAAACATATACTGGCAACTGCTTTGAAACGTAGTGATATAGCTTGCGTGAATGCTTGCAGTCTCCGGTATAGAGCAGGCCAGAGTACACATGGTAGTCTCTAACATCGCTTTCAAGATCCTCTGGAAACAAAATGAATCTTTTCAAATGTATTCACAACTATATGTGAAGAAGCTTGTATTTCAAGGTAAATGTTGGGATAATCATCCTCAGGAGAAAGGTTTTAATAAAGAAAATGCTCCAAGAATTCAAGGACACAGAAAGATACGCTGTATCATAATGAAATACTGGGAAAATGAAAGGTTAGTGGGGAAATGTAATAATATGAAAGAAAATTAGTATGTATGTATATTTGTAGCTGAGAACGACAAGCATAGGATATAATTTAACCTTGTTGAACATTCAAAAATAACGCATATATGGAAGGTGGTTCAGGTTGCCTCATGGTGATGGTATTTAGAGTACATCTTCAACTCTGGTTTCTACATCTTTATCTGTTTAGGGTCTAAAGTAGCCTTAGTGACACAGGGGGAGGGACACTGTTTTGCCTCACTTCTGTCACCTCATTACAGTCATGAGGTGCCAAACTGGCTGCACTAGCCTTGCTTATAGTGCTTGTTAAAAGTTTATGTAGCAGATAGTGAAATAAATGCTTCCCTGATATACAGGGATATACATACAAGCTAATCTTGAATGAAACAAATGCAGATTTACTAAACTGTTCTTAGTTTGATAATTACCTGGCTATATTTGTGTCTTCCTAAAGTATGAATTAGATTTTATTGGTGCATGTGATGCATGAGTATGCTGAAGGGAGGTTCATGCGATTAATATTTAAGCACACAAACTTCCAGGCTTTTGGAATGAATGTGTTGTATACATTTCCTCAACACTTGTGTAATAAATTGATGGGCATATTAAACTTTTTGAGTATAAGTAATCCATTGTAAATTAAAAAAACCCCAACCTACATAAATTAAGCTAAAGTTTTTGTGTAAGCTTATTGGTAGAGAAGACTACTTAATTTTCAAAGGAATACTTAACCTTGCTAAAACTAGTGAATAGAGAGGCGAAGTTTAGGATCATCAAATTCCTAAATATTAAGTGTTCAGAAAGTGACCAGAGTCATACCTGTGTGAACCAGTATAACTTGTCACTCAGAGACTCATATAATCTGTCATACTCATCATTGAAATTTGTCTTCCTGGTTGGGATCTTGGAGCAATAATGTATTTATTCAATATTAGAGTGATGGTAGTCTAAAGTAGATTAAGCTAAGCATGAACTTTTATTCACTCTCATTTCTCTGATTTTTTTTTTCTCATTGGTCTTCTTTTTAAATAAATATAAAACTTCTTCAAATGCCATCAAAAAATGTATTTCCATTAGGAGATAAAGCATTGCAGATTTCATTACAAACAGAGACTTCAGGGATGAAAGGCCATATGTCTATGCTTTGTTTTTGAAAGCTTTGTCCTGCAGTATTCAGTTGAAGTATTTATTTGAAGTATTAGTCTGGATTTAAGAGAAATTTCTATCAAGGCAAGAGCAGGAAAAGCTAACATTTTTAGTTTCATTTTTTAGGGGCAAGAAAGTAAGCTTGTTTAAGTTTTATTTAATGATGGTCTCATTTCAAGTGGAACAACTGATATGTACGGATTAGGTTCTGACAGACCAAATACTCAGTTGGGGCGTAGTGTTTTATACCTGGGAGGGATTAGCTTCCTGAGTGTGTAGAGTCTGTCAATTTTGTGATGGTTTCAGCTTCTCTCTGTCTCAACCAGCTTGTTATCCTTCGTGTCTGAACTATTTGTGCTATTAAGACAAGGAGGAATTTAAATACTTTTAGCAAAAACCAGGCTCTTATAGAACAAACATAGCTTTAATTAATTATCTAAACACCTTTGCATTTCTAAATTTACTTTATATGTTCACTTGATGCCTGTCTAATTATATGTAATTTTCCACAGGTATATTCTACTAATGAGTCTTCAGGATCGAAATGAAAAGCTTTTCTACAAAGTGCTGAGTTCTGACATTGAAAGGTTCATGCCTATTGTTTATACTCCCACTGTGGGACTGGCTTGCCAACAATATGGTTTAGCGTTTCGGAGGCCAAGGTATGTAAGTTTATATTTCAAATAAAAGTAATTGTATCTTATTTTCCTCTTGGCAGATTTCTGCGGGGGTTTTCTAACATAGCTGAATGTAAGCCAAAACTGCAATAACTGAGATAATTCAAACTACACTTTTTGGTCTACATTAAACAATAATTTGTATTGCATTAAGAGGGGAAATGGTTGTTTTAATTGTATTAAAACACGGGTACATTTTTAATCTCATTAACTGACTTTTTTTGAATCCTAGCTGCACGTTACAAGACCAGAGAAGAATGGATTCTTAGTCTTATATTTGTCTTAGCAACCTGAAGAGCATAGACTTTTACCTGTATAAATATTTATATTATAGGTATTTTATACATAAATATATAAAAATAATATATATACACAAACTAAGAATGCATTATATATGTACCTACAGACATCTTAAAAATAATCAATAATCATCAAATGTGCCTGTCTCACTGCTTCATAATTTGTTGTTTCATAGGTTGGTTACTGGAATGCTTTTATTCTGTATACAGCGTCTGTATTTATAGAGTGATGAGGAAGTGGTATGAAAGAAGGGTAGATGCTTCTGTTTCCCTCTGCCCCTTGAACATCAGCCCACAGAGTCTGAGATTTATGGCGGTTGCTGTTTGAGAACCTTGTGCGCCTGCAAGTGCAAACTGGAACAACACTTTGGAGCCTTCTGTACAGTTTTCTGGCAAAGGAAGAGATAAATGAGCTGTATGTGCGTAGCTCTGTTAACAGAAATAGGTTTTTTACAGTCAAGGCATTGATCGAAAATAAGAAGCTTGCAAGATTAAAGGGAACAAATGACTGCTCACAAATTCTTCAGCAGGAGGTATTTGAGGGAGAAGACTTATGGCTTGAAGGTTTTGTTGTTGTTAATGTAAAAATCATTTTGGCCTTGTGACTGACAGGATGAGTCAGGACCATCTGGCCAACTGCAGAAAAGAAGAATTCCCACTTCTATACACATTAAAAAGTTCAAAAAGACCTCAAGAATGCGTACTTAAACCTGTTAAACGATCTGTGGCTTTTAGGTGCCTCCCCTAGCAAAAAAAGTCATCTCCTTTTTTCCCCTCAGTATTTACCATCATGGTGATTTTATTGGTCTTCCAGGAAGTGCTGAATGTGTCTCGAAAATAAGTCTTTGCCTAAGCTGCTCTTGTTGCCCCTTGTTTTGATATCCATTGCTGTATAGGATATTGCAGAAGGAGCACCTCTGCCCATGCACGTACTTTTCGCTTTCTCCCCAAACCTTTGGAGCATCTGTGGAGAAGAAAAAACCCTGTTAAATTAGACAACAGTTCAGCTGAGTGTCAGTCTGCAACTGGTGAGAAACAGCTTGCAACAGCAATGGAAACAAACCACCAGCCCCCCTTCAGAGATTTTTAGACTCCTGAACTCCTTTCTGATCCTAAGCACACTCAAGACATGGAGAAAAACTGATTTGGGAGGTGGTGACAGGGAGAGGAAACATTTCAACTTTTTGCCTTTTTTTTTTTTATTTGGTGGAATTTTTATCTGCAGTGGACTTAGAAAGATGCCCTAAATCTTTCTCCTCTAGATATTAAGACTAAAATCCTGGTTCACATTGCTCTGTCATGAATAAATTTAAGGATCTGTATAGTTAACGAAACAAATTATACTATAGATATGCAGTTAGCACAGATATGTGGGGAAACAAGACGTTCTGAGTTCTTCACTATGCAACTAAGCTGCTCTTTAACCTCTCCTATAATGAGAACTGAGTAGGCTTTAAAACTTTATGGATTTGTTTCAATCATTAATGCATGTCATCACAAGCTTACATTTTATTTGCCTTTTAGCTTCAAATATGATATAAAAAGCTTTCAAAAGCAAGGCATAATAGCAGTAATACATACATTGTGCGGGCCTTGGAATAGCAAGCTGAACTTTCTCAACTCAGCAGATGACTGCAGTATCAAACTCTTAGTGCGTATAAATAACATTATACTAACGTCCTATGTTCCCCATGGTTTTTCCTCTGTTCTGCTTTAAAAAGTTTGTTATTCTGGCACATGGATAGCGAACTTCCATTCTGATGGTATATTTAGCTATTCTGTACAGTGACAGTGATGATCCAAGTGCTTGTTGAGCATCCTCATATTTGTATGTTCTTAAAAGTATGATTTTATTTACCAATATTGGAATGAAGTCTAATATTTTTAGTCAAAAAAAAGTATTAGTTTCCTTATGGAAAATGAGCAAATTCAAGGCAGATTGTACTACCTAGATAGCTTCTTTCCCTCCCTTATCATTTAACTTAAAAATATACAGCTTTATAGGACATTCCATAATTTGGTATTTCACACCGTTTTTCACTGCAGTTGAGCTGCTAATGAGCGAAATATGTTTTAAACAATATTAAATCATGTTTTAACTGGTGTGTCTTTTGGTAGTCAGTTATTGTATCCTTCAGCTACTGAAGTCAGCCTTGGCTATATTCATCTGTCTGCTGCTTCTCCATCTACGTGTGCGCTTTATATACGTGACTGACTGCCTGGGGTGATATGTAACATATTTATAAAAGTCCGTTTTATTTCTAGTCCTGCTGAATTGCCTCACTACTTTCAAATAAGTGTTTTAATGACTCATTTAAGTAAAGATGGCTGAAAACCACGTACAATCTTCTTCTGCCTGATAAGGATCTCATAAATACTTTTATTCTTAAGAACAAAATGTCATCTGCCGAGTCGGATGTTTACTCTTCCCTGTAAAATTTTCAATTGTTATGTTCTTGTTATCTCACTATGTGCTCTCATCTTCCAACACAGTTGATGCCAGTGTTCATTAGAGGTCTGAAAGGAAGGGACTGTAAAGATTTTCCCCTTTGATAGCCTCTTTGCTGCTTAAGAAATAACTTTGTGATCTTCTGCTGTGCTCTGTTACAGAGATCTGTTTTTTCTAAGAAAACCCTTTTCTAAATTATTCCAAAACCAACTGTGCAAAGTAATAATTTTCATTTCGCTTGAAATTATATTCTAGAGTTTCTCATTTAGCATTAAGCATTATATACCAGCATCCCTCATAAATGGCACCCTCCATGAGCTGAACTCGCAGGGAAGAAAAAATAAACATTTAATTTAACATACAGAAGGAGAAAAGGATATAAAATTTAGTCCAGGCTATACATTCTCATGTTTTTTATTAGTTGATTTTTTTTTCAGTTGTTACAATTCAGGAAAAAAGTATGATCTTATCATACCTTAAAAGAAAGGTCTTATCTGTAAGAACTGTGTGTATCTGTTTTATGCTGACTCATATCAAAATGCTGTCTTTACTGATAAATCAATGTTTTTCTTTCAGAATGTTTTTTATTTCAGAATATTTTTATTACGCTATCTTCCCACAGCTCAGAAGATGTTTGATATTTCATAGTTAAACAAAGATCCTATTAGAAACAGACTTGTTTATATAGGTAAATAAGTAAAAATTACCCAATTGCTGCAGATCATATTTATCACACTGGACGTTGCAAGGACATCTTATTATTTAGTTTAAATCTATAAGGTTTTTTTTTACATTTGGTTAGATTTCTTTATGTTGTGAAGTGAATTTTAAGACCCTGACTCGCAAGTTATGTCTTGTTAAAAAATAGGTATCTCATGGGATTGTTAAATGAGATCATCTTCTGTGACTCCCTGACATGTTTTTAGAAGACTATGTAGGATGACATGATGTGCTTACAGTTATAGAAGGATACTGTGGCTCAGGCGAAATATTTTTCATCCTGAAGCAGTATTTTGCAACTATAGAATAAACATTTGTGGCTGACCAGCTGACCAGCTGATTAAGCAACATTTCTTAAGAGAACCAGCTGCAAAGTAACTTGACTCACTGGTTTGAAGCTCATCTGGATAATTGACATTTGTTTGTAAAATTAAAACTCAAAATTGTATTACTCGCTGTAAATATTCAGCTGAAAATCCACCAGTTTAATGAATAAGAGCGTTATTCTAGAAATAAACAGTACAGATCTGATAGCAGATCTGTAACGTGCCTACCTACACCACATAGTTACAGAAAAATAATTTAGAAGACCCATTTCTCTCCTCTTCCTCACAACCTTTGAGAAGGATGAGGGAGGAAAGAGGCTCCTCCAGGGGGTAGGTCAGAGAAGGAATTTGGACCTGTACAGATAAAAGCTTTAAAGGCTTATGCTGGGAATGTAATGGAGTTGTGGTTTTATTGCAGCGATCATGCTATCATTAAGAGCATTATCTGAGAATCTCTATTAGGTCACTTTTTCATGTAGAGTTTCTATCTATAATTTAAAAATAAATTCTTGAAGTAAAAAATTCTTCAGTTGCACAAAGCGTGTACATACATATGACAACTTTTGCTGACTTACCAAGAAACAGTCTATTTCTATAAACGGATTTCTAAAATATAACAGTTCTTTCAGTTGCTTTATTCATCCAAAAAGAATAAATATGGGAAAGTTCAATGGAAATTTCCTCTAAGAATCCAAAATCAACTTTTTACATCATACAGGGAACACCCATGAGTTTAAGGTTCTGGTGTAAACTCAGCATTCAGAGAGGGGAGGAAAAATTGCCAAGTATTGCTATGCTGAAGACTTTGGATGTTGTTAAAATGTTAGGTGACTGTTTATGTATTTCCATTCCTAGAAGGAAAAGCCATTTCAAACAGAATATGAAGAAAGTGAGCCCTGGTAACTATTGCAGCCACACAGGCATGGCAAAGTTCCTCTGAAATAACTTCCCGATGCAGTCACACGCTGTCAAGCTGACTAGGAGCCATTTTTAAAGCAGCTATATCGAAACTGATGCTGCATATTGAAGATACAGATGCAGCCTCTTAAAAGGCAAAGTATGTCAGCCTTAGCTTTGAAGGTTTTTTTTCTTTTTTTTTTTTTTTTCCATAATGAAGCAGATCTTGTTTGGCAAGGTGTTGTCACAGTTTTCTATAATAATTCTTTCAACTCTGGGTTTTTTTTGTTTTCCTTCCTCACAAACGACTAGACAGAGCATATGTAGAGGTTTCTTATTCATCTCAAGTCTAAGCAAGATTACATTTTGAATTGACTTTTAATAAGTATTTTAAAAAGGTGTTTAGCTCTTTTAAAATTTTTAGAGAGCACTTGGAATGTTATTAACAGTCTTTGATACCAACTTTTGAGAAGGCAATTTATCATGCTAAATACTCAGTTTACAAGTGTTGATATTATAGCAGATTGCCTCCTCACTGAAGTGTGTGACTGACTTAGCACATACAAATTTGAGATCCATTCCTTTCCTCATATTCCTCAAAGGGAATCTGTTCATTTACATTTATTGTATGTATTTACTTTTACAATGGTTCAGATGCACTTTACTGAATGCAAATGCTGCAAGTACGAGTTCTTTTTTTTGTTGACATAGTAATGTTTACATATTGAGATTGTCAACTGCAAGACAGCATCACTTTTTTTATAACGAAGATGAATTAGAGAATAGGGAAATATTTATTTCCTGTGACAGAACTTACGAAATATTAGACCTTGGCGGCAGAAGTTGCAGTCTGTTTGCCAGCACAGGGTTGATCCTGCGGTACATTTTAAATTTTTTTTTAGGTGGTTTTTAATAAGGCTTTCACTGGAGTCTGAATTTTTCTTTTTCTTAATTCCATTGGATGCCTTTGACATCCAAGTCTCTTCAGAAACCAGATTTGGCTTACAGGAGGCCAAAAACTTGTCAAGTACTCCTGGATCACATGAGCAAAGAAAGTTCAGTTCCTGGTGCTTCTTTGTGACTGTCTCATCCTCAGATATGTGGTACTTTCTTGAATGAGACCATAGGGTCTGGATTAATTTGACCTAACTTCTTCACCAGTATAATTGCCCCCTTAGATTTTTTCAGCACATCTAGATGTTTTTGTCCCAGGTGAAAAAGAGGTATATATTTTTAGAGACTTTATTAGTCTGATTGTTACTATGGATAATTTTTTTAATACCTTCATTGAGTTAAAACTGATTATTGTGTAACATAAAATTATATGAAAAGATATAACAAAGCGATAGTTTCAGAGTTATTTTTCCTAGTATTTTTTCTCTGAAAACTCTGCGCAATTTTCATCTGGAAGTAAAAAAAAGAAAGTATGGGTTTTTTTAAAGCAATCTCTTGTAAGGGCTTGATCGTTAGGGCCGTCTCTGAAATCAAAATGTGTTGCAATAAAGACATAAAATACAGCAAAATGCTGCTTTGAAAATAGCCTGTTGGAGTTCCATTCTCCAACAGGCACTGGTGTGGGCTGGGTGTATTAACGACACGGTTCAGGTGGCAAGGTATTCTGTAACATTACAGAATGATAATTAGCTGTAATATTTCTTCTAATTTTAGACAATCTTTCTCGTATTGACTTCAAAAGCCTGCTGATGATGGCAGTTGCAGCCCCTCACCAAGCACTTTTGTACTATACGTTGGTTTGTCATTTTCACTTTTGTCTCTTGTGAAGATGACAACACTTGACACTTTCCAGTCAGCTTTTGGTCCTGTTTTTTGTATAGCCTTTCCATTGAATTCAAGCACCGTGACATCTCGTGACACCCCGTAATTCTACTTTTTGGCGTGATTCTGATCTGCTCTGTTACCTTCATCAAGCTAAAACTTAGCTTAGCGTGCTTCCTCAGCTCCAAAGTAAGGCTAATAGATTCTCCTAGCATCACATTTGCCCTGCTCTGAAAAGTTGGAAAAGGAGAATTGGCACAGCGTGAGAGTGTTGAATTCCTCTCTTCTCCTAAACTGTCTTCTAGAAACATACTATGTTGGATTGTGCCCAAGGTGTATTCAACTTGGTCTGTCAGCATCCAGTAATGCTGCTGCAGGGGAAGGTGCGAGAATCTTGCACAGAAGATGTCAGTTGGCCTCATTGTGGTCTTAGAGCGATCTGTAAATGTTAAGCCAATTTCTCATTCGAAGAAATAGTGGAATGAAAAAAGTTATATCCTGATTTTGAAAATATTAGGATATTCATTAGGTTATATGTACATAGTCATCTGGTCTGTCTTGAACTGTGTTAAATTCATAGCTTTTGGTAATATTTGGCAAAAAGTTTCACCAGTGTGAATTTTTCTCTTTTTACTAAACTTGCACCTTAGAGTAAAATCACGAATGATTAAACTATGCTAAACTGAGAATATATGGTCCTGACCTAGCATTATGGAATACAGTGGCCTCAACGTGGTGTTATTTTTAGTGTCTACTTGGTGCTTGCACGTAGGTGTTACATACAGCGACAGTGGAAGGATGGTATTTGCAGAAGTCACACTTTGAGCTATTCTTTCATTTAGTCTTGTGTGAGTTTACCTATTGTTAGCCTCTTCCTACCCTCAGGAGCTGCGTAGATGGTTTCTTGGGCAGGTAATCTTCTAGGGACTTTGTGGTCATAAAAGAAGCTTTGTCCTAAAACACATCACAAGCATGGAATTTCTGGCTTTCAGACCTATGTTTGTACCTCTTGATGGTGCATTGGTCTGTTTTTTCTGGAGGGAGTACATCTGGGCTGTGAGCAGGAGGAAATGAGGCCATCCTTACTCAAAACACGACTCTCAAAATGTTTGGCAGCAGTCAGTGTTTAGTCATTTTCTTTCCCCTCTTAGCACAGTCTTCTGTGGAAGACTGCTAGCAAGCTTCAGGGCCCTTCTACAACACCATCCTTGGTGGTTTCTGTGCAAGAGTGCCAAAATTATATGAGCCATACCTGTCTCCGTCTCCACTTCACACCACGCTGGATATTTGCAGGGGATCTGTGTCCTCATTTGGTTTGTACTGTTGTTTTTTACACTTTTGCACCATCTCTTGTGTGAGATTAGAACAGAACGTTCTCCCTCTTCCACATATTTGGAGGACTCAAATTTATCTTTTCAAGGGCATCTGCACTCTGAGACAATGGGAACTTACATGTCTATGGGTTTTGGCATATGATGATTATCTTTTTCACTGTGCATCCTACTGAGAGAGTCTTCTGAAACAAAGACATTTCTTACTGATGGGAAGGACAGTTTATTTGACTGTTATTGTGCTTATTAGACCCTTCTCATTTGGTTTGTTAAAACAGTCATCTCGTGGATCTACGTGCAAAAGACTGGACAGAAAGTACATGATCCCAAGTTAAATGTCTTTACTCTGACTAATCTTTTTTCTCTAGTGCCAATAGCACATAAAAGGTAGGCTATATCCTTTTCAACAAATAAACTGTATCATTGCCTTCTAAAAATAGGGGTACTCTTTTGGCAAGTTACTATTTTGTATCAGTAATTAGGACTTGTACCAATATATAACGATGTCACTCTTTGATGTCTTCCTTTTTTACTGAATTTTTAGGGAGATTTTGACTCTGTATCAGCCACAATACTTCCTTCTGGTTACAAGCTTCCAGATTTCCCAAAGCAGTACGTTCCTTAATGAAATGTACTTTAAGGGCAGAGATTTTATTTAGTTTTCACACCTCTACTTGGCTAGAGACTTGTGAGCAATGCTAAAGCATCAGGTAATATGGTATGGGAGAGGTCTACTCATTGGCTCTGTCCTACTCTGTTCAAGTAATATTTACCTACCAAAATTTTCCCCTCATGAAACAGCCTCTGTCAACCTGCCAGATTTATACAGCCCCCTAATTGTCAACATCGTTTGGCCCCTGAAGCAAACCTTTTAAGAGTTACTTGCTTCAATAAAAGAGCCACAACTTCCCTTAGTTCAACACCTTTTCAAGGACAGACTATCAAATCCCACACAATGTCTGCAAATGGATGTTACTTTATCTTTACCTCTTCTGGAAAATGATAGATATAGTTGCCACCCTTCTGGACTGAGGGGCTTTTGACAGCCCTGAAGTTGTGGCCTGCAGATGACAATAGCTTGCATATCAGTGGAATGGAATTCTGCACCATCCTAGCACTCATTTAGGACAACACAGACAATATGTGGCATCAACCTTTGGAACAGCAACTTGAATTTTCAGATTTGCTTATCCAGAGAGTGGGAGTCTCTTTGTGGGTGATCCTAGTGATGTCAGATCCTCTAAGACAGTGCTCAAAGCAAGACGTAGCACTGATATTGGTGACTCCAGTGTACAGCAGGTGATAATTTTGGTTTTAAGATCTGAATCCCTTGTCTTGGAGACTTGAACTTTTTTGCCATTAATGATCTTCAGTATATTGATGTCGGCTTCTCACCAAAGTGTCTCAAACTCCCATCGTTTTGAATGGCTTTCATGGAGAGAACAGATCATTTTAATCTTTAGGAGCATACTTAGTAATAATAAATGTATTTCTGCCATCAGTCTCAGTTGCCCCGTATTTTGCTCCTGGACTCTGGCCACCACATCACTGTCTATGACATATATGCTAGTTTACTCCTAGGCTTCTCTCTAGAGCAATGCAACTGATTTACTGCAGGAGATGAGGTAAATCTTTCAGTGCAGCCAAATACAACCAGAAACTATAAAGTTAGAAACTGCTTTATCTGTGTCTCCACAGATGGTCTGGTTTTTGGTGAAAAGAGGTTAGGAAGTGAGGAGAAGCCACAGCTTATTTATTGAGCCTGTTGTGCACACCTTCAGTGTCAGGCCTTTTAGACTGACAAAAAAAGAGAACCTTTTAGAAGACTTACATGTTACCTTGTGGTGTGCTGAGACAACCAAGGGACGCTCTTTTGTCAAAGAAGAGCGACAACAATTGCACAGATGTTATGAAGTAGTTAAAATGAAATCACTTTCTATCAATAAGTGTTCATTGCACAACTGGAGTCAGCTGATGGTTCTCAACTTAAGCAGCATCTGTGGCTTCTTTGCTGAGTCAGTGCTAACGGCTATTTAACATTTACGCTGAACTTGCTGTTCCTGAGGAGTTACAGAGTTGGTTTTGCATTGTGGATGGCAGTCCCTCAGTTTTTATGAAAGTGGCTATTCTGAAACACTCCTAGAGGAGGTAACCCTCCCTCAGGACGAGCACTGCCGGAATTGCTTAGTAGGGTGCACTAACGTATGGAGAAGCACTTAAAGGAAGAAGCTGCTTTTCTGTGGCTGTTAGCTCTTCTTGGAATGTGAAGCGTGTACACATCTGTGAGTGACACAGGACTAATTTCTCTTCTAATACTTGGGAAGACTGCACTTTTAGAAGACTCCGGTGTCTGAATTTGTGAAAATATTTACTTTGTAGCCAGCTATAGTGTGGGGGTTTCAAGATCTCGGTGTTTTTGAGCTCACGAGGTGCAGGGATGAGGAAAAGCGAGACCCGGGCACTTGACCCAAGCTGGCCAACAGGAGTGTTTCATACCATGAATGTCACATTCACTATAAATTAGAAAGTTTGCTACGAAGTTCGCTCTCCCTCCCTGGGTGGCTGCGATCCTGATAACTTCGTGCCCTGGTGTCGGACCCCTGAGCCCTTCCTTTCCTCCCAAAGCCGTAGCGCTCACAGTGTCCGACATGTGCTGTCTACTGCTGGGAGTGCACAGCTTCCTACTGATAGAATGGACTGAGTATAATCTGTATATATTCTGTATTGGTATTGGGATCAATATTGGTTCTTTAGTGCTATTAATGTTAATTATCTAATCTAGGGCTAATCTAATAGCCCTTCCGTGTGCTATTTAGACTTGTAATTCATTGCTTTAGAAGTACTAAGAAAAAGGTGTGTGCCTTTTTCTCCCTTCCAAGGTCTATGCTGTGGAAGCGAAAGGGCTTACATATCATCAATGGGATAAAACAAAAAAGGTATTACTGCATGTGTTTGCAAATAGGTATCACCAGCAGTAGGGATGCATGCGTAGGCACCGTGAGCATGTTGCAGTGAACTATTACACGTGACTGATAAACATTTAGTGTGACGTTTTTTTTTATATTGAGATCTTCTTAGAGATAGAGGAATCCTGCTTTCTGCCTCGATGTAGAGTTTTTTCTAAGTCCCCAGTAATTCCCATTGCTATCTCCTGATGTTGCAAAATGAGGTACCAGTAGTATTTCAAAAGAGACACCAGTGACTTAGAAACATTACAGTGCTTTATTAGCTCATTCTGTATATATCCCAACTCATGTCCAGAGGATGTTTTCCTTTAGGGGTTTGCTTACACTGGAATTTCTCCAGCTCTCGTTTTCTGTACATTTGTTGCACGTCCTTCAGCACCACCCATATCCACTGCTTACACACTCAGCAGCTTCACTGTTCAAAAAATACTCTCATTACTCAGCAGTCCAACATTGTCTCATTGTTATATTTCCAATACAAGATATAGTAGGTTTAAAAAAACCCAATCAGTTATTCTTGTAACTGTACTTGGTGAGGTCCAAAAGAGGAAGGAAGAACCCCAGCAAAATCACTCTAACTTTGCAGTAGTTTGGATATTCTAACATTGTTTTCTGTCTCTGTCTAGAAACTTTCTAAATAGATAGGGTAAATAGGTCTTGACATGGAAAATTGAAAGAGAAGAGAAGACATAAAGATTTTCAGCCTTTAAGAGCATAACAGTGGGATGATTGTGTGTTTTAATATATCTTGTGTTTCTCTATATTTACAGCTAGATGCTTTTAGTCTGGGAGACTTTTACACGCTGCTTTTGAGACAGCCATATGCCCCTGCTGATACAAGGCTTCTGGAAAAGGCAAGAGACAAAAATTTAGGGATAGAAATAAACTCTTTTATTTCTGGCATGGCATTTCTGTCCTTTTTAGCAAAGTTCTATAGCTTTATACAACTGTTTTCTTATGTGCACTGTTCAATAAAAAGTGTCAGCAATGTGAATTATAATGAACTTAAAACAAGCATAAATAGACAAGGTCACAGTAACCTTACCAAATCTATTGTAACGTAGCATTAACATAGTGTAATTTGCAGTTGGGTGGAGAAAGGTTAGTGAGGCGTCTGTCAGCCTGACCACTGCTCTCTGAGTTAAGTGGTGGTATCACAAGTCAGTTCTGCTTTGTATAAGGACCTTCTTCGCCTAATGAGTATTAAGTGATTAAACCACATGCAGGAAAACCAGTACTTTTTAGAAAACAGCTGTAGGTGTATGAAAGGCCGCTGGGAATGTAGCTCAAATACACGTAAACTGAACAAAGCAAGTAATTCTTGCAAGAAAAGCAGGGACTTCTAGCCAAAGGTAGACATTAATGTGGAAGGCATAAATCAATAGACAGAAATAAGGGATGGACTCCAGGGAACCGTGTACTGAGAAATATAAAAAAAAAGGAAAGCAAGCTTCAGTTTGTGCTGAATGAGAACCTATGTCTGGCACAAAGATGGTCAAAAACCAGTTCTCATTTTTGCCTCTTTATTCCCAAGTACCCAAAGGGGGGCCTATAGGAAAGATAGGGAGGGAGTCTTTATCAGGGAGTGTAGCAATAGGATGAGGGGTAACGGTTTTAAACTGAAAAAGGGTTGATTTAGATCAGATATCAGAAGAAATTCTTTACTGTGAGGGTGGTGAGACACTGGAACAGGTTGCACAGAGAAGTTGTGTATGCCCCATCCAGGACGTGTTCAATGCCAGGTTGGAGGGGGCTTTGAGCAACCTGGTCTAGTGGAAGGTGTCCCTGCCTATGGCAGTGGGGTTGGGACTAGATGATCTTTAAGGTCCCTTCCAACCCAAACCATTCTTTGATTCCATCATTCTATGAAATAACTAGAATATGAGCATGGGGGATTCATGATTCTCAAGTAAATAGCGTATCTAAAAAGATTTCAGTTCTGCCCTATTTCCATTTGCTGCAAGCAATGCACCTATTTCTATTTTCAGTTTGCCACTTCACATAGAAAGTAAAAACACTCCAGTGCAAGCACTGAAACGATATTCTTCTTGAGGATGGTCGTAACCTCAGTCATTTGATAAGTGGTTGGTACATTGCATTCAAGCTTTACAGTGAAACACTTGTCATCTTTGAAAGATGACTGAATGTATGGTCTATAGACTTTCAGTAGCAATTTCCTCAGAAAAGCCTATGCCTCTTTTTGACATTGGACTTGAGCCTTCAAGTCCCTTGAATAGCTAGGAAGCTCACAAATAACATTTCAGAAACACTTCTACTATGACTGCTAGATGATACTTTTTGAATACCTTCCTCACCCCATATGACTGGCTTCTGTGACTCCTCACTACATCCATTCCGTATCCTGTGCTGCTTTGTAGGTATGTAGTAAAGGCGAGCAATAATATTAGCCATTTGTATTAGCCGATATCATTGCAATGCTGCATTTTCCCCCTAAATGTTGATACTGACTTTATGTAATGAAAAACTTTACATGAGGTCGTGACTGAATTTATATAAAAAGGAGGGAAAATACAAGACCATTTGCCTCTAACGGATGAGGTTAATTTTTATGACAGTGGGCCAGATACATTCCAGATGTTAAATGCTTAAAATGTTACCTTGGGGTTCCATCTATATAATTTTTTTCTCAAATTTTCTGATAAAGGCTTCTAGTAATTTTTAACTGAGTCAGAAAATCACTAGTTTATTCTTAAATATATTCAGTTCCCTATAATTAAATACACATTGTACAGACAATATAAATATATGTTTCCTTGGGTTTGCTGGCAAAATTTTAATACTTTTTCTGCATGAGAAGAATTTCAGAGAAGAACTGATATGTTGGAACTTCATTAACAACAGATAACATAGTATTAGAAATAATCATGTATGCCTCAGTTTCTCTGTCTGAGATAGAGCTGCACCTTCAGCTTTTTTCCCATGTTAAATGCTGTTGTACATTCCTAAAAATTTTGTTTTATACATTCATGCAAGTTGTAAATTTAACAGGAAATAAGAGCAGCAATAGTGCTGCTGATCAGGCTGTTTTCATTTTTCTATTTTTAAAGCTTAATTTTTGCAAATAGAAAATACGGACATAGAATGATGGAAATTATTATAGCTTTGCTATATGTGCTGTAATTGTAACAAATTGGTTAAAATCAAGAGACCAAAAGAAAACAGTAAAAATTGGGTGTGGGATGGATGTACAGCCAAACCCTTCTTATGCCAAGGACCTACTACCACAGCACTTTTTTGGAGTTCAGACTCAATTAATCTATATTTTGTCCAGTTCTTGTAACATTCCATTGAATTTTCTAAAACATTTTAGCTTAAGATCTGTGTTTTAAAATTAGTCAAATTTTAACTAAGGCTCTAACCTATGAGATTTCAGTTATTATATGCTTTTCAAAGAGAAGTGTCTCAATAAGTCAAACACATCTACCACCTCTCTGGGCAACCTGTGCCAGTGTTTCACCACCCGCATTGTAAAAAATTTCTCCCTTGTATCTAGTCTAAATTTACCCTCTTTTAGTTTAAAATCATTATCCCTTGTCCTATCGCAACAGGCCCTGCTAAAAAGTTTGTCCCCCTCTTTTTTATAAGCCCCCTTTAAGTACTGAAAGGCCGCAATAAAGTCTTCCTGGATCCTTCTCTTCTCCAGGCTGAACAACCCCAACTCCCTCAGCCTGTCTTCATAGGAGAGGTGCTCCAGCCCTATGATCATCTTTGTGGCCCTCCTCTGGAACGGCTCTAACAGGTCCATGTCCTTCTCATGTTGGGGGCCCCAGAGCTGGATGCAGTACTGCAGGTGGGGTCTCACGAGAGCGGAGTAGATGGGCAGAATCACCTCCCTCGACTTTCTGGCCATGCTTCTTGTGATGCAGCCCAGGATGTGGTTGGCCTTCTGGGTTATGAGCACACATTGTTGGCTCATGTCCAGCTTTTCATCCACCAGTTACCCCCAAGTCCTTCTCGGCAGGGCTGCTCTCAATCCCTTCATCCCCCAGCCTGTACTGATATGGGGGGTTGTCCTGACCCAGGTGCAGGACCCTGCACTTGGCCTTGTTGAACCTCATGAGGTTCACTCGGGCCCACTTCTCAAGCCTGTCCAGGTCCCTCTGGATGGCATCCCATCCCTCAGGTGTGTCTGTCTTGCCACACAGCTTGCTGCTGTCTGCAAACTTGCTGAGGGTGCAGTTTGCGGACTCTCTTCTCTTTCCTTCCCCAGTTTGTGATAGATTATAGGTTTCCAGGCCATTCAGCAGTGGCTCAGGTCCAGGAAGGCTGAGCCCAGGGTCTCGCATGAGGATGTGGTTGCAGGCCCAAAACGGGACAGGGGCAGAACAGGTGGACGCGTATGGACTTTGCTGGGATCTTCCCTCTGGCACCCGATCCTGCGATCAGCGCTGCGCTTCAGGCGGGTTGGTCAGTGTTGGTGGAGTCATCTGTTTAAAATGACACTTGATTTCAGATCCAAGTGGTTTTTGAACACCGGTGCAGGTACCCTTTGTCCCTCCTGCTGCTCTCTTGGCAGTTGCCTTTCCTGCAGGTCTCTCTGCACTGCGCTTGTGTTTACCCTGTCTAATGGTGAGCTGAGGCACAGGTAAGCCAGCCATGTTAATCAGTGCAACAAGTAACTTGCAGGAATATTAAAAGCAGTGTGGATGTATGAGAATCCAGAATGGATTATTTTGCATTAGCAGGACTTTATGCTTCTCCCTCAGATGATGCTCTGAGAGATCACTGATTCACTGTGAGACCCTGAGGAATACGCTGTGTGCTCTAGCAGGCAGTAAACTTAAGGTCATTTTTTTCTGTTTGAATAAGTCTGTAACTGAGTCAAATATTAAAATTAAAGTTTAAGCAGGAAATTATGTGAATGTAATTTCTGTGAATGATAGGAGAATAGTCTATAAAATAACTGAGGCTGAATAATTGCTTGCTTTTCAACTCAAATTGCATTATTTTTAATCTCTTCTACTATTTTAGTAATTATAGGGCACAATACTGCTATACCTATATTTGATTCTATTCAAAGTAAAAGTTTCTAAGGAAGAAAATGTCCATTTTGTGAGGATTTAAAAATGGCTCCAATAGCTTCTTTGCTGTCTCTCTGTTACTTCTCTTGCTCAAAGTAATGTTTGCAATGTGAAAGCTTGTTTGGTTTTGCCCTAAGATTAAATAGTTTGGGTTTATCTTAAAATGCGCAGGTGGTAAATTGAGATCTTTACTTTTTCAGAGTGTTATGCCCACCTTTATGTGCTAAAATGTAGGAGACATTTTCAATCGCTATCTGCTGATATGGTCTCCACTGGAAGCAGGAGTAGGTTTCTGCGTATGTTTGGAGTGGAGCACCATCCAAAAAGTATTTGATCTTAGGAACAGCAAACTCTGCTAGAACAGCTATTTTCTTTTTACTGCTAACACTCCTTACTGAAAACTAGGGAAAATTCATGGTCCGTACCAAATTTTTACCTCAGGGGAAGCCAAAGCAAAATAACTGCTGCAGCTGACCCTGCTTGGGAAGGGGGATTGGACTGGGTGGTCTCCAGTGGTCCTAGCCAACCTCAACGATGCTGTGATCTCTGTGCCCTTGGGATATGGGTCTCAGAGATGCCGCAGAATGCCGTACACAGACAGCTCAAGCCTGGGTGAAACATCTTTGCTCTATGCCTGGGTTCTCGCTGGCAATCTTGTGTGACAAGTTTAACCCAGAGACTTTCACATCAGCCTTCCTGCCTTCTGACCAGTTACCTCTCAGCACTGCAGCTCCTGGCGTTCAGAACTGCTCTTTCACTGTGGCATAAATTGGGTGGTTTCCTTGGTTCCCTTGCAGCAGATAAGGTCAGCTCTACAAATGGAAGATAATGTCTCTTTTCAGAAGTGACTTCTTCATTAAAGTGGAAGTCGAGTAGGATATGCTGGAAGAAGAAGCCTTTTTAATAAGTCTTCACTTTTGTCCTTGTTAATGATTATTGAGAGCAAATGATGGTGATTTAAAGGTCAATGAAAACTGGCTTAAAGCACGCTATTGTCTAACTGCTGGAATTTTTCCATGTTCCAATGAGCCAGGGCAGCACAAGTGGTTGAAGTAAATAGAAGGACAGTGATCTCACTTGTTTGAGTACTTCACAGTTTAAATAACATTTAAAAGGTTTTCTAAAAAAACATCATTAGCATTGCAAGTTTCCCAGTAGGTACATGGTTGATGTTGTTTGTTGATGGTTCTTTACGCAGTTAATATTAGCATAAAATAATACAAACATGATAGCTATTGAAGCAGAGCAGTGGGTTATTTTTTGTCCTAAAAATGAATGGGTCTGGCTCTGGTAAACCATTCTCTCATTCACAATCTTCAAATAGTTCTATTTCTGTCTATTAGAGTGTAAGTAATTAAGTTATTTATTGAGCAACTGTCAGAAGGATTTAAGTAGCTTCTGGAGCAAAACAGCTCTGGCTTTTAAAACACAGTATTTCTCGAAGTCTGCCTTTTCCTTTTCAAACAAACGCATCCCATTGAATTGCTTTTATGTGGTTAAGCAACAATACATAAAAGCTGATTGTCTAGATGAATGATACTTTAGGAATGTAGTTAAATCAACAAATTCATGGTTTAAGAAGTGAATATAAAGAAGAAGATATGATTTGATCTACTCTGCTGCTGTATGAAAAGGATGCATCATTACAGTCTGAATATTCAGTTCATGAAGTGCTGTGCTGTTTGCTTTTGTAGGTAAAGGAGGTGAGGCAGTAATTAAAAAACAGTGTTATCTAGATATACAATAATGAGTATTTTATATAATTGATGCAAAAAGCCTGTTATGACAAAGTCCACAAAGTGTATTCTTAATTTTCATCTGAAATAGTTTGAGGTGGATGTTAATGGTTTCCAAAATGAAGTAGAGTCTTTTGAATTATTAGCAAAGCGACAAGCTATAATTGCTTTATGTGCCACATAAAATTGGGTTTAAAGTTTTTCTGTGTAAAGCTTGTAATGTTTTACTCAGATCATTTTAACAGTGTAACGTTTTTTGTGTTGAATGAGGGCAGTTGAGGAGATACTTCATTGGGTTACTTTCTATCGTACGGAAGTCTGACTTCTTTGCCCAGTTCTGGAGCCTGAGTTTACCTCATTGGCATTCTGACAAAGTGAAAGCAGAACATTTCAAGCAAAAAAGGTTCCTTTTGCAAAAGTCTTTATACACTCAAAGTAGTAATGTAGAGATTACACGCTTTAGTGGCAAGAATCAGGCTCTCAGATGGCTGGGAGAGTCCAGACTTATTGGAGAAAAGCAATAGAACAGCATGGACTTGCAGATTTTTTCTCTTTTCCTTTTTCATTTGCCTTCAGTCTGTACTGCTATGGGCAACTTGTTCCTTTTTTTACTCTCACCCGCTCTGTTGTGTTACCTATTTTAAAACATACTCTGTATGCAAGCTCTGGAGCCTGTTTCAGGTGCAGAAGGGCAGATGGGGCAATGTCTGTGCGATCTGTCCCCTGCCCGGAGATGGATCAGGAGTGTTACGGCTCGCTGTCTTGCAAGTTATTGAACAGCAGCCTCTGGTTCCCCACTTCCCTAATCCCACATGGGGTGGAAGAGGGGATGCGCTGAGACCTGAAGTCGGGTCTCTGGGCAGCCCTGGCTGTATTTGAAAGTGCACCCAGCCCGACTGGGTTGTGACATTTTGCCAGCTAAGATTGCTGGAAGGAAAACACAACGTGTGAGCAAAGGGAGTCCCATTTGGAAGTTCCTGCAACCCGTGGAGTTGTTTGAACCAGTTCTTCTGACTATAGTGCAACCTGGATGAGGCTCTTTGAGGCACAATGTCCCTCATCAAAGAGACAAGGCAGACCTATGGACGTCGACGCTCTTGGGCAGGCCTGAGCATAGTGTGGATACTGTATTTACTTTTGACCTTGGATGTGCAGCATCTGGAACACCACAGCTTGCTGAGGCTTGCACCAGAAGAAATGATAACCTTAAGCAGCTACTTACCCACCCCAGTTGTCTTTTTAATTTTTTTAAAATTATTTTTATTATTATCATCATCATCATTATTATTTATTTTTAAATAATGTTTGTACTTAAAAATCCCACAGCATCTGAATCTTTGTGTCACTGCAGTTACGTGCCTTTTACTCCTCCAGACTGTATCCTTTGTTTTTCTGAAACCTTATTCCCCCAGGGTTGTATTGTCAAATGCCACCCTTACAGCTGCTGTCTTTCAGGTTCATTTCAATGCTTTTCTGCTCTTGAGGCTAATTCACATTGTAGACTACAATGTTCTGTAACTTACTTGTCTCTGCTATGTAGATGTTACTTTTAACTGCAGTAACTGTTAAAGCACTGCATTTACTAACAGGGATTGGTGAGCAGCTTTGATGGACTTGGGCACTTGAAAGAGTGCTACTCAGGCTGCCGAGGCTGGATAAATAGTGTTTTCAGAAGGGAGTCTTGAAATAACACTAAATGCTGATTTGCTCCTATAGCTGAAGACTGACTGTTCAGATCCCTGAACATTAGCATTTCCTGTGCACAGTGGTTATGAACACCATATTTTTCTCTATTTTAATTATTTCCCTACACTCTTGTGCCAAATTGGGCTTTTGAGTCACTACAAAAATCTATAATAATTATAATTTATAGTTATTCTTTTAAGTATAGCTAACTGGAGTTGGCAGATGTTAGCATCTGTCTTCCAGAATACTTGAAGTCTCTTTCCTCTAAAACTTAACTATTTATAATAAATCATTTAGGAAACCGTATGCCAAGCATCAAATAACATGTAATATTTATAAACTTCTATGTCTTTCCCAGGTTAATATCTTATTCTCCATTGTCTTTCTTATACTGTCACTACTTACCTGTTTTATGAACTGTATCTTACTCATGTACAGCTCCAGACTTCCAAAGATGTTAACAGTATGTACTGTTCTCTTAGTGCTCCTGTCCTTCTTTTGATGTGTTGGGGTTTTTTTTATTTAATCTTTGCTTTGCTTCTGACAAACTTTTCTGTTTAAATATGGTTTGAGTATATGCAATGTATAGAAAATGTAAAGCCCAGGATTCTTTAATACTGATGAATTTAGCATGAAGTTCAGCAGCAGCTGCAATTTCAGCATCAACTATTTTATTTATTGAAAGAAATAGCTGTGCATTGCAAAGTAATGAAATTCACCCAGTATAGAGGGAAAGGTAAAAAATAAATAAATCTGTGAACAGCTGCATTTCTTAAATCAGCCCATCAGTTGTATTTATTAGGCCTCAGAAGTCTTGGAATAAATGTTACTATGAAAAGAAACAGGGTAAGGTAAGATGTAATTAAAAGTTTCAGTACATTTTATATGATGATGGGGGACCATACTGAACAGTTACAGTGGCAAATGTTATTATTTCTTGGTGAAAAAAGAGCAGACTGTTCTTTTGGGGCATATAGGTACTCTTAGTTTCTTGTACAATGTTTGTATTGTAGCACTTTGTATAATTTTAACAAAAATAGGTGGGAATTTCAACAGGGACTGGGGAAGTAGTTTACCTCTTTCTCGCAAAGTGCAAGAGTTTAGGATGGTCTAGGCTCAGAAACAAACTGGGGCTGGTCCCTGAGGTTTTTTATTATTATTATTTTTAAGCTTGTTGATTTAGGCTGCCTGGGAAAGTGAAGTCACCTCCATTATAATTCTATGTACAGTTCATAATTCAAATAACAGTTTTAAACATGTAGGGTTGTGAGAAAAGTTTGAACTTTTTTTCATTAAAAGATGTTTGGCATTTTCTGAGACATGTTAGATTGCCTCCTGTTATTGTTATACGAGGAAAGAAAGGTTATTCTGTTACTATGACACATTTTTCTAAACTATGCTTTAATAGAAAATAGAGAAAGACATTGCTGGTGGAATATTATTTCCTTGAAGCATAATAAACAAATACTCCATTTAATTCTGTTTACTTTGTTCTCATAGATCAGAGTTCTAATAAAACAGAGCCAAATTATGTGATGTAGAATGACCTCCACATAACTGGTAAAATCTGCTCAGTGACCCAAAATAGATCCACCCTTTGTGGAGTGGATCCCGATGTCCTAGCATGGGTTCTCCTCTCACTCTTCAGGGCTCTGTTTTTACTGGTGGTGTGACAATAAGAAAGTAGGCATAGTTACTTATTTGCATAATTATTCCTCAGCTTTAGTTTCATATATTGTTTGGCTGTTTGAAGTGGGCATAAGTAGAAGTGACCCCTTTGGCTAAACCACTATAAACCAGTGCTGAACTGAAGGCTAACTGGGGCCAGAGTGACTGAAGATGAGCCCTTCTGCACATGCACTCAGACAAGTTCCACGTAGACCTGCATTGTGCCAGGTTCAAAATGAGCACATTAATTTGAAGACTGATCTGCTGCCGTAAGCTTTGAGTCAGTTTTGTCACAGTTTTGCTGATTGGCTTTTTAAGCCTCAGCAGGTCTCAAATTTGTTGCCTTGCAAGAAAAGATAGTATGTGTAACTGAGCTGTCAGCTCACATAGAAAGGACCATACTGTGTCATAAAATCTACACTTGCTTTTACAGTGAGCTTGCCAACCTGGGCTGCTCTGAAAGTGTTTACAGGAGAACTTAAGCTTACTGCCCCGTGAGATGCTTTTCTTGTTAGATATGTGAATATGCACATGCTGAAAAACACGCAGCGTATTTTTCCTCTTTTTTTTTTTTACAAAACCATATCTTTAAGGATTTTTTTTTTCTGTACCTTGCTTCCTTCTCGATGTGCTGAAATGTGTTACTTGTGTGTCTGCTGTAGCCACCCCATCCTGAAGTGCTGTGTCAGGCAGATGCGCATCCCACAGGCTGTCTCTTGCTCTGCATCCGGCAGAATGGGGTGTGCATCACTGACATGACTGTACTTCCTCTTCTTCTTCTTCTTCTTCTTCTTCTTCCTCCTCTTCTTCTCATCATCATTCTCAAATAGATAATTCTGTCTTATTTCTGGACTGAAATACTTATATAATTTAATCCAATTTAAATTGCATAGCTTCCCCCTTTCTTGATTCTTCTCAGGGCTGTGCTATGACAGCGAAAAAATAACTATAATGTCTGCTAGGTAGCCAAATAGTTGGCTACTTTGTCAGCTTGTGGTACCCTATCCCACTTGTAATAACCTTGTGCAGTTGCTGCTTTTCCTGGGCATAGCGTGACCTCATGGAAAAGAAAAACTATGTAGTGCTACCTTTTGGTGGCTGCCTGCAGGTAGACTTGTCAGAGAGTTCAATCACAGTAACATAAGTTGAATATTCTTTGGCTGACACCGTCGCAAGCTGGGGTTCCTCTTGCAACATGGTGTAGCTTCTTGTGGAGGACACCTTAAAGGAGAAAAGTGCTTTAACTAGAGAAATGAAAGTTGAGGAAAACAGATTCAGATAAAAGAATGAAAGATTTTTATCTCTTATTCTGTGCCCTTAAATCTGGGGGTATCCTCTCAGTCAGGACAATGTGTCCAGAAATGTTTTACTAATCCACAGAAAGAATGGAGGGAAGGGGAGAAGGAGGGGAGTGAAATGCTTTCGACATGACTCTGTTTACACTTCAGCCCCTATTTTCCATTGTTGTTTGAATGTGATCCTGCTTGAACAGATTTCTGAAAAACACTCTCAATAGTTATTCAAAGGTCCTTACAAATGTTCTAACAAAATTCCTTCTGGAGGAGCCACCCTGCCTTTATTTTCCTCTGCCAGGGAATTTATTCCATGGAGACCTCTCTCGATAGCTTGCAAGGAAGAGGTCATTTAACCACACTGGGCTGGGCTCCGGCTCTTTAGAAAATCAATACAAAATCTTGCTTCATTTAACACCAATCTATTAGGTCGGTGTAAATTGGAAGGCGAGGAGGAGGAGAGGGGTGATGCCTCTAGATAGCTTTCCTCCTGCACTCGTCATTTTCTTTCGTGCACTTATCTCTCACGATTGACTGTCTCTGAGGCTAGCAATTTTGATAAGCTGTATTTTATGATTTAACAGCGTTTTATAAAATGACTAACTGCACAATACATCAGAAAGGAAGCATCCACATTTATTTTGCTTTGCTGCTTTACGGCATTTCACTGTTAAGGCCATGTTTTTTCAGGTCGCTTGCTCACAAATTGAAACGATTGTAGGCTTTAAGTACCACAACTTCTGCAAAGTGCTGTAAATATTAACCCTCCTGCCCCCAAGGACCGTCAGTTCCACTGGGGTGGAGGAATGAATCTGCTGACAGGAGTTACTTAGTAAGGAGCAACCGGTAGATGTAATCATCCGGTCTGGTGCGTTTGTTCTGAGCATGGGGAATGGAAGCAGAAGGGGAATTAATTGGGAATGCCAGGATCAGAGAATTCCCAGTTCTAGGAGGAAATGCATAAAGTGAAATTTAAACAGTTAAAAATAACTAACCAGAAAGGACTGATTGTTTTTTCCTTTATACGGTGCATATATATTTTTCCTTTAGAACATGACAGTTTTTAGTTCATTAACTACTTGAGGTTGCAGTCTCTATTTCTGAAACATTAGCTTTAAGATTAAGAAATACTTTGGTTAATTGCAACGTGTCTTACACTGCCTTTTGTCCAAAATAATAAACACTTTCAACTCTATATTTTTCACATCGAAGATGGAAAGAAGACACCTAAATATGAATTTAAATATGAAATTCAATATAAAAATATGTATCACCTGGTAATTTAGATATATGTAACCTAATATATATGAAATATATAAACATATGAAATGAAATATAATTTTTTTACTCAATTTGGTGTTTTGACTAATATATTTTTTAACACTGCAGAAAATTTTTTGCTTGACTTGGAATAGTTGCAGTCGTATCTGACAAGCATTTCCCTGAGTTATTAATTTTATTTAGACCTACATGGGCATGTACCCACTTCTATAAATACAGAGATATTATAGTAGACTTAGATTTAAATTATTTTTCAATAGTTTCCTGTAATTTTTGCTTTATAATTTTTATAATAGGTGGATGAATGCTTTAGAATAATTCCAGAAGACAACTCCTTATACTTACTAGTGCGAAGTTTAATTAAAAGAAGGCATCTTTGGCATGTACTTCTTCATTGACGTTTTCTTCATGGTTTTTGACAGATTACCTTTAGTGTGAGAAGTTTTTTCCACTATCTCGCATGAGAAAAGTAGATAAGAAATGTCAATACTTGCAAGTCAAGTAAAATAAATGAAGAATAAAATGCTAGGAGTAGGATAAGATACTGTATTGATTTTGCTTCTGTAATACATAAAAAAATGAAATGAGAATTACACTTTTCTGTCATTTTGTTTTGTAGTCTTCTGTATTGGTGGAATTAAAGGCCAATTTGCAAATACGTATTTTTTATGCTTAGCACTGTAGGATGTACTACATGCTTTCAAATCAAAAAGGTTTTCATATAGAGAAGATAATTTCCCACTTTTGTACGTGTCAAAGGGTCAATCTAATTAAATAGGCAGTCTGTTTTCTAAACACATAACTGAATGCTCCTGAATTATTTTATTTAATGATAATATATGGCTTATTTCAGGTTTTGTTCATAAATTAAAACTTAGGCCTATTCTCGTCTGTAAACATTAGGACTGTTGGGGCACTAGTGATCACTGTCACATGATGAACACATTTTGTAGTTTGGGACAATTAATGAACACATTTGAACAGATCAAGTGCTTAGTGAATTTTAAAATCAAACTTAGCAATTTTCAGAAATGACTCTTACATGTTCTCACTGCTTGGTGAAGCTTTACTGAGTTACACGTTCTTTGACTTCTACTAAATGCAGACATTTAATTTATTCATTCTTACAAAATTGAGCACTTACTGTTGAACTGAGTCTATGTATGTTGAAACACATTTACATAGAGTTAATTTATTATTTAATTTATCTGTACTGACATATTCAATTGTCTGTTTATATGAAAAGCATTTTTTTGTTTGCAGAGGGCTTTTTATTACTATCCATGACCGGGGACACATCGCTACAATGCTTAAATCCTGGCCAGAAAATATTGTCAAGGTAAGTTCAGTTTTAGTTGCATGACAAAGCTGACGCTGGTTTGCACCCAAGGTTAAGGTATTTTTATAAGCTTTTTATCAATTAGATTTGCGTGATTTCTTAGCTCATTTTTTAAATAGAAACAATGCTGCTACAGCCAAATTTTAAGGCTTTTAAACCCTTGTTTAGCTGTAGGCATCCTTTACTGATTAATTGGTCAATTATGTTGGCTATTATGCATCAAAAAAACCTGAATGCTTTTTCTGCATTTCAGGGAATCCCAGAGTGGTTGAGATAGGAAAGCACCTCTGGAGATCATCTAGTCCATCCTCCTGTTCAAGCAGGGTCAGCCAGGGCAGGTTACTCAGGGATGTGTCCAGCCGGTGGGTTCCGAGTATCTCCAAAGGTGGAGATTCTGCAAGATCTCTTGGCAACTCATTCTTGTGTTTGGGTTAATAGTTCTCCACATATGATACCTGATGAGCTCTCTCACAAAAAATGTTAGATTTCCAACTAAAATGGCTTTTGTCACAGAGTATGACAAGGAAATTATTGTATTGTCAGCTGCTTGCCATACTGAGCACTTCTGTCCTTTACTATGAAAAATCTTCCTTTTTAGCACAGTTTTGTGGAGTTTACTGAGTTCCTGTATTTCTGTCAATGAAAACACATACTTCCTCACACGTTTAAGTATGATGGAGTGTGTTATTTGCTCAAGGGAAGGATACATACATCTTTGAAGGGTAAGAACTAGGTGCCTGTAGACAGCCCTGTCAAAGGCTAACAGGAGTGGCTGGCTCTGGTTCTGCTGAAAACAGCCATGACAAAACCCAGGAGTCTGGGGTTCTTCTTTTTTTTGTGGATAATTTCCTTTCCCTTCCTATTCTGTTTTCATACTGTTGACAGAAAAACGTAAGAGGGAACAATGCCAGTTTGCTTGTAATATAATACTAAATACCTCTCTTGTGTATTCTTAAAAGTTTTATATGAAAGTCCCATTTACAGTGAAGCAAGAGCCTGAAATAGTGTAACAAAAACACAGTAAAATACAATAAAACAATTCTCAGCCTTTGATGTACTATTAATTTGTTTGTACCTGTTACAATTTTTACATGAAAATTAACAAATGATGGTGAGAATATAGTGGAATACTTAGTACATATGAGCAAAGAAGCTTTTATTTCTTCCTCCAGGCTATTGTGGTGACAGATGGAGAACGTATTCTTGGTCTTGGAGACCTTGGCTGTTATGGAATGGGCATCCCAGTTGGTAAACTGGCACTTTATACGGCATGCGGAGGAGTAAAACCTCATGAGTGTCTACCAGTGATGTTGGATGTAGGAACAGATAATGAGGTAAATCCTTTTCTGAGGTGTAGTGAATATTACCTGTTTGAAGGGAACTATAGAAAAGTTGAACTGTAAAAAGTTGGTTTTCTTTGTTGTGATACTGGCTTTGATTACGTGCAAACAAAAAAGTCCTATGGAAAAAGTCTTATCCTAATACACAGTGTAGATATACTCATGCTAATGCACAGTGTAGACTGTTTTGTAAGACTCATGTAATTAAGAATAGTGTCTGTAAAAATGTGCTGCATGCATCATGCATTTTAAAAAGTGGTATGGGAAATTAGATCTCATGAAGAGGGGGATGATAGAGTTAAAAACACAATTTAAGGCAGCATTCTTTCTCCACTTCTGCTGCAGAATTCCTCTGCAGTGATTTCAGATGTGAATTCTGACTGTGCCCCTCATTTTGGTGAACAGCTTGAAGCCATAGCCTGATCTGTGCTGGGAATGCATGTCTACATACTTCAGTTGTACACTGACTTTAGCTATAGAAGTCACTGTAATGCTATGAAATTTCCCCAAATGAGGTCCTAGCACTTCAAGTAAGTGGACCTTACCCTCTTTAACTTGGCTTCCCATTTGTGTGAAGTGCAAAGATTTAAGGTTGTTGAAAATTGGCTTTGTTATTTCCAAGGCTCCCGGGATTTCTAGTTAATTACTTGGCCCCCGTTCTTCCTCCTTTTTTTCTTGAAAGAATACTTGAATTAGTGACTCTGAGTGATGTCAAATCAAATATCACCGTCAATATCATTATGCTTTAGCAGAAATAAACAAATGTTATACTACAAGTGATGCAAGATTTAAACTTTATGCATGATAAATGTATCAGAGATTTGTGTGTTTTATAGCTAAATAAAGCATTCCTGTACCAGTAAATTTAGCTAGGACTTCTAGATTGTTGGGTTGGGTGTGTGCATCTTCAGCTTTATATACACACCTCCACCCCTGCCTCACTGGGATAATTTAGACAAAACATCATGAAAGCATTACTGAGAAATAGCCTGTTACCCTCTCTCTCTATCCCCCAAGAACCCCCTTCTTAAAGTGGACAAACTTACTTGTGAGATGTACCTGAACACTGTAACACATAGCCATATCAAATCACATACAAGTCTCATTGGCTATAAAATATTTTTATTCCTGGTTTGAGTAGCTGGGCCAGTTATCTAATCTATTATTGAATGTTTCTAGACAGTTAATGGCATCAGTGACTTCTAATACTGCAGTAGGCTTTACATTTTGCTTTTATGCTTGAGTTTCATTGTATATATACACACACGTATATCAGAAAAAGCATACCCTATCCAGTAGCTCAACTTTCTTGTGACTAAACAATGAGTTCAATGTGTATGAAAGAATGGCAAACCGAAAGTATTACAAGATGTATAAAAATTGAGCTGGGGTTTGTTGATGCTCTGAAATATTCACCTTCTGATCAGGAGGATGCCTTTTGTTGTTTTACTTTGGAATATGACTTCTTATTTTAGGACCATGTTATGAACTGCTTCAGTTTATTTGTACAGTGCAATTAGAGGCTGAGCGTGTTTTAGTCTGGAGCCAGCACGGTGGTTAGCAGTGTAGGACAGGTCTGCTTCTGTCGGGGTACTTTTCATTCCTGCCTAGGTGTGTATGAAGCTCAGACATGCACGTGCTGCCTGACAGCCTAAAATCCCCAGCTAAATATACTGGTACAAGAGACCTTAAACTAAGTTTGAAGGAATGGGAGGTTGGGTAAAGGGTTATTTTTTTGGGGTTTTTCTTTTTTTTTTTAGTGCTGTAGCAGATGGAAGGAATTCTATTAGCTTATGGATCAATGCCGTTTATGCTTGTCTGGGTTTTTGCAAGGGTGAGGAGAAGTCAGCAGCATGAGAGAAATCATGGTTGGGTTGTGGTCAACTCTAGAGGCAGCACAATTGTTCTTTCAGGGCTGTGCTAGACTCCACTTCAAAACATAGATGTTTGGTGGCTTTTTTTTTCCCAGTGGGGACTGGTTGCTTAGATATTTATGCATTTATCTAACAGCTGTAACTGGGAATGAGACCTCTGAATTCTGCTGCAGGATTATGAACAGATGGGACGCTGTTGGTGTACCCCTTGTCCAAAGAGACTGCACAGGACTGGTGATACTCATTAATTGGAGCTTGGGTGCAGTTCCCTGGCTACTTTAGTCAAAGTCAAGAATCCTGGGGCACCAGCTCCCATAATTTCTTCCCTCTAACACCCTCCGTCTCCCCCAGCAGCACATCCCTGTTCTCTCCCTAACACTGGTGTCCATGTAACCAGGTGGTAAGCCACTGCAGAGAACCGAAATGACTGAAAAGCAATCATATTTTGCTGGCTAAGCTGGTTATATTAGGTCAAGCTGCTGTGGAATTGCACTGCAATTCCTTATCTTAAAATCTAAACCTCTTGGACAAATAACTGTATTTTTATGCTATATTTTCTTACTCTAGCCAGGATTTTCCATAATAAGACACAATAGAAATCATTCTCATAACTTGAGCACATATAAATAATAATTATGCTGAACATGTTTTTTGAAATGTCCAGATGTTTTCCATTTAGATTAGTTCCTTTTCCCTTCTGTGGGGGCCTCAGTGCTTTAAAATAAGTTTTAAAATATGTATTTTTGGCAACTATAATGTGGTTGTGCACAACCTGCATATTCTCCAGAAAGATTAAATCTTGCTCTAAAGCAGATTTCAGGAAAAACTTCACAAATTCTCATCGTGTATTGTTTTATTGTGTACAGGACCCAAAACAGTAACTGAGGAGTAACTCACTCAATTTCTGATGATTATTAAAAGCCTTATTAATGATAGTTTTAGCAGAGGTATTTTTAGCTGGGGTATTATCCTGCTACTCATAAAACCAAGGAAAGAGAAAAGAGGCAAATAAACCATTTTTATACAATTGCCTAGATAATAAGCAAGAGAAATGGAAACTGCTTACTTACGAATAAAAATTGACCTAGTAGAAAGACTTGCGTGACCAAACTAGTAAATTACTCCATGTAATCAGTGTGGGCCTGAGCGTCCAAAAGAAGTGGTGTTGACCACTGCCAAAAATAATGCACCTGTTTTGTAAGTCATTGACAAATTGGAGGCAAGTAATCGTTGATAAGACATTTTTATCCAAAGCATTTCAAACATTATTTGGAGTATTAGTTATTTACTGCAGACCATGACAGTCTCGCTAAAAGTTGTGCCTTACCTAGTAGCCATGTATTTGTCAGGGGTGAAGATAGTGCTTCTCAGGTGGGATTTTAATCCAAGTAAAACATGCTCAGGCACCAGCCTCAATACTGATACGACAGCGTTGTTGGAAATCCTGAGGTGATGTGATCTCTGGATTCTGGACATTCATCTAATGTTATAGAGGTATATGTTAATCACATTGAAATGGTTAAAGAATCAGATTGCAGAAGAAAAATGAAGTTGTCAAGGTACAAGCAACTACAACTTAATGGAGACCACCTGAAACACGTGTTCTCAGCACTATAAGTGGGATGGTTTAAGGATGATAGAAATAATTAAGCTGAATCAATGGAAAACATTTAAACATTAAAATGTGAATGATGGTTGTTTGCTACTTAAAACATTTTATTAAACTCTCACAAAATAAACAATATTGAGGCAAGCCTCTTGGTTAAAAATTAGCCTGGCTTACTGTGTGAAAACTGGCAGTTTAAAAAAACCCACAACAAACAGCAAAACCCAATAATAGAAGCCAAGTTCAAAAACTGAGTTTATAGGCAATAAAAAAGCAAAAGACACTAAAGAAAAGAAATTAAATCCATATTGATTACAAACCATAAGAATGAGATTTTCTGTTGTTCCTGATGCTTTACCTTAAAGGCGATACTTGTGGAAGTATTAGATTGTCAGTATGGATATGGTAGATATTTTTAAAATGTCAGTTTTATCTATCTTGGAGAGAAGTCTTATTTTCCATTTTATTAACAGGAAGCAAATATGTTAAACAAAAGCTTTAAAAATTTGTCAAGATCCTTAAATCAGAATGTCCAAATAAGCTTTGGCCAGTTCCTTGAAAAAAAACTCTGGTAAAAGCTTTCTGGACCATGCTGAGCTGGGTGGGGAGGAATTTTTAATGATACCTGGAATAAATTGAGAAGTTTAGGAAGACTGGATTAAAGTTAAAGCTTTTATTTAAAATACAGTGCTCCTGGTTGCTGTAACCTTAGATAAAGAATTGAGTAAGATCAGAAAGTTTGACTGATCGAGAATTGAGGGTAAAATAACTCTTGCTGATTAGCACGGGCTTATTAAAAACAAATTTAATCTAACGTTAAAGTGAGTTTACAGAGTTTTGGTTGACTCTTGTTTTTTACCTTCAGTAACACATTTGAATTCATACTGTTCCTTATAAGAAACGACCAATGAAAAAACAAAGCAGGCCTCCTGTGTTACTAGAGAAAATGCGATTTAAAACATTTCTTTCTGTGAGAAATAATAAAATAGTTGTGGTTTTATGGTATTTCAGGGTTTTTTTCAGCTCTGCAATGTTTAATATCTTTATCAATGACTTGGAAGCAGTATTTTTAGTGTCCAAGGGTCATAGATGAGACATGGTTTAGGTAAAGTACTATTATCCAAGCCAGAGCAGGAACGAAATCTAAGAAGACTGATGGCTTGTGTTATATAGAAGTCAAATCAGTGGTGAAAGAGTTTCTTCTAACCATAAAAATCTTAATCTAATAATGGATGCATAACAGAGGAATGAGAACTGTGTTTATCTCGTGCCTTACAAGAGATGCTCTGACAAGTTCAGGGCCGCCAGAGCAATCGTGGACTGATTGCATGTGTAAATGCAATACTGGCAACGGCCAGTTGTGGGAGCTTTGGAAAGATTAATTGTGTGTTAGCATTTAAAGGTAAACCATGAACCATAAATTTCAGCATAGTAGAAAGTATTCAACTCTCTTAAACAGTACTTTCACACAACACGGAAAAGCCAAGAGAGCTGTTATTGGAAGAACTTTTTAGATAGGAAGTTTCTAGCAGAAGACATCTTGGTGTCCTGGAGCCTTTGAGAGCTGGGACAATGGCCACATGCAAGCCGTCAGGGTTGCTCAGGTGTCACAGGTCACTCCTGCTGCTGCCGTGATGGCTTTAAAGAAGCTGGACACAGAAACCTTAATTTGTATACATAGTTAAATAGCTGGCTGGTCATATATATATGCCATTAATGTACAGATGAACCATGACGGTCAATTCACTTTTTGTAAATGTGTATCTGTAGCCGTTCTTTATTCATACAACTGTCAAATACAGACATTTAAGTACTGAACAGTGCACAACAGAGAGAAATATGCGGGACAGCTGCTAGTGCAGCTACTCCTCCTTCATTCGCCACACTTAACGGACTTGTGGGCTGCTATTTCAAGTTATTTCCTGCATGCTTGCTTTAGAATATTTTTTCCTTAACTTACTACAAATATTTAAAAGCAGGAATGTGGCAGTTCTCACAGTTGCCCTAAATAGGTCATTGGGCATGAGTGGGCTGGTAGTTCTGACTGCTCTGGAGGTATGAGAGGCATCTGTGGTAGAAGACAAAACCCAGAAAAAAAACGAGGTGCAAATTCAAGCTCAGTTCTTCAACTTGTGCTAGTTAGCTTTCAGCATTTCCCCAAATTATTTCCAATTGTCATAAGAACTAGTATCAGCCTTCCAAGATTCGTATTGTAAAATATCCACCTATGAATGTGCAAATGGAAACTGTTGAGAAAAAAACCCTCATTATTATTATGCTTTCATTATTCATATTCCAACCAAAATAGAAACCTGGACAGAAGAAAGCTGAGTATAGAGGAAACCTGCAATTTTATATCTTATTAATCTAAAGATATAAACATATCAAACAAACCGTGTAAACTGTGTACCGCTGTAGGGATTTCTAAATAAAAGACAGTCAAAATTGGCATTCATATGGAGATGAGTGGCACGTTTACACAGTTGTTTGTGTAGTAAAAGTATTATGGAATGCCTTCCCCTTGAATGATGGTTGTTAGAACTGGAGATGACATTTCTGTGATACTTTTGCTGTAAAATAGTAGTAGCATTTCCTGAACTTTATGACTAGAGATGGCTTCTGTCCATATAAAAGGATCTGGTTTTGTATCTGATGCATATATGTGACTCTCGTTTCTGGTTTATATTCTCCAGTGTGTTTCCTAGTAGTTTTGAGTATCTCTGAAATACAAATGACACTATGTGTGATCAAAACAAGAGGTTTCTAGATATACAGCTTTTCATTTAGCTATGTTAAAATGTCACTGATCAAATGAACCTTGTTCAGTGAGAGAGGCTTTTTCCCATGTTCCACAAGACAGGCCAGGGAAGGTGCTCAGAGGTAGTGCTGTGGCCCTCTGGCTCTGAATTCCAGGCATGAAAATTTGTAAAAGTATTGATGGAGTAAATCTTCTGTGGTTTTTTTTTTTTTTTTTAATCATTTGGCTACTGCCTGTCTGTGCCATTCTGGTAGTAGATAATTGCACTTTCCTTAACAAATTAAGTTCTGTTTTACAAGGGGAATTCCCCCCCCCCCCCCCTTTAGATCTTGCTGCTAGATCTTTCCCTGGTAGTACACTGCCAGCGCTTGAACAAAGGAGAAAATACATGAATGTTCCTTTTTCCTCCCCTTTCCCCGCTTCCAGTTGGCAAGAAAATATTTTGGTAGGATATTACTTTTCCTAGAGTCAATGTCGTGAGTAATTTTTTCTTTTCTCTTTTCAATTTTCAGAAGTACTGAAAAGTAAAGTAATTTCTGAATTACAATTCTGTCTAGCCCATTGTGCAGAAGAAAAAAACCCACATTTTTTTAATTTGCGGGAATTGGTAGTCTCCTTTTAAATCTGTTCAGTCATTTGTAGTGGACTGAGTATGTGTTAGGGGAGGGAATGGACAAGTACAATCTGTTTTTGTTGATGCGTCTTCTAAAACTGGGGAGATTGAGAGTCATCTTTCCAGTGTGTTTCAGAAGATTCCACCTCTAAAATAAATATGGTGTCGCACATCACTCCTAAACATGCTTTATTTAAACCACAGGGACACCTGAAACTGAGCCAAAGTCTGTATTACACTTGCAAACCTAAAGAATTAACTGGGGAAGGGATGCTGCTTACAAGAGCCACCATTTCCCCTCAGTGCAGGGGGGCCATTGGGTGACGTGCTTGAGTGGATCACAAGGATCCAACAGCTGATGTTTTTCAGTAATTTTTTGGAGAGCTTTCCTTTTTTTGCTCTTTAATGTTCTCTTAGTGAATAGTTACAATATGTCTGGTAATACATTCACAACTTGAAAGTTTCAGAAGTTGTTTTGACTCGGTATTTTAACTCAGACGTGTCGAGAATTTGTAAGTGTAATAATAAATCTAGATGTATCATTTGAATATGTTTCTGCCATATGCTGCTGATTTGTTATTGACACATGTTGAACTCAGTCTTTTGACTAAGCTGTAGCTCGCTTTTTCTGTCCAAAAATATTATTTTACATTAGTCTGTTCTGCAAATTCCTAGCTTTCTGTTTCTCAGGTATTGAGTCTTGTAAGCTCGCCAGGTTGGATTGTCAGTAGAGCACATAGAAAGTAATAAAACAGATGAAGAAGAGTAAATGAAACTACAGGCTTTAGGCCACAGACAAGAAATTATATTAAATAAGTTTGCTTCAAGGGAAACTTGAAATAAATTGAAAAGTAAAGGTTTATGTGTGTGATCTTGTGGGGTATTGTATATCCAAAGCAATAGCTTGACAAGCCTAATCTACTCTTAGAAGGAAATATTGATCAAAATTGTTAAATTTTACCAGAACAAGAGGATAGTTGGCACAGGTTTTTATACATGCTCTTGAACATAGATTTATTTTAAAATGAGCGCAACATGGTGAAAAAAATTATTTACTATTTATCGTGTACTTTTTAATATAAAAGTTCAATTGCTGTCAAAAATGCTCCAGATTCTGGGTAGTACTTTTTAGGTGGCATATTCAGTGAAGGACATACTTAATCATGCAGTCATGAAGTATACATACCGGAAAGGTAATTAATGAAAAACTAAAGGAAAACAACTATATTATATTTAAATATTCAAATGGAGTGGAACTTCTATTATTACAGTGGACTTTTTATTTTATTTTTATTATTAAAGAGTAGTTTTAGCTAGATATTAGTGCTTTATCCATTTAGATATCAGTGCTTTATCTGTTCCTCATTAGAAGGATATAATTGACAAATGCTAGTGTCCCTCAGGTCTTCTTTGGGCTTGTAAACATATAATTTTTGTTTTTTCTTCATATCTATCTATAATTTCATGTTGGCCTTTGTAAACCACATGTTATCACTGCTGGTTTTGTCTCATTAATATTTTCATAGCCTATATAGTTTTTTATTTGTTGTAGACATGGGGTGAGTACTTCACAGGACACGATAAACTTTATTTTATTTTTTCCTCACAGTAATATTTCAAGTATGTTCCCTCTGTTACAAACCAGTACAAACTTGAGCCCAAGCCTCCTGTACTTCAAGGATTCACATCTATGGGATGTTCTAAAACCACTGAGAAATAGCGTGATAGACTGGTTTTGGGTTTTACTTTATATATTTGGTGTAGGGAGATTATCATTTAAATCCCAAAGCTGATTCCAACGTTTTGTTTGCATGTCTCATGCCTCAGTATTTTGTCTCTGTGGATCAGGACTTTCCACCTGATTGTGTTTCCTATGAAGATTCGTGGCCCCCGTGTTGCTGAGCTGGTGAGGTACACCATGGGATGTGTGGACTGCCACAGAGCCTTACATACAAATTACTATAGCGAGCAAGTGGAGGCATAGGCATATTTAACCACAATTACAGTTTTCCCACAGATTTTATTTGGGAATTTAATATTTCAAAATACATAATCTGCTGTCAACTGAAGTAAGAAAAAAACCCAAACATGCAAATATTCATCAGAATTTCAGAATGTTGCATCATTTCCAATGAATAAATAGGGCTATGTGGCATTTTTGTTGACTGTTGCTGAAGTTGGTATTAGTTAATATTGAAATTCTTTTCGTGGCAGTGGAAGGTGTGGTTAAGTGAATACTTATCCAAGGTCATCTTCTGTAGCCCGTTAGAATTCTTGTTCTGTATTTTCTTGCATGTACTGAGTTTTCTTCACTTTATTTCAACAGTACAGATGTGGAAGAATTTGTAATTTCTATGTGCTTTTCTGAATCTTGTTGAAAAAAATTAAACTTGAATGTTGATTATTTTATTCTAGTACAGACATTATCATTAGTACAAATAATGAATCAGAACAATAAGAGTCTCCAAAGGTCTCTCTAATCAGGCCTCAGTCAAACTATTTGTAATATTTGGTCCCATTATATTGCAGCACAGAAAGTTAGATAGCAATATAGAATGCTGCTGTATTTGTTTATTTTTATTTCAATATTCATAGTAAATACTAGTTATTCCCATCTCAATCTAACCATAGGTGCATATTCAGACTTGGCATTCATTTATGTGGAATTGTTTGTGCTCACACAGATATGTCCATTACATAGAGTTAACCATACCTAGAGTTAATATTTCTGGGCTGTTAGAAAATTCTGTGTTTTCACAGCGCCCTGTCATCAACAGAAATGGTAAATTGTTACTGGATAGAGAGGCTTTTATTGCACATAATATTCTGTATTTTGGAATACTATGTTTTAGTTGGAAACCACATTTCCTGTTTTAATCTTGTTGAATGTGTCAGTCTGAATGGTAGCTTGCATCTGACTTTTGTCTGCCCTTTTTTTTGTTCATATGTTTCTTTACCTTCTGTCCAGATTTATTCTGAGAGCTATAATCAATTTTCACAGACTCTCTTTTTTTCCCCAACTATATTCAATGTGATGTGTGCAGGCATGCGCTCTGGCGAGATGCATCAAGCAATGCTCATGGAGAGTAATAGGTAATAACTGCAAGAAAAAAAAAGGGAAAAGGATGTAAAAGCTAACTACCCAAACAGTTGCTGCCTTTAGTCTTAGGAAAGGAAAATGGCTCATTCTTCACTGTTGGCTCTTCTCCTTGAGCCAGTAAGAGCTCAAAGTCAGCTGAGATGGACCTCAGCTGTGAGCCAATGACGAGGAAACCAATGTTAGCAGTTAATGTTATCTGTTAGGTAGCCTTAAAAATACCGTTCAGGAACTTTCAAAGAGACCTCTTGCATCATGATTTTCTTGCAAGAAATCAGAGAGTAATTTGCTGATGGTGTGTTTTACACTATTACCTTCATTGGTTGTAATAGTGGATGTCGCTATATTTCAGAATTCACTTCTGCAATTAAAGATTTAAGAATCAAATGGTGGGGTTTTTTTTACTGAATACTCAACTAATAAATTTCTTAATTTATACTTTCAAGTATATCCTCAAAACTGCATGCAGCTTTACTCAGGAAGCTTTTTTACTCTCTATGGCCTAAACCCCTTGCCTGAAGTGACTGCAGCGTGTTGAGATGGCATTCCAGAGAGGGAATCTTGAGAGTCTAAATTTACCCAAGATACTGAGGTTTCCAGTGTGTTTCAGTCTTTTAAAGCCTGCCTTTTGAAGAATCCTTGAGTTTTTCTGCTAGTTTGTCCGTAATCTTCTGCAATTTATTTGTTTTAATTACTATTTCTTCTGTATCTTCAGCCTTACTATATTTCCTTGGTTGTATTGAACTTTCAGTAGAAGACTGTATATAAATGTCTCATGCTTCCTAAGGGATGCGTTCTACTAATCATGTATTGAGAGCTGAAATACAAAACATTCCCTACTCCTTTTATGAAATAATTGTGTACAAAGGGGAACAGCATTTCCCACCATATTTAGAGCTGTTAACTGTTTTGACTTATTTGCAAATGTAGACGGTCATTTGCTATTCTTTACCATGGTGTTCCCAGGGGAATGTATTACATCACCTCCCTTGTTTTCATTTAGATGCTTTTCTCATATTTTCTTAGGCAAAGCTCAGCAGCTATGAATACCAGCAGTTTTACCAATAAAACTCAAATATAAACGGGCTTGGCTTTTAAACATTTATTCTCTTTAAATATTTTTCTCAGTTTCGTAATATGTACACTATCAGCATTTTGTTTAATGCTGCATTCACTTGTAATGGGCTTTGTTCTTTACTAATAATAGAAAGACATTCAGACTTTACCTTACTACTATTATAATGCTCATCTCCTTTTGCCCTAGTATGGGGATGAAAAATGTCTTAATCTATGTTTCCTTTCAATAGCAAAAATACTTACAGTCCTTTTTGAATAAATAAAAAAACAACAGAGCAAAGTCTTATTTTTTTTCACCGGGTCTTACTGTTGTCATTGTACAACAAAAGGTTACTGCAATTTTTATAACTCATCCAGTTGTTCTAGTAAAATTGAATTAAAGGAGACCTTCAAGTTCATGTTATGTTTTTAATATGCATATTGTATAAAATAGTATATCGTTATATATTTCAGTGCCAGATTTACATCCATCATCCTTTATGTCCTCTGCTTGAAGTCCTCTTATATTTTCCATAAAATACTAGAGATTAGTGTTTGCAATCTTCTTGTAACCATCCAGCCTTTCTATGTTGCCTGTGTACTAACCCCAAATCTAGACTTTTCTAGTATACCCACATAGGCAGCAATATTTTTGCCTGTTCTCTTTTATCTTTCCCATACTTAAGATCCCATGGAATGAACAATTATAATCTTGTGTTTGAATTATTAGTCTTGAGAATCTGGGGCCCCATCACCAAACTCGGTAAATTCAGAATGACAGAAAGCGAAGCAGAGTTTGAGGGTCATCTGAACCTGAGCTAGTCATCCCAGGCTAATTTTATGAAGAGGAGCAGATGCTTCTTCTTGTAGAGCAGCTGTCTCAAATTTGTCAGATGAATTGTATTTCAAAACTATCTTTTTTCGTTTGTTGACTATAAAAAGAGCTTAGACTAGCCACTGTATATTGAAACATAGAGTATAGGTTCTTAAGTTAGATAATATGAATTCATACTCAGTTTGCACTTCACTTGCCTTTGTGTGTGTCTGACATGTTGCTGTGTGACTCCGGAGGCTTCTACAGAGACTAAAACTTGGTTTTGAGCTTATGTCAACCTCTTATTAAAAAAGCTCTTTGTGTCTTTGAGAAATGCCATTCTACTGCTTAGTGTGTGAGGAGACCTCAGCAATTGTCTGTTACTTTTGGTCCATTGTTATCCTTTAAACTTTGCTATTTTGGCTAGGAATATATGGCATTCTTTTTCTGAGACTGTTCATTTATTTTTATGAAATATGCTGTTTACAAATATTTCTTTTGTGAAATATTCTATTTCATTAGACAATGGAAAATGTGACAAATCCAGGTGGTGCTTCAGATTTTCACACTTACCAAACAGCGTTTCAGCAATGATTTTTAAGAACCGAGAAGTTGAAGAGCGGAGGGCTTTAGCAGAAATAATGTAAATGGTGACATGGGATTTAAGTCTCAGTTTTAGCTGACATTAGAAAGAACGAGCTGTGTACTGATGTTACTGGCAATTCTGTCAGTCCATTTCATTTCTTCTGACTTCACTTTTCAGCACAAGGGGATCTATAAAAGAAGGCAGAAATTAATATCTGGAAATGGTTATTTTGGATTGCATGCATGAATATCCATAGACCAAACTGATGGCAGACTTTATTTCAAGATACGTTAGACATTTCCAACTCTTCATACGCAGAAGACAGAAACAGATAGTGTTTGTTTTGATTGGCTTCCATTCTTTCTGAAATAGTAACTGCTAGCTATCTGCCTCCTCAGCAATTTGACAGGCAATGGAGAAGACGAGAGGGAACGAGCCATAAATATAGCTATTATCACAAAAGGTGGGATGAGATGCATCATATGTGCCTCCACAGAAGTTGGCCTAGTGTCTGGGGCAAAATGTGTCACCTGTTGACTGTAAAGCTGCTCTTACAAATGTTGACCTTGCACTAGCAGGTCTGCTTTGTGCACAGAACTACTTTTCCTTTTTTTTTTTTCTGATGCTAGGACAGATATATAGTCAACAGCTGAGATCCCAGCGCCGAAATAGTGTCACCAGACTGTTTAATAATAGTCAGTCAGTCAAAGGGACATTGTTGATGTGACTTGTCTATGTAGGAAGAGTCCCAACTCATTTGGCTTTAGTAAAGAAAATGGCTGAGCAACAGCACAGGAGACAGCGGTGTCAGCGTCAGAGATATTTTGATGAAGGACTATATGGGAGTAGCTTACGGAAGTAAACAAAATAAATAGACATAAGTTTAATAGAACTGAGAAGTGGCTGCCACAAGTGATGGAGATTTATAGATGGAGATTTATTTACATGTCAATGTAAAACAAAATCAAAACAAAATATCAGAACTGTTGATATAGAAATGAGATGTACGGATAAGATAGAACAAGATTTTCAGTTTTGTAAATGGTGTATCTGTTGATATGTTAAAATTCTGTTCAATTAACTATGCGATGGACTCAAGACACACTTTTTGTGCTGTCAAAATGTGAGCTGATACAATATTAGCAAAATCCTTTTTATTAATAGAATATTAAAGTTGAATGAAAGTGAGATCTTTAAGACTTTTTTTTTTAGTTTATGTTATCTTTGTGTTATACCAGATGAAGGAAAATTATTAAGATGGCATTCTTCTGAATATTATTACTTAATAGCAAAACTTTACTGATGTAGTCTTCAAAAGAATAAGTCTTTGCTTTTTTCTGATTCACTTTGCTGGTGGTAGTTTGTCATTAGATTTTTTATTTTATTTTTTTCATTTTTTGTCTGGTTTCGAAAGCTGAATTACTCCTTGCATTCAGACATTTCAGCTTCCTGTGCTAAACAAAATTTGGAAATGTAAGTTGATGTAGGAAAGTTTGATGTATTCAAAGTGTTTGAACCATTTCAAGCACCTATATCTTTTCATACTCTCTTGATTAAGCTGAAGAAGATAATTTAAGATAGCTACGGTCCTGGTAACTTTGCAGGAAAAAAGAAAAGAAAAATATCTCCAACTTCTAGAAAAAGTTTCACTGAGGCTAGACTTGTTTTTAGCCTGCTATGTAGACTACTACTATTTTGGCCCTTCTTAAATATTATTGTTTGGCCACCTTCTGTGATTTATTATAAGCACTTACTGCTGGACCCTCAAGTAGGGTCCAGCACGTCCTCCCTCATTTTTTTTTGAGAACAACAGAAATATTAGAATATATAATATATATAGAATATATAATAGAAAGTTTGGTTGTGATAATCTCTTTCTATAGCTTCCAGTTTCTGTTATCCATCAGCTTTTTTTCAAAGTGTAGCATTGAGGGTATTGTTAAATATTTTGATTGTCTTGATGTCTTGATTTGTGGCAGGACATGGAGATTGAGATTTTAGCGATATACCTGCTGAGGTTCATGAAGAAGAAATGATAGTCGTTAACTGTATGGGGGCTGTTGAAGGTCAGTTGTGTAGAAAGCCTAAGGGTTAGTCTGAGCCTTTTCTGGGATTTGGTAAAAGCTTTTATAGAAAGTAGATGTCAGGGGTTTTAGGAGATTTCTTGTTAGGTGGTCTGAAAATTATATGAATAAAATACAACAGACTTCTCAGATTTCTTTGCTTTCTGATTATTGGTTTTATGTTAAAATATTAATGATTATATGCAGCATAATCTGCTGAAGTCCTTAATAATGTCGGATTCTTCAGGACTATTGTTTTCTCAATAGGCAAATGATTAAGTTTTTCAAGAAATGCCACTGGCATGAAGACAACCATTTGTTTTCATTTTTACTGTATAAAAGAGTTATGCATCCTAAAATTGTGTCTGATGAAATGTTGCTCCAAAACCATGGTTCTGAGTGTCTTCCAAGTTCCAACTCAAATTACAGGCATTTGTGGAATTGGCATTGTCCCTATCCGTGCAGACAGATGTTAACATCAGGAGAGTTCTCTGAGACTGTTAAACATAATGCAGAGTATTTATCTTGCTGTTTATTTTATTTTTCTTAAAATACACAATGAGTTAGGCCTCTGTGATCTCCTTACTAAGTCTGCTAGATACAGTTCTGGCAACGGATCATATGCTGCATGCTAGCCTGAATTAGTGCAGCAGTGCCACCTTAGACATTGTGGTGATGCTCTTTTGTTGCAAAATCATTTGTAACCTCCTGAGGAAGAGGCAGAAAGCACTAGTCAATGGGACTAATGTGTTATGTCTAAGGAAGAGAGAAAAATTCGTAGGGGGAGGAGCAGGCTGTTGTCTGAGCTCCGTTAGTGGGAAACTGCACTTTTCAGGGCTTGTTAGGATTGCCCAGAATGGAGTTTTCTCATGGCTGGTTGGGACTAGTGACTCTTCCTAAGGGTTTTCTCAGCCCAGGGCATCCTTCAGCTACTCTTGACTTTATCCTGCTACGTTTTGCTCTTACTTCATTTATAAAGCTTTTTTAAAAGATAATTGTCAAGCTGAGGAGCTGGGAGAGTTTTTTTAGTTTAGTAGCACAACCAGAAAATACGCATTGAAATAAACTATTTCTGTGCAATAACATATTTCTGTCTATGGAGAAAAAGACAGGTTAGATGATAGTCAGCTGATGATGAGGAGGAAGAAGAGTTAGAAAACCTCTTGTGAACTTAAATTTATCTAGGGTCCTTCAAACAATAAACAAAGATAAAATACAAATTTGAGGGAGTTTTTGTGCTGGCTGTCCCTAGGAAACTTTCAGGCGTCTGTGGGGAGACATAAAGTCAGAATTTTTTAAGAGTTTTGCAGTAAAGAACAAATGAAATTATGTAAGTGTGTTAGTGTAGTTATGTTGCTTGTTGCTACTTAGTGTTCATCCCCAGAATGCAGCTGCCTCTCTATTCCACCCATAGTGACAGTGCCCTGTTTGCACAAAGCATGCCAGTATTTTCAGATTGGCACAAGTCACACAGAAAACGGATCATTCTATACTCTTTCTTTTGTATAAATTAAGGAAATTCCAAGATTAGAAATTGTTTCCCCTCCCCTTTCCTCCTAGCAATCAATTGCCTTATTAATGACCTGCTTGTCATAGCTGCTATTTGGTGTAGAAGTTAAATGTAGATTTAGAAGACATCTGTGTGTTGGTGGTACACAAGCATGGTACTAGGAAAAGAAGTCTAGTGTTATAAACAAGGACTTTATGAATTTTAATTTTGAAGCTAACATTCCGTTAACAGAAGATGTTGGCATACTTGTATGTTTACAATTGAAAAACTTTTTCATTTTTCTGTATGAAAAATTGACAAACTAGCTAGCTTTGAAGAAGGGCAGGGTTTTTTTTCTTCAGTTACAGTACCTTCATAAACAATATCTAATCGAGTTTGGAGGAAAATGTCTGCTTCTCTCCATATGAACAGCACACAGTTTGTGCTGTGGATTCAGTGATGGCAGTTCTATGATATTTGCTTTTAATAGTTTTTAGAAGTTAAGCTGGTTCGAAAGAGTCAACATAAGCTGTTTGACCTGAAAAAAAGGTCCAATGGCCCTTAAATTTCAGTGAAAGACCTTTTTTTTTTTTACTTTCTCTTTTGTCTAGCAAAGATGTAGTCTGGGGTATGCTTCACTGTTGAGCTGTACTCCCAGGTCTTTCCTAATTTCAAACTGCCATAAAGAACAAGGCGTTCAAAGCAGTTTTTGCTAGATTCTCCATTAATATTAATGTAAGATTTTTTTAATAGCAATGGAAATTTTACGGAAAAGCTCGATCGTTTTTGTGTGAGTCTTTTATACCGTGTACCAGAAAGGAGAGCAGGTAGAACAAAAGCCCAATTGCTCTGAAAAAAAAAATCATTAATCTAATGTCTAATATATTATGGCCTTTAAAAATATTTAATTTTTACTATTCAATATGAAGTATGGCAAAATGTACAGTGAGCATAGCTATACTGTGTGTTATATGTAATTTTTAAAGCCAATCCAAAAGAGAAGTTCAGATGTCCCTGTGAATTCCAGATTATTTGGAATGAAAAAGTCAGCCTAGAAAGGAACTTGCTTAGGGATGTGCATCATTGATGGGCACCTGACTGTAACCGGTATTGTGAGTTTCAAGTGCTTGGAAATACTGAATTACACCTAAAAATCATGAGATAAACTTTTGATTTCTAAAAAGTATTTTGTAATTTCCAGTATTTTGGAGGTAAGCTCAGAGGGTGACTCAGGTGTACCTAACAGACTCACCCCTGCACCATCAACAGCCCGTGAGCTTTTCACCCATCACTTGATTCCACAGACTGACTTGTAGACACAAACACCGATGCATTGCCCGACTTGAAGAGCAGACAACACAACAGCCTCTTGAAAAATCCTGTGCATCTTGCATCTTGCTTCTTGCTGCGGCAACTTTTTCTCTTTGAATTTTGCACTTGGTGCTCCCTCTCTAACATACCTTGTGCTATTTTGCATATTTTATTTGCACATTTGTAAATGTTACCCATAGGGGGCTGAATGGTCTTTAGCTTTGCATGCTCATGCGAGGGAACGAGTTGGACTTCCTGGGAGAACCCTTTTGGTACCCATGAGAAGGGGAGGAGGGATGGCGCCCGCTCGGCATGCAGCCCGCGCACACTGGGGCCTTTATTCGGTGCCACATACATGCTCCGGAACCAGCCCACAGAATGTCCTTGGCACAGCCTGGCTTTGTGCAGTCTCTTGCTTGGGGACAGGCTGTGGTAACTTCATAGCGTGTTACAAGATTCCTTCATGAAGCATTCTTTCCACCCATTAGAGTGATTTTTATTTTGTTGTTAAATTAAAGTTCGTTGGAGCTGACAGTTTTTCAGCTGTCTGCATGCGTGGGAAATAACTAGAATATAAGCAACAGTCAAAGCTACAACTGGTAATTCTTCATCAGGTTAAGAGAAGAGTAAGCTTCCTGAGAAGGCGGCAAAGGATGTAAAGGTCAAACTGACAGATAAAAAACCTTATGAAAGGAAAGAACAAGTTGGATTGGATAAGTCAAGCCTGTCACTAAGGAGAAATAACTGAAAACATCCAGTGTAGCTGGTGCAAAGCTGTAGGATCGCTATGCATGTACGGAAGAGAATGTATTCTCTTTTTTTTAGCACAATCTTAAATTATTTTAAACAGAATTTGAAATACTGTAACTTCTTTTCTGTTACATTAGGATATTGCTTCATCAGAGTATTAATATTTCTATTTTGAACTGCCTCAAAAATGCATAATATTTTTTGCTATTATTTTTTTTTTCCACAAAAATTGTTCCCTTCCAACACTGTATTTAATATTGATGTCAAAGGAACATTATGAATGCATTATCTTTTAAATTCTTGACTCTCACAGGTCTAGAATTTTGTCTGGACAGACAATAGACAGTTTTCAGTGATGTTTTCAGTGTTACAGATGGGAAAATGTTAATTATAGTACAACTGTTCTCTGCATACACAATCTTTGTCTTCAAGTAGCTGTCTCTGGCAGCCACTTGGGTTTGGCAAGTGTAGCACAGTTGGGCTGAACTTTTTAAATTCATGTCTAATGTGTGGGATTTTTCCTGCTTTATTTACTCCTAGAATGACCCATCGTGATACCCAGTTTTTTGGCCTCCTATTTTGGGATCTTTTGTGACGTCCTCTCTTATCGGGGATCCCCTGGAGGAAACTGAGGTGCAAAGAGCAGTGATGCTCTGTATGCCAGTACCTGTCTGTTGGGGATGTCCAGATAAAGGGCTACCTTAGACTCCCAAAGATGAGGTCAGCTTCTTTTGGGGAGAAACAGAGGATAAGGCCCCTTTTTCTCTTGTGCAAGAGGCCCCTTGCAGTTTGAAATGTGTTGGCAAAGGCCTAGTCTTTAGATAGAAGGGACCATGATCTCTTCTTCGTAAGTATGTCATGGGGCCCGTGTAGTTGAAAGAAAACAAAATTTTAAAAAAATCTTTAGCTCACTGATTATGAAACTTCTTTTTGCAAAGTATTCTACACCCTAAAACCCAATTAGCGTCATTGTTACTTGCAGCATTCAGCACATCCGAAATTCATTTAGCATTTGGAAACACAGAATTTGTTACATGTTTTAAGGCATCATCCTGTATTTGAGACTTCAAAATAAGCTTCTTCGAAGAAAACAAGGCTTCCTAGTCTAATATAAATTGAAATCTTATACATTCTTCCTAATGCCATAAAAAACACTTTGCAGCTGTTCCTGCAGGACAGAAAATTGTGATTCAGCATGTTAGTGCTTGCAAACCAAAATTTAAACGAACGCAGATTGATTACTGGGTAATTAGTATTGATTGAAGCTGAAGTTAAGTCCAAAACATTGACGTTGTTTCTGACTGCTTAAATCTTTTATTGGAAAAAGTTTCACACTGAGTGAAATTTCAGTCTTGTGGAACCAAAAAACAAAAAAAGTTTGAAAAGTCTGACTTTCCTGCAGAACAGAAGTTCCCCTGTGCTCACCAGCCCTTTCCCAACCTGGGAAAACTGAGAAAAGAAGTTGTTTACAAAAAGAATCTACAGTGTATTAGTATAAGAAAATATTAACACTTGAAAAAGCAGCAGCATTCCCACAGTTTTCTTGGTAACTGTGTGCCCTGTTAGACCAATCATACTCTGAAATGCGTTTCATTTCTGGCATGTGGCATGTCTTTGTCCCAAAGCTTCCCATGTCCCATACAAATGTAGTTCTCCTTTAATTTTATAACTGTGGCTCTAATGCAAATCATTGCAGAACTGCTGGAGGGTTCTGACATTTTATTCTGACATGGCATGGGGGAAGTTGTTGCTCTGAAGCATTACTGTGCACCAAAGACTTTCAAGGTGGCACGGAGAGCTTCTGGTCGCTCTCTGCTGCCATCTTCGTGAGTGGAAAGGCTCGGTGTCTTGCAGTTCTTCACCTCCAATTTTCCATGAAGCTGTTTGCTAAAGTATATATCTGTTCCAAAGAAATGACTCAGTGCCAAGTTTGAGAGTAGATGACATTTCCGCATGTTTGTTCTCCACTGATGATATACATAGGTGTGCAGTTTTCTGTTTCTCGCTCGTTTGGCTTTTGTAGCTAAATTAGAGCCAGGTGCACAGCTCAAGCCTTGCTTGAACTTTGATGGTTTGCTGATCTCTTTACTATACGTGTGCACAAGTAAGATGGTATAAACGGCTTGCCTTTTTCTTAAAACCCCAAAGGTCATTACAGTTTTAATACACTCAGGTGGTGCTTCAAAGAACTCTTTGTTATTTTATGCAGCTAATTCTAAGTAGATCTACATGATATTTCCAGTACCAGAACCTCAATTAAGCCCTTTATTCTTGTAAAACCTTATTTCTATTAAAGCTTGAACGTACCACATTGCTAAACCTGAATGTTTTAGAACTTTTTTTTTAGCCTTAGAGCGTGTCTAAAAATAAACCAGCATCAGCTTTTTCAGTATCATTTAATATGCATAACAAACCCACTAAACTGGGAAAAGCAGAGTTATGTTTTGAAGGAGATTGGATTTCCAAAAGAACAAAACAAAGTTTAAGCTTTGACAACAAGCTGGGGAACAAAAGAAACCCAAGTCATTGAGGAAAAGTACCTAATCATCATGTCAGCTTGACATACTCGATTGTAGGATGGAACTTTCTTTTCGGTAATCTGTTTTGAAAGCCATGAAATAGTCGATAGCAAATGTTAATCTCTCAAGATGTGTGAACCCTCTAAAAAAAAACAACCACCGTGGACCCGGTTTGCATGGTGTTGACCTGCATAAGAGGATAATGCGCTTAAGCAGCTTATTCATTCTTCAGCGGCCTTTGGAAAGGCAGCAGTCCCACAATGGTTTGCCACTCAGGGCTCAGACGTGACCACTGTTCTTTTCACTTGCTGAATGTTTCATTCTTTTGTCTCCGCCCCGGGTTTCTTCATACGTTGTTCCAAACAGGACTATAAAGGAACTTTTTGGGGCTATTTCTTGTCGAACTGTAACGTTTGTGAAGCAGAATGCACTGAGCTGTAAAGGAATTTTGAACTCTGGGTATATAGCTGGCCAAGCTTTTCATCAGAGATGTGTTGCTGAATTAATTGTCTCTGCTTGTGAGACTTCCCAGGCTGGAAGTTTAAACATACCCCAGAAACATAGTATTAATGGTTTTAAATATTCCACATTAAATTTCGGCATCAAAGATACGTGAATGAATTCCTATAGTGGCCTTATAAATGCAGCTGTTTGAGTCCTGAGTTTCAATGTTGGCTATAGATTTAAATCCTCACAGACATTAAAGATGCAAAAGTGTCAAAAGGAGTATAAGTGCCTATGTTTCAAGGCAGACCCGTGACTTGTTTAGCACTTTTTAAACAGCATAACTGTGAATGCCTATTTCTCTTGAACTTTCACAGAATCACTGCCCAGCATAAGCTGGCTTCTTGAAGGAATCAGTGTGACTCAGTCTGGCTGCAAAGGGTTTGGGAAATACATCTTCAGAATTTAAAAAATAAAGGGGCCAAAGATAAATATATGTGTCTTTTTCACTTTGGACATTGTTTTACAAAATGAGTGCACAGACTGATATTTTTATAAAAGTCTTGCAGAAGTATGTTAAAAGAGCAAATCAATTTGGGAAGAATAGTTACAGGAGCTGTGAAGGGGATAAGTTACTTACACAGAATTGGACCGTGGAGCATGCAGTATGCTTGCACAGGAGATGGAATAGGAGAAGCCTGCTGGCGTGGAAAGCCACGGTAGTGGGATTTTAGAAATGGGATTGCTGTTTCTGAGTCCTACTGTGATGGTCCTGACAGGGGCTCCTGCTGCTTGGCAGTTCTGCTTTCCAACCTTGCGTGCTAAGTCTGGTGGGAAGCACGAGGCAACTCCCACAGGGTTTCCAAACTTGTCTTAAGATTTCACATTGCTAAACAGTTCATTTGCAATTCCTGTGAATTTATCTACCAGAGAAATAAAATTATCCTTGATTTGTCAGATTTTCCTGAGGTCATTTTAATAACTAGGCAAACTCAAAATGGAAATGAAAAAATGGTTCCAGACATAGTCCTTGACTACAAAATTGGAAATGGTTTTATAAAAAAAAAAAGAAGAGCATACAAAAGAGAAAATTACTTTGGAAGGTACCTGACATCAAGCTCTTGGCAGCTTTTCCTGCAGTATCTGGAATAGGTACATAACTATGATTTTGATTTTGTTGCTAGAATACCTAGAATAATGTAATTGCACAGGTAAAATAGTTTCAGCCAAAGAATATGCTACTTAAGCATGAACACCACATAGAATTGGTGATGGGAACAAATAAAATGGTTACAATGTAATGACTTCATTTTCATTTACAAAGTAATTTTGAATTTGAACTTCACTTGTTCTCCAATTCAAATAGTTGAACTAACAAATTCTGAAAGTCTATAAGTAATGTATTAGAAATAGTTTGTTTTGAAATGGTAATGAATTTAGCAACAGTTTTAGAAAAATTGGCTTTTAATTCTGCTGAATTTTTGTATTGATTTTTTTAAATATTCTAATCTGATATCTTTAATTTTTTATGGATGTGGAGAGAGAAGTGAGGGAGAGACAAACAGGTCTATCTGTAGGTCTGCATCAGGGTACTCCCAGGGGAGACAGAACACCATCAAAGGTTTTAAGTTTTGTGCTGATTCAAATCAGTCTCCAACCGGGGCTTGTGATCCAAAGGATTTTTCAGTTCTACAACATAGAACAGCTGTGAAGGGAATTTAGGCTCTTTTCTAAAATACAGAATTCAGGTTTCTGATTCCCAGCCTGAAACATGCTGAGCGAGCTTTCCAGCCTTGTTACTTCATTTCGTACATTGAAGGCTCTCTCCTGGAAGGAGAGGTGGTCTGTATTTTTCTCTACGATGTTTTCCTAATTGAAGCTGGTGTACAAGTTTCTGCAACCATGTTGGTTTTGCAAATTGTTTTTGGATGAAAAATGTTAGGTCAAGCTCCTGACCGATTCTGCAAGCTGTTTGGGCATGTGTGGGAGGACTGCACACTAGATACAATGGAGAAATTAGCTTATTCATTTTCAGAGGCCTGTGAAAAATAATAGCAAAGAGTGTCTTTAGATGAGAGTTATTGGGAAAGCCAGTGAAAGTGTTGAGACTGGGGAACTGTTGTAGCTGGAGTGAATTGTCAAAAGTGATTGCAAAACACATGTAGTAATTTGCAAGTTGTCATTTGGAAATACATCAGACCAAACCAAGACTTTCTAGTAGCTTGGAAGGAAAAGGTTGAAGGGTTGGTTATGATTTGGCATACTGAATTTTAGAAAGCAGCACATTTTCTGAATATCGGCTCATCAACACAGTTGAAATGATGGACTCTGGGAGGCATTTGTGAAACATGATGATAAAAGTAAAGAAAATGCCTTTTTTAAAGTGTCGGAGCACTGTTAGAATGTAAAGGGAAAAGGAAAAAGTACTAACTAAAGCTTTAAAAGATACTTTTGAAACCTGACTTCCCAGAATAAACTTTTTCGTGTGGAAACAATACACTGCCTTTGAGACGAGGGTATCCCTTTTCATTGATACAAAAGGGTGTTTCTTTAATCTCTTTGTTGCGTTTCTTCAGTCTTTATATAGAGGTGGATAAATGGATATGTACTTCATATGCTTGGGTTAATCCTCAAACACTGTATTGTTGTCCCCTTCTTATTAACTTAGAGTGTACTCGTGTAACTTGCTCTTGTAATAGCTGAAACATTTTTTTCAATAGGCATTGCTGAAAGATCCTTTGTATATTGGGCTGAGACACAAGAGAATCAGAGGTCAAGCCTACGATGATCTTCTTGATGAATTCATGGAAGCTGTGACTTCAAGGTATGTGATATATCTGTGCTATTCATTGGCGAATTCCATTGTGAACTTCATCTTAGGAGAAATAAAGGTCAGTAGCTTATGAAAGAAAGACAGAGTTGTTAGGTTTCTGATAGTTGTTATTTCGAGCATAGTATTTTATAACTGCCTGAACTACTTGCCTTTAATATTGCAGTTTTATGAATTCATTGCAAGAGTGGTAAAACTCATCTTGAGATGAGTGAATTAGTTTTTCACGCTTCTTTTTCGAGATTTAGATTGTTAAGTATTTGCCTAATAATTTTCTATGCCTAGTGCTGTGCCTACATGATTTTCTCTGTGTCTGTGATTTCATATGAGAGATGTCAGCAGCCTGAAAGAAGCTATCATACTTGGCAACCCCTGCCTCTGCCCCCACCAAAACCACGACAGGCCTAAGCTTTCAATGTTTTGATTCTAAATGTCATGGTATGGACCTATACCAAGTCAGCTCTTTCTCTTGCTTCTTTTTTCCTATACAGAAAGTAGTTAAATTTATTATTAGACCATGATGAATAAAATAGTTCTCACATGTCAAATAACACATTTGCTCATATTTTCCTTGTTTGTTAAAATATTTGGAGTTCTAGCCCTGCATTCAATGTGCATACCTAAAATAGCCCAAGTGCCAGGATCCTTAGCAGAATGTGTTTTCTGCATCCCAAACCTGGGACTGAGCTGTAGAACCTGGAAATCCTTTTCAGCTCCTCAGTCTTTGCTTGTATCCCATCTGCTCTTTAACCTTATGTTGGGACCTTACCTGGATGTGCACAACCTCTGTTCTTCCTGCCCTGGTTCCTGCACAAAAGAAACTCGGGCAAGCAGGTAGGATTAATTTCCATGCCCGAAGCACGTATTCCTTCATGTATTACTATACTCTTCCCCATCACCCCCAGCTGGCTGACACTCCCTTGTTCATAATCTTGCTATGGATGTTGCTGGTTTGGCTCTACCCTGTAATGTGTTTGCTCCTCTTCTGAGTATGCCCTTTTAAATAAAATTGATGCATTTTCACCGTCCTAATAGAAGGCTCAGAGTATTAGAAATTGCTCTGTGGACCACATTTTGAGAATGCATTGCATTCCCTAACTCATCCTTTCTTTTAAATGAACCACCAATTTTTTCTTCGTGTATGAGGTTCAACAAGGCCAAGTGCCGGGTCCTGCACTTGGGTCACAACAACCCCATGCAGCGCTACAGGCCTGGGGAAGAGTGGATGGAAAGCTGCCTGGCAGAAAAGGACCTGGGGGTGTTTGCTGACAGCCGGCTGAATATGAACCAGCCTGGCCTGTATCAGGAATAGTGTGGTGAGCAGGACTAGGGAAGTGGTCATCCCCCTGTACTTGGCATTGGTGAGGCACCACCTCGAGTACTGTGGTCAGTTTTGGGCCCCTCACTACAAGAAAGACATAGAGGTGCTGGATTGCGTCCAAGGAAGGGCAACGAAACCCTCGATGATTCTATACTGAAGGAAATCATCAGAGTCAAGCAGAAGATTATCTCAATAATGTTTGAAGGTCTGGTTGACATGTTCTTTTTACTTAAACATCTTTAAAACTCTATAATTTTGAGCAATTTTGAGCAATTTTGAGCAATTTGTGTTTGCTTGACCTTCTGAAAGATCACTTAGTTCTCAGCTAAATCTGTCATGGTCTACAGTGGTGTCATTTATTTCATGTTTATAGTGGAGCCCTTACAAATTATAATTCAAACTTTGCGTGGTTTACTTGTGAATTGTTTTGGCTGTAGAGTGACTCCTATGTTGATTATGATACTCATTTGCTAAGGTGAAGGTAAAAGTGATGTAGTTAAGTCAAAATCAAGGCCATTTGCTCAATAATGTCATATGTTCCTAAATTCAAATTTGTGTTCAGCATCCTGCTAGCAGACTTGGGACTTTCAGCTGATTCTGGTGTGGTGGGTCTGACTGTTAGAGATGGAGGTCATGATTTTCTTTATTGTTTATTCCTTTCCCTTGCCAGCCATTGTGGTGATCTAGGTAATTGTATGCTTTGGTTAAATGCTAGTTACCTTTTCCTTGTGAAAGTTTCTCTTGTGTTTTTCCTCTTTTCACCTTTCTTAGCCTTCTGCTGGCTGTTTCACAGAAGGAGTATTTGCTTTGCTGATCTTAGATGAGTTTTTGATCTGTTACATTTTAGGTTAGCCATATTTATTATTAGTTACTCCCATGGTACTCCAGAAGAGGCTTTCTTATTTAGCATTGCCTAAACAATTCTGACAATGGTAGTTCTGGGGAAATCTGTTGTTGTGTTTTCAATACCGTGGAGTATTATTCTCCATGACATAGATAACCACGAATATCACAAAGCACAAGGCTATAATGTATTTTTAATAAGCCAAATCTAAAGACAGGCTTTTAATGAGATGACTAATATTTTCAAGAGAAAAGACATCAAGTTGGAAAACTATGTTAAATGCCTGGTTTAGATATTTTCACCTTCATAATTCTCCAGAGAAGCCAAATGCTAGTAGAAGTGAGAGCCAGGTTTTAGCAGCACTGCCTGGGAACAAGCAGGAGTGGGCAGCCGTACGGGGCAGTGCACTTTGTACAGGCTTTTCATGGGCTTCCAGGGAAACTTCCTAGACATGCACATCATCTTGATTGATTGCTAAATTTTTAAAATCTAGATTTCTAGAAGCTGATGCACCATCATTTGTAATGTTTCATGTTGAAACGTCACCTTTATACAGTAAATGTCATGACACGTAATTAAGAAAATGCTTTACAGAAAAGTGTGTCTCATGAAGGTATAGTTTCATCAGCTACAATACTTTCCTCTTCTGACCCTCCACTGCTGTTCACCCCCAAAAAGTTCTTCTTATGAAACAAAATTATTTATGAAAGACTCAGGATTTAAAAAAACCCCACAACTTAAATCATCCATTACTAAAAGATTCTGGTACAGTATCCAGTGTGCTATCATGGCAGAATGGAACTACTACAATGTGATTTTTCCCAGATGTGGGAAAGCAGAATCATATGGAAAGTATCTGGATTTCTGTTGACATAAATTCAGTGTACAGCTTTTATTTATTTATGTACGTATACACTTATCTGTTTATTTATTTATTACTAGTGCCAGCAGCTGCCCTCTCTGAGGGCAGGTGCTATAATTTCTGTGGACATTACCAGGTGTTTCTTGCTTTTGTGTCGGTGTAGTAATTTAGTGGAACAGGAATATTCTAAATGAAAGAAATGTTTTATGACTTGAGAAAAAATGGACAGTTATCTTCATCACTGAAGAACGTAAATCAGACTGGAATCCAGAAATGTTTGTTAAGTTTCTGCCCTATGGAGAAATGGACCATAAAACATTTTATACAGAGATGTAAAATTTTCCAAATGACAAGTTGTTCTTAAATATCTATGTTTACAGAGGAAACTCTGAGAGGCGGGATTGCTAAACAAGACTTTGGTAGCTGGGGTTGATCCACCAAGGCTTCCTGTGTAACCAGAGGAAATAACTCTATCTTTATCCCGGTTACTATTTCTTCCTTACTTGCCTACGATGATGCAAAGAGAAATATATCAATGATCAATGTACAACAGCGAAGGGATTATGGAAACACTTGAGGGGAAAATATGTAGAATGGAGATGGAACGAGACATGAGGGGAGAGGAAAAAAGCACCTTTTTAATAGCAGGGTCTTGACTTTCCTTGCCTGATGCAAAATGTAGATTTAAAAGGTCTGGAAAAGTTTTCCTTATTTTGAAGGAGACTTCCTTTTCACAAATCTGGTAAAGATAACTCCACCTTGAACCCCTCCAAAAAACGCCAGAGTAGGGAGGAACAGCATCCCACCAGCTTGCTTTCTGCTGCAGACCATCCCCAATAGAAGGCCCTGTGCACTGGGGAGGGACAATACTGACTTGCACCTCTGTTCTGTGAATATGTGTGAAACTTTGAGAATATGGAAAGAATCTGGTGTAATTTCTGTAGGTTATTTCCTTGCCCACCTACCGCAACCCCAAAGAGTTGGATGAAATTATTATTCTGTTATAAACTAAACCCCATGGATTTGTGATGTGTAAAAGCAACTCTGTAACACTGAAATTATCTTTCTGTGTGTGTTTGATGACGAGTTTTCAGTTTCACTTCAAGATGCAAATAATAGTGGTGGACCCTTGAAAAGTAATATCATGTGTCATTTATGTTCTCTCCTGTAATCATATTTTAATTAAATCCTTCCCCACTCTTTTTATATGCTGTGCTTTTCTCAAGTTTGTGAGCTATAAACCAAGCTGCTGACAATTGTAATTCAGTATGTTCTGTGCTAAATTACCATGATGTAGTCATTATTCCTCATTTGCCTGATTACATTATTCACAGATGGTAGTAGGGTTTCATTTCACATCATGTGTTACTTTAAAAGTGTTTTATGGTAAGTATGGTTTATCTAAGTTTGAGAACAACTGAAAGTTATATATCCACAAAATAAAAATACACAAATATTTTAATAGATGTTTTCATTTAGTAGATTACATTAGAATATAATTCAATTTGTGAATAACTTAATTAATTCAAACAGCCCTTACTTTTGGCAAGAGAATATACTGGCAAGTCAACATAAAAGGTGCGTATAGCTGTGCATCATTAGGGAAGTGGTTGGACCACACAATGGTTCTGACAGTATGTTCAAGCACAGATTGTAAGTACAAGAACATTGGTGCCTCTGTCCTCTTCTGCACTGTAGTGGTGCAAGACCAAGGCTTGTATCATGCCTGTGCATTCCCATATTGTTGAAGTTAAAGTGGCTGTCAGAAAGCGTGTAGGAAGAAATACTGCTGCAACAACTCCCTCCTATGGCAAACTTGGTGAAGATCTTTCTGTTCAGAGATTTTGTCCCTCAGTGGAACTTAGACCCTTTGAAGCAATTTTTCAAGTCTATGACTACCTGTTCCTTCCACCATTCAGTGAACATTTCCTTCCTAGGGAAGAACACTGTGGACAGTAGGATAGGAGGAAGGTGGGTCCTTAGGCAGAAGCCCATACACTGCCTTGATTACAGTTACAATTGCTTTTTGAACCTACCCTCAGTTCCTTCCTGTGGTTACACCTGAGGTTCATTTCTAGTCATTGCTGGGTTTGTGTTCCTGAAACTGCCTAGTCCCAGAGCTCAGGCATCCTTGCCTACCTAGACTCCCAGGTGGACTTTGCTTTTATACTGACAGGGCAAAACCATTCAGGAGGATCCTTAGGTTGTTTGCCTATTAAAAAAAGGTCCTAAAACTCAAAAGCATTGTGGTTTTAAAAGAGCAGCTATTGCTTTGGATAGTGGAGAGTGTTGTGGAAGAGGACAACTCAGACAGTTTGATAGGCAGCCTTTGTTTTTTATCCTATTTGAAGCTGCTGTGATGGTTTGCCTGAGGAAAATCTTCAAATTTGGTGATTAACCATGATGACTTCTAACTATTATCACTTGCAACATTTAAATTCTCAACAGATGATACCACCTCTAGGAAGTTTGTTAAGGAAACCTGAACCCTTCCCCAGGCTGTGGTGCTTAGCGGGGTACCCTGCTTGGAATCGTCCTTGCCTGCCTATGTAGGGGAAAAAGAGAAGTAACTTAGCTATAGTATATTTTTTGAGATGGGATGCTTTTGTGCCCGTTTGCTGCTCTGTCATTTGCTAAATCCAGGGAGCTCTGAGGTGGAAGAAAGAAGGCTGGGTAGAAGGCATCTACTTCTGTATATTCCATCAGGTAAGGGGGAGCAGGTTAATTAATTCACCCTCAGTATGAGTGTTCCTTATAAACAATACATCACAGAATGAAGAACATAGGGAAGCAATCTTTCTTTTTGTTATTGGGTGCCTTGTACCCCCTGCTGGTTCATTTGGTGGTATGGTTCTTAAGATTCAATGGCTGGGCAGTGGTTGTTTGATACTCCTGGACAAAAGCAGCCCATTCTGACCTCCTGCAGAATGAATCTGAATTCATTTCCTTCTTTTAAAACCTCAGTTTAAACCTGTCCTTGGTTTTGCCATAATCTGTATTTCTAGAGGTTTGTGTCCTGCTTTCTCTAACACCAAAATCAACTGTGAAATTTTGTGCTGCTTCTTCTCTCTGGACTTAGAACTGCAGAAACGTGTGACTCATGACACTAGTTTATCTGCCTTCATATTTTTACTTTACAATTCATTTGTGCTTTCATTACCTGGAACATAAAAACAGATGGCAGGTGTTGCTTGATTGATTAAGTTGCCCTGGCTAGCTTAAGAAAATGTATATATCTTATTTCTAGTAGGGTGCTTTCTATCCATCCTTCTCAATAGCTTTTGTTTCTATTCCATCTCTGGGCCTGCCACTTTTACAGCTTAACACAATAGAGATCAGCTCGATTAAGATTTTTTGTTTGCCTCTATTGTATAAATAGCCAATAACAACACGTTTCTCCTAAAAATAGGACCATCTCTCTTGTTACAGGAGAAGCGTTTGTCATTTCCCAAATGGGACTATTCTGTGCAGAAGCTCTGAGTCCCCTTCCGTCAATGTCCTTGGCAAGGGAAGGGCCTATGCTTTGTCATCTGAAACCACGCTCAGCTCTCACAGCGATATAAACTGTTCTGATTCATCATTTCCTTTCTTTTGCATACTCTTGAAAAATGCTGACAGCTTGCCAGAGCAGTAATGAATAAATATAAATATTCCACCCTCTGAGTTTAGGTGACAGTCAAAACAGCAGCAGCAGTGGACACTGCTGGGAATGTTTCAGATGAGATGCAGAAGTGGGATGTGTTCTACTTTGAGGCAGAAAAGGCCTCTGTAGCCATTTCATTTTCTTAAGGTTCACCCTATGGCAAAATGGGAATGAAGGCCAAGTCACACCAGGTTTTTCATTTCATGTGTGATCTGAGTCTTCTATAATGCAATTATAAGGACTTTCTGAATCTCTTGTAATGCTATTTTCTGCTGCCAAATAATCTGGTTAGCTCCTCAGATGATACAACTCTGTACTGGGCTGCCTAATGCCCAAGCTTCAATCTCCTCCTCAGGGAGATTTGCAGTTGCAAGAGGGGTTTTTTGACCCTTACATAAAATGAAAGTGAAATAAAATTATGCTAATGAATAGCATTACAGTTGCAAAATCTGGCATGGAAAAGATAGAAAATCTAAATTTCAGACCAGTCTTATTTGCATTTGAGCTATGCATCATCTTTTACTAGGCTTTGCCTAGAACCTCAATTGACTCGGTTTCCAGAATGGGCAAAGCAGAAGGAGTAGACTTGGAGTTACACTGGCAGTTGTGCCTCCAGTGGAAGATCTTTTGGGGATTTTGTGACTGGTAACTTTTGATAGCTTTGAAGACTTCTGCATATTCATTTTGTGATTCATTTTAAAACTTGTTATATCCAGGAACAGGATAAATCAGTGCTGCAGGCAAAGTTAAATTAAATCTGATTGATGGAACTGTTACAAATATATGCTTTCCAAACTTTTCCGACAGAGTAAGTGGCACACGGAAAAGTGAATCTGTCAGTGAAGCAAAATCACAGCAGGATAGACAGACCCTAATCACATCAAGTTTATTTGTAGAGTCCTGTTATTGTTTGCAATGTGAGACCTTAGAGAAATTCTTAGCAAAGATCAGCAGAAGAGCCTTGAAGAAATAAAACCTCAATTCATCCATTAAAGAAAACAAAAAGTAATGAGATCCTCAAACACAGTACCGAGGGGGAAGGGTATTGTTTTGTTTTTGTGGACAAGATAGAGAGAGCAAGAGAATATTTTTAGTATTTTTAATATGCCTCTTGCACCAAAACTGACTTTGGAGCTCAGAATTGGATGTATCCATGTTCTAATAACGCTCAGCTATGTCCCAGACTTGCTGCAGTCATTCAAAACCCAACAAATGAAGAACACGCTGTTCTCAGGCTTTTCTTCTCTGAACTATTTTAAGAAGGGATTTTTTTCAAATGGAAAAGGCCTGGGTAATCTCAGTTACTTTCCTTCCTCTTTTATAGCTCCAGCAAATGGTGGGCAGGATTCTCAACAGAAGTCAGCTGGTGCAACTGTATTGTAAATGGAGTGAATGTTGATTTATTTGAATAATTTGTGCGAGTGTAATATTTTAACAAGGTTCATATTGTTGTTACAGAAGTATAGTAGTTTTCCAGGCCATCAGAAGCAGCAGTTCCTTAATTTATATTTCTTTTTCTTTGGAAACTCTAATAAAGTAAAATATGACATTTTTGGCTGCAGTGCACATCAGAATGTAATAAGATGTCTGTCCCTCTTATCCCAGCTCCGTCTCTGTCCCATTACAAGTCAAGAATTATTTCTACCTAGATTTCAACTCTCAAGAAAACTTTCATTCACTGTCAGTCTGGCTAGTGAGATTGGGTACCTCAGTGCTTCATCCCTCCCTGGTCCTTTACCCAAGCCAGACAGTGACACTACTGAGCATCCCACCCGAACTGTGCCTGCTCCCACCTGAGATCCGTGGCAGCGGATCAGCCCATGTCCATGGGTACCTCTGCTGCAGCTCGCAGGCTGGGGCTCCAGGATGCCAACTGCAGTGGGACTTTGGTAGCCTGAGATTTGCTGGTAAAATAAAGCCCTGCTGTGGGAGGGCAGAAGGCAGCCGATATGGCTGAGGCCAGAGTGAGTGCTGTCCTTCTGGAGTGACCTAGATGTTCTACCCTGCCCAAACCAATCCTGCCCTCCATGAGAGGGCCTGGCCCAACTGAGGGCCATGGTCATCTCCCACCTATGAAAGACTTGGATCTCTCCTTTCCCTGCACCCTCTGAGGCATGTGTGCCAGTTACAAGAAGTTTTTAACATATGGTTTGTTGACCGCCCTTGGTAGGTGACATAGATCAAACAGTTGGTGGTCTGAATTTCCTGATCTCCTGCTTGAGTACAACTTTTAGAGTTAAATCTGCTTGTTACTGTCTCAGAGTAAGTATCACAGGTGTAAGAAGGATGTAGTGGAGTCGTTGCTGCAGACCCAGGGACTGGTGGGACCACTGCGTTTTAGTTAAGCACAACTGATCCAATGCTCAGGAGGGTGCATGGCTTGACCAGATCGAGAATGCCTAAGAGCTTCCCCATGAGTTTGGTGGGACCTAAAAAACACTAACACCCAAGTGTCAGTTGCTGTCTGGAGCAATGCAATTGTGTAATGTATCATATGAGGAATTCCCTTGTTTTATGTCTGCTATGGGTTATAAACATTGTTGGTGCCCAGTTGGCTACAAATAATAAGCCATTAGGAAGCATAACGGACATAACCTATTCATCATTTGGATGTTACTAACTTGTTTTGGCACTGGCTGATTTAGCAATAAAACAGAATTTTTATTTTCAATTATTGACACATCACTGTTAAATTATTTGACTGGACTAAGCTAAAAATGTAATAATTCATACACCTGACAGAATTTGGAACAAGTGTATATATATGGCAGGGGGAAGTTATTAAAGGTGACTGGCAGATTAAATGCTTTAAGGAATTGCATCTTCGGAGTCTGTTCATTTGGGCCTGATTCTGAACAGAAATTCTGGAAACCTATAAATCAGCAAGGATAATTTTGAAAATATATTTTTTATGTAGTCTAACCTACTTTCTATATTTTGTTTAGAACTTACACAGAGAATAGAAATATACGTTGTTCCTAGTTATTTTAAAATGATGCCTTATCACTTGCACCTGGGAGAGTAATAGGCCAACACAGGCTCTGCCAGAAAGACTGTCTTGCTTAGTTTGTTCTGAATACAGAGTCTGTGATACCTTCTCAGTTCCTTTGCTGATTTACTGCATCTGTGCTGATGAAATAAATATAACTATGACCTGCTGTTTACATTAATGGTGGACAACATCATTGACCCTAAATGATTCAGATGATACAAAAGGGGGGAAAAAGTATTGTAACACTCTAAATGTTTCGATATCTATATGTTACCAACTATTTTTTAAACCTTTTGACATGGGTTAGGGAGCTGTAACTAGAGACAAGGTCCTCTCTTACCAACAACTTGCGTCCCAGCTATACCGATTTGGGGACAATGTCTTTGGGTATCAAGGACATGTCCCTGAGGAACTTCATCCCATGGTAGTGTCTGCAGCAGGAGGCAACACAGAAGGGAACTTACTCTGTCTGCAAGACATGGGCAGCCCAAACTCAGCACAGGCCTTTCTCTCACCTGTTTCTGTCCTGAGGCTCATGAAAATAGATGATAGTATCAACATCTCATGTTTTTCCTATGTTATGCTTTTAGATTTCGGATGCTGCTGTGGTGTTTGTGTATTACGTGTCTCTGATTACATCTCCTAATGTATAGTGCATATCTGCTCATATCAAATATTTATTTCAGTCTAAGCTGCATTTGTTACCTTACCCATCATGGCTTACTCTTTGGTATGTCAGATGTTTGCAGATTGCTGCATAACTGTATTTTATAGTGTTTTCCACTGTAGTTGTACCCTTTTTTTAACAAAATCTAGCATGAGAGAATAGATATGTTGCCATGGATCTTCAGTGGATATCTTAGAACTGATGTAAATTATTTTAGACGTTTCCATACCAGAGTATCAAAAGTTTTTTCTTGTAAGCATTGTCATCACTATATTAAAACTTGATAGTGACATTAAACAGAGTTGTTTGTACTCCCAGATTAGACAAACCCCCGTATTCCCAGAATTTAGTTATGCGTGCTCCTTGAGACCGTTGTGAGACAGAGCACTCGCTAGGATCAAGGGCTCACAAACAAGTTTTTGTACAGTCTTCCCAGGAATTGCCATGGAAACTTCAGTGGCTTCCCTGTCCATCCTAGAATCTGCAGTAGTAATCCGTATGTCCTTACATAGCAATATAGCCTACTGAAGTGTGGATGTATGGCACTTCTGAAAATCGGGATACTTGTCTTTCGCTGCTTAACTCTGGATTTAAATGCTGACTTGTAAAATGGAAATATTTAACCTTATCCTGAGATTACGGCCATATTAGTCTTTCAGCTGTGCAAACTTTGTGATATGAACTGTCTGCCAGCAATTTGGGACTAGGATCAGAAAGCATGTCAGAACCGACTTCTGGAGTTGTATACATTATCAGTGTGAGTAAGTACGATCCATTAAAAAATAATATAGAGTACCTTAAATGAAGTATCTTCTATGTCAAGAACATCCTACTTATAGACTTTTCGTGTGTCTTTTCAGCATAATAAACATATCCAGTGTCTACGACTGCATTCTCCATCAGTGTGGCCTCTTTATAGTCCTTAAAGCTGTTGCAGGGTAAAATTTTTCCCCTTTTATATGTAGGAACATATATGAAAAAATTGGATTTAGTTGTCCTCTTGGGCACAATCCAGTTGCCTAAACATAGAGGTCTAGCGTCCTACTCTATCTAGCCTCCAGATGCTGGTGCTGATACCTTAGTTGTCCCACATGTCCTCAGTCATATCTGTCAGGTCTGTGTGGATGCTGTGGATGCCCTGGTGTGTCCTGGATGGCACAAAGTTCCTGTGTTTAGGCATCTGTATCAAGCCCCAATGTCTGTCTGTATCTCCAGGTGCTTGAAGGCTTTCAAACACTGGCTCTGAGTGACCTTCCTAGTGTAGTGCAGGAAGACTGTAGCAAATAGAGGAGAACCCTAGATATCCGTTGGGGTAGCCTTCTGCCTATACAGCTATCCCTGGCCAACTTCTCATACGGATATAGTTTTGGTAAAATTAGAGGTTGCATGTAGATTTTGCACTTGACTTGTTTAGAAATTACTCTCTCCTAACCCTGCAGTCTCTCTGTACCAGTTTCGTGCCAATGAGGCATACTGAGAGCTTGCTTAATTGAAGGGAGTTAAAGACTGCTGTTTTTAGTTGCAAGATCGTGCAATTGATTTGTTTTACTGATTCATTGTCTTTTTATTTAATCTAGAGGTAAGGGGACAGTATTTGGTATCTGCAGAATTTTTTACACTTTTTGGAAATTCCAGATACACATCTTATTTCTGCATTATCAATCACTAGTGTTTATACACCACTGTAAAAAATATTAGCCTGGAAATGGCTGAAAAATGCAATACGACACTTCAGACCCACTACCATATGTAAGTGCAGTTAACTGACACTTCATTCATGCCCACAGTAGTGCCAGTGCTAACAATGTCTGAATAAATCATGTAATCTGTTTAGCTAATGTATTTGTTTAATTACAAAATTTTAAAAGTTCTTTGCAATTTTATAAGTGAGTTTATTTGAATAACTGGATTTCTGGAGTTCCAAAGGATGCTGATTGTGTCCCCAGAAGCAGATAATAGTTGTCTGGTAGGTCATCTTTATGTAACTTGGGCCATATATGAGAGAAAAAAGGAACACATTTTGAAAAATAGAATGAGGTTTCAGTGATTCAAAGATCTTTTTCTCCTAATCCCTTACGTTTTTAGATTTTGCTGATAATTAGGAGGAAGAATTCCTACTGGTCTGCCTACATTGGCTCTTGCAGAAGGAAATTCTTTACTGTTTTATCTCTGGCACAGTGTTACTTTGATATTTCTCCTTCTAAAAATGGGATTTAGCTTAGTACAAAACCAGAAAGTTATCATCTGTTTCAAACATTACACTTTGGAAACAGCAAGAGAAGTATCACTTAATTGGCTAACTTTATTTCAGAATTTGGTGGATTTTACCATCAAAGTTAATCATTCATCTACTTGCTGGTCTGTAGCAAGCCTAAATGGCTACTGGAAAGAGATTCCTGGCAGGCTTTGCTGAAAATGAACTACACAGATTTTAATAAAAAATAAGTTAAATACTGCTAGAAAAAGGCATGCCTTCTTTCTACAATCATAGAATCATAAAAGATACTATTTCTGCAAATATTTAGTTAGATGATACTGTAAAATTAATTTTATTATAATTGCTTTGGGATTAGTTCTTACGGCTAAAAGTAAATTCCTTCTTTTTTTTGTTTCCCTTTTTTTAAAGACCTTAATGGAATAGATATTTGGAATCATTGCTCTTGCTTGGGATGGAGTTCTGATCTAGAAAACATTCACAGGAGTTATTTTTCCTTTTACAAAACATCTGAATAGGAGCAAGCTTATTTGTGTCTGTTAGATTAACTGAAATGTTGTAATGATAGTTATTAATAGAATAAGAGTCTGCAAATCTGAAAGCATATTGAGAAATAATGCAGGAAAAAATAGTTCTGTTAATAAGCCATTAGCTGCTACATATAATTAGACTTCGATTGTATTGATTTAAGGTTCTGTACAAGCTTTGAAAGTGTTTAACCAGCTTATTTTTTGCCTAGATATCATCTGGGTTTGTGGTTCCATACTTGATAGAAAACACTTGTGCAAGTCTCTGAAATATGACAATTCTCACAGTAATCTCGTATCTCACATGCTTTAACAAACAATGAGACTACTCAAATTTAGCAATAAAATTTAAGTCCACTTGCTTACATATACTTTGGTCCTGCACCATTAAAATGAATAGATTTTATATATTTGATTTTTTTCTTAGCTTCTTTCAGTAGATGCAGAATAGAAAGTCTGCCTTGTTAGAGGTTTTGCATTTGTCAGCCCTGGAGTCATCTGAAAACCTATGAAGTCCAATTCTGTCACCAGGCATAATGGTCCAGACATTTACAGATCTTTTTACAGCAGTGAGTTTTTATTAACTCTGAAAAATTTGATTATGATCTGAGCATGTGTTTGACTTCTGGAATACTACATTTCTTCAGCGGTGTGACTGCAGTATTTTACTAAACTGATACTGGAAAAAAAATCCTAATTAAATCATTGATCCTTCACATTTATACCTGCTGATTTGAGAATGTCATAACAGTTACAAAGAAGTGCTCTATTAAATTTGTTAATGATTCTAAATTTGTATTAAAAAGTGATTTTTTTCAGCTTAAGCCAGACTACACAGTGTTAGGTTTGTTTTCTTTTCTTTGCCAGAAAAGTATAGAAGCTGTAAATTATATATGGAAAATATTTTTAAAGAACAGTATTTTCAGGATCAGAGAACTGAGTGCAGCTGGTTTGGTATATTTTCCAAAATCAGATTTCAAAATGGGAACCAGCTGCTCATCTGTTGCTCTTAGCTAAAATGCCAGCATATGCCGGTTGTCGTGCAATGGCCATTTTTGAAATAATTTATACATGAGAAATACTGGATATGATCTTGATGTCAGATTCAGTTGCAAAGTATCCTCACCTGGTTGCAGCACCATCTTCAAATGCTGCAGGCACCTATCCTAAAGACATTTATTCGAGTGACTTGTTTGCAAAAAATCCAAAATAAAACTGATGAGGGGATCGTGGCGTACAGCATCCACTGTGCAAGCTTTCTACCTGAATTAGTCAAGTTACTTGCAGCTGTGCTGTTGGATTGCATTAGCAGACGCCGCCATCTGAGCAGGCAGCTCCTGTGCGGTGGTCTCTGGACATAAGAACTGGCACCACTTTGCTTTTGTCCCAGACGCCTTCTCCTGTGAGCTCTATAGGCAGGTGTGCTTTGATGCTGGTCTTTGGCACGGGCAGGAAAACTGAGATGGAGGCGGGAAGAGGAGGGCTACGTGGCTTTGTGGTTGCTATTGCTAATTTGCTGGGAGTGTGGGATACAGGTTTTTCAAATAAGACCTGCCTTTTCAGCAGAGCTGCTGACAAATTAAGAAATCCAGGTTGGACTGCTAATAGAATTCAAACACAGGGCTGCAGTGAACAGTGCGTTCTTAAGGCCTTTTGTTTAGACTTGGGGCCAAGTTCGTTTGGTCGGAATGCAATTTTTGTGTTTGATAAGTATCACAGGGTTTTTGTAGGGCTAAATATTATTTCATATTTTTTCCTTAATATTAAACACAAACTTTAATAAATTGGGAAGTTTTAAAAGGGGAAATTGATCAATATCAAAATATGCTGTAGCATTTTTTACTTGTTTTATTTAAAAAAATATATTAAATATTATGCAGACACACTAAATTTTGGACATGAAGAACAGCAACATTACAGCATATATAAAAGACGTTTGCTTAGAATCATTTTGAGTTTTCCCAGGTCTCCAGAAAACCCTATTTTGGTTTTTGTAGATTTCCAAGAGACTTTTTTTTTTTTTCCCCCCACAGAAAAGAAATTGCCATACTTTGTCCTGAAATTATATTCAACAATAATCCTGTTACAGTGACTTCTTAAAGAAAATCTTGTCATACTTTCCTTGAGTCAATCCCCATACGCCCTCATTGAACTCAAGGTGCCTTCTGCAAACATTCAGTATTGGTGGAAAACCTCTTCTTCCACAGGACGTGTTGTAGCCATAATTCTGCTTCTCTGGGCTTTTGTTGTATTACAAAATATCAGAATAGCGGAGTTTGTAATTGCAGCTACTGGTATAAAGGCACGTTTTAGAGAAAACTTGAGAGTAGAAGACAAGGAAATGGCTGCGTTTCCTAGGACTCGAGTATCTGCACAATGCATTTTTGTTTCAGAATTAGGTGCTAAAACAGGTTTTTCTACTCTGTGTTTGGGAGCAGGAGGTCAGATGGTCGAGAACAAGGAGTTAATATGCACTTAAGCAGTTGAAAAGGTTACTGGAGCTATAGTGTTTTCTCAGTTGAGGCTTGTTGGCAGCAGGTTTAGCCTAAGGAGCAGAGGCAATGTCAAATAACCACTTTACAGAACATGGGACAAAACAGATTCCTGACAAAGAACATAGTCTGTGCTCCAAAGAAAACCACTAAACTAGTTTCAGCTTCAGTAAGTACTGCCACACTGTACTATGTAAAGGTTTTTGAATGTTATCTCATTTTTGTCACCTTGACTTCTTTCTTGTTTAGAAATCTTACTGTCATTGGGAAAAAAAAAAAATAAAATGGGGAAATCCACCTAAGTTACTTTTTTCAGCTAACAAACACAGCGAGATCGCTCATGGGGCTGGGGGTTTTAAGTCACGTGCTGTGCCTTAGTATTTGTGTCATTGAAGCTATTGTTTGCGTATAGGTGTTTTAATGGGGTTTCAGGTATATAAATTAACTGCACTGATGCAAACTAAGAAAGGTGATACACATATAATCAAAATTCAAAGAGACTTTTAAACAAATGCCCAATTCTATAAGATAAAACTTAAAAATGAAAAATGAAGAATAATTAAATGCACGGGCTTTAGGTGTTTTGCACTGCTGATTTTCTCTGGGGTTACAGAAGTGACTTTGGAGCTGTTGAATCATTCTAAGAGAAATGGCCAAGGCTAACTTGTGCTTATTCCCAAAGAAAAATGTGGTTTTTTAGAAAAGGCATCAAATTCCACTCCTGGGTCCAAGTCAAATATGGATGTATAGGAGTTTTTAACATAGGCCCAAAGAAGCTGAGTTGCCAGTGTTATCCATTCTTTTATCCATTCTTTTATCCATTCTTTTANTTCTTATCCATTCTTATCCATTCTTTTATCCATTCTTATCCATTCTTTTGGATAAGAATGACTGGAATGGAAAGCAATTCCATTTTTATTGTAATTATGTTAATGAAAAAAGAAAGTGCTCTTAATTTTGGGCAGGTTTTTGTAGTATAATGTTATGAAAATAAAAGGGACTGACTATGGGGAGAAGTAGGAGGCAGAAAACAAGTGCTAGTGTGCTACTCACTTGTCAGTTATAAAGCAAGGCAGTGCTATGAACTAAATTTGAAGTTTTGAGCAGTACTGATGATGTGAAAATAGACCTGGCTTAGATTGCTTTTCTCATTGCGAAATGTCATTCAGTTTATAGCAGTTGTAAACTTAACTATCACCTGTGCCAGGGACACTCTTCATTTACAGCGCCTGACGTTTGGATTCAAATTGTGCCTGTGGCTGAAGACTGGCACATTTACAGGGACCTGTGTTCTTTCATTTATAATAAGCTTAATGTTTTTGTTGGTTTTTTGTTCTCATTTAGCTATTAGGTAATTAAGTCCAGTGTTGTGCTTCTCAGAGGCATCACTGTGAGAGTCTAATACAGGCATGGCTGTTATATCCTCAAAAGGAGGATGTGATAGAATGAGAGAAGCTGGTCTTCTTCTGGGCAAAATTTGATGTTTCCATTTTCTATCCTTTGCTCTTCCATGTGCTGTGTGAGAGGACCAAGGCGGGAGTTATACTTTTTGTGTTGTTAAATGATAGCTGAGATTCCTGACTGTAGGGACCACTGTGAGTAAACAAACTGCACCACCACTAAATGACTACAATGTCTATCACAGCAGTGCAGGGGATTAAGAATAGTGAAGGCATCCAAAAAAAACCCAACTTGCCAGATTTTGTGGGTTTAAGCATTCCTGATCCAGCAGCTGATGGCAGAATGACCAATTGCATATTTTTTCCCCTAATATGGTATAGGGCTTAGTTAGGTTTTGAATGTCATGGCACAATCATTTGTGGTCTGCTTGAATTTTTCCTTCCCTGGAGGGGGTAGAAACTGTTAAAGACAATAACCTTGTCTGGTGTGATGTGGCTTGGACGTTCTTTGCTTAATACGACAGCACCCTACCTCACCGGTAAATGAGAAAATGAACGCACATGCTGTTGTGAGAAACACGCTCAATGTATTAATTTTTGTCCGGGGCAAATTCGGTGGAGCAAAGAATATTTATTACAGCGCTGGGAGTTACACAGGGGATTTCTCCTCCTGTGGCTCGTTTTCTCTTTACAAATGCTTGTTTTTATTTTGTATTCCTTATACCTATTCATGTTTCTTCTTGGAACATAGTTTGCATAATCANTGGTGTGATGTGGCTTGGACGTTCTTTGCTTAATACGACAGCACCCTACCTCACCGGTAAATGAGAAAATGAACGCACATGCTGTCTACAGGAGACCATCTACTGCAGCTAGTTAGCACAAAATATTGTGCAGCTTTGCAGTCCGAGCAGTGCCTGAACTTTAAGTCAGTGTGGAAGACAGAATTAAGGGTTCTGAAATGCTTGCTTGCATGTAATGTCTGCAACTTTTCATTGAGTCACTCATTCTACATTTTTTTGTTTGTTTATATTTCTGGTTTTGCTTACCTCCTACAGCTGCCTTCTACCAGTGATATCTCATCCTGTTGCCTTTTCTTCCTGATTGACTTTTATAAGTTCCAACTCTGCTTACTCTGTTATTCCCCACTTCTTCCAGGAGAGGAACACATCCTACCTTTGTTCTTACCCATTTTTGTTCTTACCCATTTTTGTTCTTACCCATTTTTGTTCTTACCCATAATTATTTCTGATCCTTCTATGTCACAGATGTTCCCTCCTTCATATGCTTCTAGATTGTTGATTCATGATTCTGAGTCTGAGGTTTTCTAAAAGTATTGATTTTGTTATTCAGTTACTTCATTTCATGATCTCCTGAATTCTGCTGTTTCTGTCATGCCTTGGTTCCTTGGCTGGCTCTGTCATAGCACAGCACAGGTCCCACCCTTCCCGGTCTCTTGAGAAGGGATAAACAGATGATAAGCAACAACTACTGCTTTTCAGTTTCTTTACTACTTCCTTGCCATCACTGTCCCCACTAAAAACAAGAAAGGAATGTCATAACGTAACTAAATTGTGTTCATTCTTTCTCAAACTAATTTGCTTGTATATTCAGTCTTGGGAAGGGCACAGGATGGTTTCTTTTCTTTGGACCTGTAGCCCTTGAAGGCAGAGGTTCTGTCTTCTGCCACCATCCACCATAGTGAGGCATCAGTTCCTTTTGTCAGCCTCGAGAGTATAAATATTTAAATAGTTTTTATAACTGTTTTTAGAGATCACTGAAGCATCTCAAGTTTTGCTTCTTAAGCTTTGTCCCAAATGGGATATAAACGAAGTATTTAGTAACCTCGCTAAGTACTAAGGACTCAGCAAGATATTATCTTTATAGTCTTATTTTAGAGTGATTAATACATTGTATGTGAGAAAGAGGAGACAGAGTTTCTTTCCACAAACATCTGTTTATGATTTAAACTCTGCAAAATATCCAAAAAAAGATTGTGTGGTGTATACTGACTTAGGACTTTCGCCACGTATCCTACTGTCCCAAGGACTGCTCCTACACTACTATTAATTTTGCTGGTACAATTCCAAATCTGTCATACTTAGTTTTAAAACATTTGTAGTCACATACCCTACTACTAAACAAAAAATAAAAGTGAAAACCTGGGGAACATTTATATAGTTGATCTATAATATAGCTTGAACATTGATGCTGCAACATAAAATTATGGTTAAAAGCATATGGTCATTATCAGTGAGTTGTGCTGTAAATAGATGTGAATGTATATGAGAAAGTCAGGTTTGCTCCACGTGCCTTTTTTCCTCTTTTTGTATGTGTAGCTGCTCCTTTCCAGTGACAGATCTCACCTGTTTTCCATGTAACAACCATCTGCTCTTAATGTCTGGGATGCAGCCCCCTTTTTCACAGCTTGCTAGGTCTCTCCCAGTTAGGTCTGCTCTGGTCAAGCAGTGACATGCAGAGCGAATGGGTTTAAAAGGATCCAGCTAAACATTAAATTTTGTCCAGCTTTACTTCTGCACTGACATGCTTCTTCCTCTTTCCTAGCTGTCCCTTGGACCAAAGAGAAATACATGATGTCAGTGTTTTAAGAGGCTTTTGGGCAATGCCCTTAATAATATGCTTTGACTTTTGGTCAGTCTTGAGATGGTCAGGTGGACTAGATGATCATTGTAGGTCCCTTCCAACTGAACTATTCTCTGTGAGCTTTGGCTTCGTTGAGAGAAGTACATATTTTTCACTTTGTATGTGCAATATTGTGAGTTGTTGTTGTCAGTGTTAATCTAAACTTAGATTCTATAATTTGTAGTGTTGCAGTTTGAAAAATTATTGTTTTTTCAGACATTGTGTGATAGTCCTGGTAGGGCATAGCCTGTACTTCTAGGAGAACAAGTTCTGTCTCTTGGCACAAAGATAAGGCAACACTTACTGGATCGATGTTCAAATTTGTATCAAGCAAGCACTGCAAGAATATCAGGAAAAATGTGAGATTTCAGCAACTAAAAACCACTTTGATCTATCAAGAAGTTCTTTAAAGTACTTTGAAACTACAAAAAGGGCAGTAGAGATTTTCTTGGACTAGAGATGAAAGCTGAGAGCTCCTGAGGGGATTTTTGTAGGACAGAGTGAAAGCCAGAGTGTCACTCTTCCTCACAGAGAGGAGATTCCTTTGGAGCTCAGGTCATGGTGTTATTGCTCATGTGTTCAGAAGTCTTCTAGAATTTTTGCTGGAGACTTGAGCCAAGCTTTGAAAAAGTTTAGCTGCTGAGTGCTACACTTAAGAGTCCAACTCTGGGCATGTTGTACTAGTCCATGCTAGCTTTCCTGATGCTTCTAGCCTCTGTTGATGCTAGACGGGTAAGAAACAACATCTGGAAGCTGACAAATGGACTTCCAGAGCTGTTCTTTGTAGGGTTTCTCTGTATGGGGATTGTTAGTCTTTATACTATTCAGTAGCTCATATTTGCTAGCCATTGTACACTGGCTTTGAGTGTATAAGCTTAGTTCTGTTCACTGTGTTTGAATCGTGTAACTATAATTGTTACTAATTAGTTAACTAATCGTTAACTATTATTGGACTATCCACGCTCCCAATCAGGAATCTTATGGAGGAATCCCTAGAGATGGTCTCTTCTCACTCTTCTGAGTTGTTATCCCAGAAATTATATACTATTTATGAATTTGCAAAATGTTAATGCACTTTTCTTAATAGCTGAAACAAAGGGAAAGAAAGTGAAAATATTTTGGACACGTATACTTTAAATATTTTGAGATGGGTGGGGACTTGATTATTTAGCTGAATTTTGTCAAGATTTGAAGCACTAGCTGTCTACTTTGGATGCCAGGAAATGTAGACATTTTAAAAGATACATGTGTGTATATATGTATAAATTTATAAAACAATAATAATTCCAGAAGTATAAAATTGGCTGTAGCCCTAGTTTTTCGTTAAAAATAATAGTACTGGAGATATTGAGTGGAATCTCATGGCATTAAAACTGTTTTACCAGATCATTGCTAGATGCTTTTCTTATTTAGTAGACTTTAAACATTTCCAAGAGCTCATTATTCCTATCTCTAGGGAAGAGACTTTGCAGACAGCTACAGTTATTGTACATCTTTCCTGGCCTTCCTGAGGGAAGTGGGGGGAGGGAAGCAGTGTAATGGATATGTGTTTCCTGACCAAAAATCCTTCCCAGTGTCAATGTCTTTTGAGCATTTGGATGAGAAACTGAATAAATTCAACAAAAAAACCAACCCTGATTACAGCAGCTACTGGCTTGGTCTATGTGATCTAGCTTCCTAAATTACATAAAGGAGAGATGTAGAATGAGGGGAGACTTTCTTGTGCTGGCATTGTCAAATTGTGAGAAGTTTACAGAACTAATCTCAGTTCACCATCTGATCCTAATTTTCAGCTGAGTTCAGTTTATCATTGCCTGTCAGAGCCCTGAGACAAATGAAAACAAAAAGAAATTGGCTGGGTTTCTGTGTAAGAGGAAATTTTCCTGAATTCTGGAGGAGTTTCCTCCAGAATCCTGAAGGAGGATGTTCAATAGCAGTGCAACCCACTACCGACAGCAATCTCCGTGTTCGGTGGTTGTCCTTTTGCTAAGAGGCTGGGGTCAGATGGCAGCTTTCCCAAAGCTTTTGAAAGGTACATTTTGTAATTTATGCTTTTCATTAATATAAATCACATAAATTGTAACTTTTGCTGATTGTTACAGCTCACAAAAATAAACTATGAAAACACAAGGTACTATAATAGCAAGGAGAGTCTGATATTCCTGACCATTTTTAATCTATTAAATGGAACATTGATATTGTAAGAAAATATGCAGTTTCAAAGTGTAATACTTGTTCCCTCTTATGCCATTCTTATTTTTCAGTCAGTCTCTTCTTTTGTAGCTTCTCGAAGTAGAAGCAATGGTCTCTTCATTACCTTCTGCATTGCTTGAGCACATGATTGAATATGATACGTGGTTGTGAAACAGTTTTGTTTTCTTTATTGGCAGTGAGGAGAGACATTTGCTATTTACTTTATTATTTTAATGTACAGATGATCTTGACAGTATGCACAAATCTCATGATGTAATCAATCTGACCCTTTTTATATTTTTAGCTACTAAAGCCTACCAGGAAATAAAAATATTAATCAAACCAAGTCTTAGCTCTGTCTTTAACTATCAAAGATATGGAATTTGGAGACTTAGGGACCAAGGAGAAATACAGATGCCAAGCTCTAAGCTATCTTGTGTAGGGAAAAAAAAATTATCAATAAGTAATTTTTTATGAAGGGAGTCCAGGTGAGCTTCTTGGATAGTACATGACAGTTTACGTAAGAGGAACAGCATTTGATAGCATAATTCTTATTATATTCAGTATGTTATGGATCATATGCATCCACTGAACTGCAACCAGCAAGTGAGGGATGGATTCTTGCGGCCACCTCAGATGACACAGTGAATGTTTAATATGCGCATTTAAATATCTGCCTGATACTGTACAAGTTAGAAGCATTATTTAATCAATTAACTCACATTTCTTCTTAAGACTTCTTCCCTTCTAAGCGTTTCTTCCCAGAATGGTAGTATGTGTATTTGCTTCTGCATGACTGGAAGAATAATGATTTTATCATCTTCCATCTACTTCCCACATTTCTGCAAAAATAAGTATTTTGAGAGTTACCCAGTGTTACTGCTGAAGATTGAGTAGAGTGAGCAGGCTCACTCATTTACAGGCACCCATTAGCGTGTTGGGTCACACAGTGCTTCTGTGGGTGTTCTGCGCTTGCTGTCATCCCAACATGTAACGGTTTGATAGCCTTCAAAAAGATCGTGTCTATTAGGTGTGTGTCAGGGAAAATAGCTTTCAGACAGGTAGTTGAAAGAAATAGATGAAATTATTATTATAGTCTAAAAACACAATCAAAGGTTAATTACACTTATTCTATGTAATCTAATGCCATGAATATGTTATCAGACCACTTTCAGAAAACTCACAGTCATAGGAATAACACAGACAATTCAGACGTTCTGCTTTATGATGTGTAATAATAATTGTTGCCATGCTAAGGAAGCTGAAGCTGAATTTGTTTATTCTCAAGAAGGCACTACAGAAAGAGAAAAATCCTTTTACTTTTTTTTTTCTTTATTATGGGCTTGATTACATGGTGTAGACATTGTACAAGAGTAGAATACTTTGCCCTATTTTTCCCACATCCACATATTTTTTTCTGCAAAACCTATTAAATACCTCTTCCTTACTCCAGAAGTTAAGTTTCTGGCTGGCTTGAGGTGACAGGATGGTTCACCGATGCAAGCAAAATTCTTTGATTTATTCTGTGATTTAAGATGCTGCTTTTTTGGGATGCAAGGTGGCCTTAGGAGTCTGGAAAATCCAAGTCTATAGTTTTGTGAATAACTGTAAAGAAGAGTGTGTTGTATTAACTGGCATTCTTAAACTGCTCCAATATGACCAATCTCAGTAGGTGCTACACTGTTCTGCATATAATGCACTCAAATAATGACTACTGAAGTAGACCGAGTAAATCTCACTATGGATGTGAACGTTTTAATACTGACCAGGACAACAAAGAGCAGAAGTCAGATTGTTGCCTAGTGAAAAGGAATATTAACTAATCTTAAAAGGCAGATGGATCTCTGATCAATAAATCATGAACAGGGAACTTAAACTTACTCAAGTAACCGAGATGTATTTTTGGGGGGCAATATATCCTGAACATACCTATTAAAACAATCCATTTCTCTGAAGTCATTGGAATACATATGGATTAATAATCTGAATGTTTAGTCATAGAATTTACCAGTAATTACAAGTTACAGAAAGGTTTTTGCTTCAAACACCAAAAGAAGAGAATCTGGAATTAGTATAAATTTCTTCATGATTCCCCCCAATCCTTCCAAAAAGGCGTGACCTGGCTCTACTTTCAGAATTAAACTGTGCATCTTCAACAGTGATTGAATCCAGTAAGGATTCCAGCAGCTCATGTCTGAAAAAACAATTTCCCAAGACCATTTAGACATATATAAAGATTTTTTATTTGATTAATATTCAGAAATTCAAGGAATAAATTAGTTTTATGCAAAAAGGCAAATAATATAGATAGAAACAGAATTTAGAAAGAACATAAAAATATGCTTTTTAACTATTTGGTACATCCTACTTTCTTAGTACACCAAAGTTGATATCTGAGCCAGCTAATTTGAAGCGCATATATATTCTGCAAAATCTATATGCTACAGTCATATCCAGGCTGAAGTAAAATTGGAGAAAAACTGCATCTATTAGTGTGCTGCTTCTATAATCTAAAATAACATGTCAAACATACATTTCTTACTTCCCTCTGTACCACAAACTGGGAGACCATTTGGTATACATCTGAGGTTCCCTGAGGAAGGCCTAAATAATACCAAGATAGCATTTGGCTTAGCAGGGGTTTATAAAGAGTTCTGAGGAGTGTGCAGCCACTTCCTTTTCTCACCTAGTCCCCAATTATAAGAGCTATAATTTTATACATTGCTCTTTTGAGATCACTGATATAATCCCCAGGATCTTGAATAGTTGAAGGTACTATGAGGAGGAGCCATCTAAAACTTCTAACCACCTGTTTAAAATGTTAAAATAGAGCTAGAACACTTCTGGGACCTTAATTTAGTCTCCAATTAACCTTTTTTCCAGTCATTGTTAATAAATATTTGAATATAAGTTTACCGGTGAGACAGTTTGGGTTGAAAAGTTTGAACTTGCTTCAAAGGCAATTTTTAAGAAAGCTAAATTCATGATGATGAAACGCAATCATAGCCACTAGTACAGGCTGCAATAATATGTCCAGCGTAGGTCAGCCGAAAGTGTTGCCAGTTTTTCAATGAAAAATACAATGTTCATACTATCCCTTTCTCTCTAGGGATTTCAGAAAGCTTCTGTTTCTGCAATGAAAGCAAGAGCGGCTGTTATTTCTTTATGATGACTTCTGGAAAAAACATTACTCTTATAAATATACCATTTTACTGAGCTTGAATATTCTACTTCTATGGCAAAGTTTATAAACATTCCTCCAATTTTTCCCAAGTATAAATCCAATTAGGAGTGATTTTGAAGTTAATACGTGAAATCTTGACTTCATTAATAGTCGTGGCAGCTTTTGTAGTATCCAAGAGCAGGGAAAAGGGCTTTTGTTCGTCTTTGAGGATTTACTTTTTGTGTGGAACTTTGAACATTGTCGCGTATAAAACCATACTAGTAAAGTTGTAGAAAAATGAGTTTAGATGGTAGTAATAAAGTGTGAGTTTCCCTTAAATTCTTGCTAATATTTTCAAAACAGTTAATTACTTGAGTACTTCAGAAAAGCGTTCTCTCAGTTTTGTTTTCTTTCTTACCTTTAAACACGTAAGGCTGAATTTCATCAGTAGAAAGTTTTGTTTAAAAAAAACTTGTGATATACTTCTGATCTAATTTTCCATGGTCATTGGCCTAAGAATGTTTTTTTTTCTTTCCCTGTGAACTCCTCCTTTCCTGGTCCAGAATAACCAGAGTGGTCCATCACATGTGAAATCGCAGAGCAACCAAGCAGTTGCAACCCAGTTTTGTAATGTTGATGTGATTGGTGAGAACACCATGTGTGCCAAGAGAGGTGCAAAATGCTCTATATTTTGAGTGGGAAGTGCTCCAGTTTTAGGCCAACCATCACAAGTCTAGGAGAATTTTCCTTAAAGGCAACTATGTAAAGCCTGTGGAGCCCTTCTGAACTCTTATGAATTTCTGTTCTCTTCTGAAAGATAGTAATTTACTTCAGTTTCTGATGCCAACTGCTGCAGATTAAACATATATTTATTAACTTTGGTTGCTGTTTCACTTGCAGAGCTCATTGGAAAAGCTTTTTATTAATACGGAATGGTAATCTTCTGGCATGACCCAAAAGTGCCTGGTGCATTTATATTTAGAGAATCTCTGATCTTCTCACAATAAGGCATGGTATGGAAGCTATAATCCAGACTCTCACTGGTGTATGTAACTGCCCAGGGAAAGGTAGAAAGAAGGAAGGATACTGTGTGAGGAACAGCAGGTCACCATTCCCAGGAACTAAAGAGTTTGGCTGAACGCATACTTATATTTGCTTTTATAACGTTTTCTGGTTTGGGGTATCTTCTGTGTGACATGTGCTGGTAGTGCTACCTATTTTTATTGCTCTTTCATTTCTGCTGAATAGCATTGAACTGGAAAATTAAATTCCACTAGCAATGCTACTCAAACAGAACCCACCCAGCTTCTGCGAGGAAAGTAACAGTGCTCTCCATCTCACTAGGATGTGTAAGATGAATCTGATGTCTTTCCCTGGGCATAGTTCTTATCTATGCTTATCTTTTATTAGAAATGATTTAAAAACATTTATAGTCTTGGATTATCTCCCTTGTGGATTACAGTAATTCTGGCCTTCATGATACACGCCTGGTTTCCTTCCAGGTGGCCCAAAAGCTGCTGCCAAACTCTTTTTCCTCTCCTGTGCTTTGTTTGCACTTCATCTTTAGATAAAGTCCTCATTGGCTGCACATTGCTTTACTATACCAAAATAGGTTTTTTGTTCTTTCATGGCTCTACACAGCTTTATTGCTACCTCTATCTCATCTCTGCCATAGTGACACAGTTCTGCTACCCACCGCATCATTGGGGTTTTTCTCCTTTTTTTTTTTTTTTTAAGAGGAAATTTTTTTTTTTCATTTTTGATGTGGAATGCCTTCCCCTGTTACATCTGCAACACAACTTTTTTTGCTTCGTTCAGATTGCTGTTCAAAACCTTTTGTAAATCCTTTCAACCATCCTGTAGAGCTCTGAGTGTATTGACATAATTGAATGTTTGGAATTCTGTGTTATTTAGGCATTCTTCTAGCCATGTTCAGGGTACTGCAAGTTTATAAAGCCAGAAAACATTTTTGTAAACTAGCTTGATCTTCTGCATAAAATGGGGCTTTTAGTGAGAGTCAGTGTGTTTTGATATTTAATTCTTTAATTGTAGACATCAGAAATGGTCAGAGTACTATAGCACTGGTTACACTATACCAAATATAAAGTTGAGATTACTCCATCCATTTTTGATAATCCCTTATCTGTACAGTCCTTATCTGTGTTAACATTTTTGGCTGTGATATTTGCTGAGCAATGGTGTATGTCCATTTCCTATAGCTTTCTCTGAAATACATTTTTCCAGAATAGAGTTCTTCACTTTTTGGTCCTTGCTTTATAAATTTGCATTTGGCCGCATTGAAATAAATATATTTCTGTCTTTGCCCAGCTTACAAGATAGCACCCTGTGTCATAATTTATGACAATCTGTGTCAAGTGTAAACTTTATTAGTAATGATTTTTTTCCCCCATGTTTTTGTTATTATAAATATTTAATAACATTGTGCCTAAGCATTAATTAATTCCTGTAGGGCTCATCGGAGGGATAAATGCTGCTTTCTCTTTCTTTTTCTTCATCCCCATCTCCTTTTATTTAGTTGCCCCTGGACCTTTTTTCCTACAATATTTAGATTGTATGTAATGGAGAGCAGAGATTTAGTTGTATAGTTTAATAGCCTGAATGATATTAAGAATGCAAATAGAGTGGAATGGAAAAAAGATCAAATGCTTAAGATATATTGCAGAAAAACATCCTAGAGCACATGTAGGTGGTGTTCTTGGAAAAGTCGATAGAGAAATTGGAAGTTGGATGTTCTTTGGGCCTGTATCTGACACAAGAGTCATACTACAGAAGAGTTGTGGCACATTGATCTGGTCTTTTACAGAGTCATCCCTAAAGACAGTGGGATTGACTTTAGTCAATCATAAATGTCAAGTTTATTTCTTTATATGTAAAAAAACTCTGATCAAGATGGTGGCAGAACCTGAATCATCAGAGCATGATTATGAAGAATTTTAAAATCACACAGGATAAGTTCCGATTTTGTCTAGGCAGACTTCTTTTTCTAATGCAGTGCTGGGCATAAAACACATAAGCTATCTTGATATCAACGTAGCAGATGTTCCATGCTTCTTTCTTTCTCCTTTGAGTGAGAGTGGAATGGAAGAGTTGCCTGGAATAGGTCATCTTCCCTTCCTCTTTAGGATCAGAAAACTTCTAAGGTTCACTGCGCTCAAGGACATACAACTTAGTGATTTTCTTACAAAGCCTTGAAGCCCATGTTTCTGGGCTCTAGTCTTTGACACTGCTGACCTGCATGCTGGGGAAGCTGGTAAACTACAGACATGGAGATTTTGCCAGTTGCCTGAGATTTGGTCCTTCAGCATCTCCTCTAAGCATGATGACTAGAAGCTGAGGTTCCTCTTCTTCCTAAGTCTCTGAGAGAGTAGTCTGCTAAGCAGGCATCCTATAGACTGACTTTGGAAGCAAAGTGTGTCACAAGAGACCAGGCTGCCATATTTCTCTCCATAATACAGAAGTCCATACAACCACAGCTAGCATCTGAAGATACTGCTGATTTTCTCTCCCTGTGTATGGTTGCGAGGGTATTAATTCTACAGTGCCTAAGACTATGGTATATACCCCAGGCATAAGATGCAATTCTGTCCCAGGGTTAAAATGAGGTATGACACTTCTTTCAACCCTTGTCCATCTTCTGCTACTGAAGTGTCACTTAGATCTCAATCCATGCGTTTACCCATCTAGGAAAATTATTTCATATGCCTGAGCCTCTTTTCATGAATTGGTAGTATTGGTTTTGACTGAAGGGATTCCAAATTAATTTTGATCTTTTTTTACTTCCCTAGATTTGAAATGGCTGCATACTAAAAAGTTTCTAGCATAAATTATCATTGCTAGAATATATTGGCTACCAATGGCTGGGGTGGGACATATTACAGAATTCAGCGGTTGCTGGGGTACTCAGAACTCCCAACTCTTCTTCAGGGATGCTTGAGATAAATTTCTGTTATATGCTTCCCTTCCTTCCACTAAATGCTTAAGGACAATAAGGATTGACTTAAGGAATATACAATGCTATCCAGTTAGGGGCGTAGAGTAATTTTCACATAGGTAAATGGTGATTGTTAATGCTATGAGCTGCTTTGGAAAAACATCTCTGATGTGTCCAAGGCAGACTGCAATTTCTCATGTTTTTAACTGTAGAAACTTGAAATTAAAATCACTAATTGTAAAACCTACAAAAAAGTCTCTTGCAACCTACTTTCTCCCAGGCTTGGGGAGATGAGAGGAGAGACTTAAAGAACCAGTTTTCTTTACCATCAAGTACCATGAGAGTATCTAGTCCCAAGAGGCTTCTCAGATATCCTTCCTGAAGTCCCAGGATTTTGTCTGCTCCTGGCAATTCTCCATTTATGTTGATCCTGGAATAAATGTAATAAAGGTAAATCTTTTCTACACAGTAGAATAACAGCTCCATTGTGAAGTACAGTAGTTTCCAGTTCGAGGTTTCATATGTAATAGAGATTACAGTGCAAAGGTAGTATAGCATGCCGTGTTTACTGTGGAACCATTATAGAATCATAGAATGGTTTAGAGTTGGAAAGGACCTTGAATATCACCGAGTTCCAACCCCCCTGCCATAGACAGGGACACCTCCCACTAGACCAGGCTGCCCAAGGCCACGTCCAGCCTGGCCTTGAACACCTCCAGGGATGGGGCCTCAACAACCTCTCTGGGCAACCTGTTCCAGTGCCTTACCACCCTCAAAGTGAAAAATTTCTTCCTAATGTTTAATCCAAACCTGCCCTCTTCCAGTTTAAAGCCATTCCCCCTCGTCCTATCACTACATGCCCGAGTAAAAAGTCCTTCCCCAGCTCTCCTGTAGGCCCCCTTTAGGTACTGGAAGGCCACAATAAGATCTCCCCGGAGCCTTTTCTTGTCCAGACTGAACAGCCCCAACTCTTTCAGCCTCTCCTCATAGGAGAGGTGCTCCAGCCCTCGGATCATCCTCGTGGCTCTCCTCTGGATTCAGTCCAGCAGGTCCATGTCCTTCTTATGTTGGGGACTCCAGAGCTGGATGCAGTACTCCAGGTGAAGTAAGAAGGAAGTCTGTTCTGATCCAATGCTGTGGCATCTCAGGTACCTCCAACTCTAAGCATCTGCAAGATTTAAAAGCACTTAATACAGTGTAGAGAGCCAGTAAAGTTGTTGTAATCCTGAAGGGGGAAAAGCTGAAGAATGCTTTAGAAATGTAANCAACCCCTCACAGTTAATACAGCGTAGAGGGCCAATAAAGTTGTTGTAATCCTGAAGGGTGAAAAGCTGAAGAATGCTTTAGAAATGTAACTGTTTTGTCTTACATGTATACAGAAGAAACCCTTTTTCCTCCCCTTCAATTAGTGATGTTAAGTAGCGACCAGCATCAAGTCTCGGCATAATGGAGTTACTGATTTTGTGTACAATAAAGGGCTTTCTTCATAATTACATTATGGATCACCTAGATCTAGTTCTAAAGCCATTAATCTAAATGGAAGTGGGTTTGGCACTGAAAAGCTAGCCAAATATTATCCTATTTTATCCTATCCTTGTTTTCATTAAGTCTCATTATTTACATATAAAGTATTTATCATGCTGCAAAATTTGTCTTGCCTAGTTGGAGAAGAAACAGATCTTTGTATTATGTCAAATAATTAACGCTCTACACATTATATGGTTAGTTAGGTTTTTGTCATCCATATTCACCTGGAGTGCTGTATCCAGTTCTGGCCTCCCTAGTACAGGAAAGACATACTGGAGAGCAACTACTGAAGGGCCACTAAGATGATGGCCTGGAGCATCTCTCCTGTGAGGAGAGACTGAGAACTGGGGCTTTTTAGCCCAGAGAAGCAGCAGCTTGGAGGGATCTCATCAGTGTGTACCAATATTGGAAGGGAGGGTGTAACGAGGACAGAGCCGGGTGGTTTAGAAGTGGTGCCTAGTGACAGGACAAAAGAAAATAGACACAAACATGGTGCTCAAATGTAAGAGAAATTTTAAACTTAAGCAAAAAACTTTTTACTGTGAGGGTGACCGAGCATTGGCACAGGTTGCCCGTAAGTGTTGTGGATTCTTCGTCCCTGAAGATATCCAAAAGCCGTCTGGATGTGGTCCTGCACAGCCTGCTTGAGCAGGGGGGTGGACGAGATGGTCTCTAGGGGTGTCTGCCAGCCTGTGATTCTGTGATATTCCACTGTAATATTCACAGTTCCTCAAGTCAAACAGTGTGCTGTCCAAATAAAGGAGGTAAGCTCCTTCGTCCTTAAACCCTACATTCTCCATTTCTTCCTCCTGCTTCTTTTCTTAAGTGTAGTTTGTGTTGCAGGTACATAAGATATTTTAATGCCTTAAAAAACCCATCAAAAATTTGGGGAGGGAGAGGTATTTTTCATAAATGATCAAACAGTACAAAGGTTATGGTGTGTATTTAATATGTTGGAAATACTTCAGTATAACAGTATTCCTGTTACCAACCTCCCTTTGACATTTCTGAAAGGTCATTACTTCTTTGCCTTTTAACAGTCAAGGTGAAGGCTGTCAGTGGTGGAAGCAAGATTTGCATCTGTTCATTATACCTTAGGTAGCAGGGGAAAAGAGCAGATGTGCTGCCCCAGGCTTTGTACTAATTTGTCTGTCCAACTGCATCTTTTATTTTTGGGAAAATACCTATAAACTCATAAAAATGTAATCAAATATGTAAGCAAATGCAGGCATCTTGTTTTAACCTCCTAAAGCCACTTAGCAATATTTAGGATCTGGCAAAAGATACAATATCTTTTCCAAAAAGGCATTGCATTTGCTATAAATCACTCAGGCCTGATTCAGTAAGGCATCAAAGCATGCAGTTAAGTTAAAGCAAGGGAATAATCCTGTTGCCCCAAGCTGGAATTCTCACATGTCTAAATAAATACCTTAATAAATTAGCCTTTATTGAAGTAGTATTTTTAAATGCTATTAGACACAGTTAAATAAAGACAACTGAAAAATTATTATGAAACTGTCTGGTGTATAATTATCAGCCAAGGATCTCTTTTGATTTTTGTTTCTGTAATGCAAACCCGCTCCTCTTTTTTTTTGGAAAGTGGGGAAAATTAGTGCCTGGGCAGTGAATATATGAAAGTTCATTCTTAAGAAAATAAGATGCAGCTTATATAAGGAAAATGCCACCTTAAAGTACACATAGTCAATGCAAATCTAATTTGTGCAGCCAAATGGGAACCTTTACCTTTTCCAAGGGCAGCTCTCATTTTAATACAGACATCTGAGAATTTGCCCAGAGAAACATTTCATGTCCAAGTTTAGGAATCCAGGCTTGGAATAGATGGTTCCACTAATCACAGCAATTATGATTAGTAATATATATAACATAGTATCTTTCATCCTGGAAGATATATAGAGGCTTCCCTGTGACAGCCCTATGCTATTGTTGACCACTGTTAAGTGGTGCTGTACTTATCTCTTTTAGATAACTTTTGTCAAAATTTAGAACACTAAAAATCTTATTTGTAGGATGTGCAGGATGTGCATGCCATCAGAGGGGAAACCTCAGAACTGTGGCTTTCTGATGCTTTTCTTGGCAAAGTAAAATTCATGACAATCTAAAACAGACAGTAATAATCATTGACTTTTTAACAAATGTTTAAAGATTGTTGTTGTGAAGTGACCAGGAAACACACCCATTTGAAACCAGATTCAAGTGATTTAAGCTGTGTAGAGTGTAATGTATTTTATATGCTCTTTTTTGGTAACAGCAGTTCTTTTTTGGTTTCGTGTAAAGCCATTTAATTAAAATAAAAAAGTGAGCTTGAAGGGCTTACTGAGGACCACTCATTACTGAGGACCATTTGTGAGGGCAACACATCACACACACCTTTAGCTACAGCTAAAGATTCGTGAGGAATAAAGCTACTCAGTATTTCCAGCTGAGATGGATTTCTTTCTTGATTCTCTGTTTTTCTGATTTACCCTGCTCAGACACTTGACCAATCCATCTGTTCAGTACCCTTTCCTCCCTCAGCCAAAAGTGTCACAGTGCCAAATCCCTAAAGAAGAACTAAAGAGGCTGAAAAGAAAAAAAAAAAAAAAATCCCAGATCATCTGTCTCAAATCTGCACTCATCTCTTTTAAGTGAATATAAAACTGAAGGTAATTTGAGATTGTTCTTTGGTCTAAGTCACAGTTAAAGCAGCTAAGCGGTAACGCTGGAAAAGCAGTAGAACAGCTAGGAGAGGTAGAATTACATTTTCAGGCTCCCGGAGTTTTACTTTTGGCTTAGGTGGGGTCAGGATCAGGTAACAAGTGAACTAATACAAATTCATGAGAAAACGTCACAGTAATTCAATTTGCTGTTTACTTCAAATACACATGGAATGTTGTTGTTGTTTTTTTGTTTGTTTTTTTTTTTTTTTTAAAGGAGGAAAACTACCAAAATTTACAATATAGTTTTCTTCCTCTTCAGATTTAACCAAAACATTAGCCAAGCTCGCATACCTCTGTGTTTGTGGAAGTTTATGTGGTATGTTTTTTCATGGCAGTGATCTAGTCTTCTGGGGCTGATGTTTGTGTATGGCAAGAACTGAGTACAAGAGTTTGGCTCGTGCCTGACTTTGTGAAATTTCAAAAGTATGATTTATTTGTATAACATGCATTATACTGTATCTCAGTACTGTGTCATCCAGCCACCTTCCTGCTGAGGGGACTGTTTCACACCGGAGAGGAGGCAACTTGGCACAATCCACGATAGGAAATTAATTTGACAGCACTCAGTGCAAGATCTTATGGAAGAGAGAGGCCTTTTTATGTTACAAAATCTCATTAAACAAGTTGATTTTACTCAGTCAGTCTCACACCTGTGTACTCAAAGCATCAGGGTGTATGTGTTCACCTGGTCTGGTCAGGGTTGCTCATGTGTGACACTGAAGGCAAAAGGGCCCTGGCTGTCAAGTCCTCAGTGCTTTTTCTGGGCTGCTGGTGATGAGTGGTGATAAACTTGATTTTATATGGGTCTTATATGCCTTTAGGATACAACACCTATTCTGGTATGGTTATTTTGCCTCACAGTTTTGCTTGCTTCAGCCTCCATAAATTTTAGGCAAGTCTGCCGTCCATGTGTCTGTGTGTCCTCATGTTGAATTTCTTTGGACTGTAATATGACTTCTTGCTGTACCTATAGGATAAGGAGTGGCATATGTGATGTGCTGTGATAGCGGATTGCTGTTGTTGCTCTTCTGCTGTTGTCAAGGTGAAGGGTCCTGGTCCAAGGCTGGGCTGTGGCCTCAGCAGAGCTCAGGCCTGCTCATCTGGATGTAAATGAGACATTTTTAATTTTCCTGCAGTCAATTTTGTCCTTCCTTATCCATGTGCACCACTGTTTTCACCTTTGTGCTGCTGCTGCTTCCAGTAGTGTGTACATTTCCATTCATACTTCATTCATAGCAGCCTTCATATTTCTGGTACAAGACTCTGTACACATGCACTGGAAAAGTCAAAGTTATGATCAAGCCCAGTTCCCCACAACATTGTCGTGTGAAGTACAATTATCTAAATCCAAAATAAAATATGAGTATTTTTGAAACAAGAACAAATGAATCTTTACAGCAATGGTAACTTCTGGTTAATTATTTCACAGCCTTTATATTTTCCAGCCCTGAGACATCTGGTAGATAATTCAATCAGCTATTGAAGCAGAAGAAAGCTAGTTCAGGTTCTCTAGTGACTGTCAATCCTTTAATGGCACTTCGAAAATGAACAAAAAATTAGGGTATGTTTAGAAGTGTTCTCCACTTAATGTATCACTAGGATGGACTTCTAAGACTTCAATTTAAAGAGTCTGTGCTACAGAGTGTCATGCAACCAAGCTAATGAAAAATTAAGTTTAAAAAAAGAAACCATCTTTTTGTTGTAGTAATTGTCTCTGTTAGCATACCACAAAAGCTTTCAATTTAATTCTCTTTTTGCATAAGAGAAGCTCTTTATGTAAATAGTGCCTGACTGCGGACAGAGAATCTGGTTTTGCTTCTCTGCTTCTGAGCAACAGCTTCTAGGACCACCAACCACAAGACCTTCCTAACTCAGCACCACTGTGTTCCTAAGCCTTGCTGTTCCCAAGGCCTGTGAAGTCCACACACGTAGTAGTGCTGTTGGCTGGGNGGGGGGGAATATGGCGAAATTATGAGGCATCTTCAGCCCATTCTCCTCACTACTCCTGGGATAGAAAGGCCGTGGAGATGAACACCAACCCTTTTCTGGAGAGGGAAAGAGCAAGCAGGGGAGTGTTAGAAGCACTGGCACAAAGCAGGGCTGCACTGCAGGCACTGTAGCACTGTCGTGGTGCCAGTGGATAGCAAGATGGAAAGTTTTTGTGGAATTATATTTCCTTAAGGGGAACATGAATGAAGCGCAAGGGTCTGCTGCTGGTACTACAGTGGGTGTTAAATACTGCCGTCTCCCCCACCTGCATTCCTAGTTTGGATATGTACTGACCTCATCAGGGCAAGGACTGGTTTGGAAACAGAAAATGGCTGTGAGAAATACTCCTAAGAAAGTAAATGCTTTCTGTAGATAAAATAAAAACAATGGCTGCCTGCAGGGAGGAAAAAAAAAAAAAAAGAAATTTAAATAGGGTCATTCATGTGGAAAGCAGAGATGCTGACAGTTTCTATTAAGTTCTTTAGAAAACCTCTTCCTGTAAAGAATGTCCTGTCTCTGACTTGCTGGTCCGACTGAGGAGACAGAGAGAAAGTTATCTGTAATTTAATGATACCTCTTCTGGGATGGTATTTGCATTGTAGCACTGGCTAGAGCTGAGTACATCTTGGACAGATTTCTGTCCTGTGCAGCTGTAGCACATCAGGCTATTAGACCGACAGTGTGAGTAGTAACATCTGCTGCAGAGTGGCTGTGGTGCTTGCTGGAGGGTTTCTCATCTTGGCCACCTTTTTCCACAGAACATATACATAGCAATTATTGTGGAAAACACTATCCCCCTTGGTCAATTTTGCTTGAATGTAACCAGCAGGTTAAAATTGTAGTGGAAGAGGTGCTGGGATGGATGTATGACCTCATTGCAGCAGTTTAGTTGCTTTATGAAATGAAGTTAAAGATAGCTTGCGGGGGGAGGGCAGGAAGGAAGGCATCCAGGTCATAAGAGCTGTCCGGAGGGAAGGTGGGAAGGCATCCTTTCATGAAAGCCCTTGTACAAAGAGGAATGGCCATTACGCTTTAGATCTGTTTTGAGCAGTGGGGTATATGGAAATGAACAAGCCTACAGTGTTTGGAGTGGGGAAGGATAAGATGATTTCCACATCATCCTGGTGCACTATAAATGGTTCTGGCTGGTGGAGCAGCTGCATGACGTGCAAAGCAAGGGAGAGAATGCCAATGTTGCTATCATTTTGGTTTTGCTCCTTCTTAGGAATGGGTGGCAGCAACCACTTCTGATGGTTTCTAAGGCTTTTTCATTTCCAGGCCCATATGAACAAAGAAAATAGTCAAATAGGATTTTGGAAGCTCTAAAAACCTAAAAAGCAACCACTTGTTCTTTTAGGAAGGTTTCCAAAACAATGGCTGGCAGTAAGAACAAATGATCCAAATATATTTCCAGAAAAATTTCTTAGCTGTAGAAGTAAGCATGGATTTTACTGATCATATGGTTTGAATTCAAAATGATGCCCAAACTTTTATAGCTCCCACTGGATTCTTGGGGGTTTTCCCTGTTTGAGGTTCTTAAGAGCTCCGGGTTGCCAAAATGCTAGTACTGTGTATTTGGGATGGTTAAAGAGCTGTGGACACTTTTCTCCAGCCTGTTGCATAAAGATATGATCTGTAGAATTATTTGAAAGATTAACATTGTTGTCACAGAAAATTGAATATAAATTTATTTATAAATGGGGAAAACTATGCTAAGACTGTCACACAAAATATGTTGTAAATTGGGAGAATTACTGGAAGCAGTATTTTCTGGCAACCACACGTTATTCAGTGGGATGGTTCTTTTTAAGCCATTGTCCAGCATTTGCCTCCCATACTTGATGACAAATCTGATATTGCATGCTTGCCACCACTCTTGTCCATATTTTCTGTCCATAACAGAAAAAGGAAAGATGGCTTTGAACTTCTGTCCACTTGGATCCTGAATCAGACTGCCTGTGTGACTTGGAACAGGAGACTAAGATCCAAGTATACAATAAGACATGGGTGACAAAACAGGATTTATGAGGAGGAACAATGATCTGGATTATCACTTTCTAGGGATGATTTATGTATGTTTAATCAGCTACCGCAGTGACGGATCCCAAACAGGCAGAAGAGAGGAATTCACAGCTACAAAACACTTGCCTGCAAGAATCCAGCAGTCCTAGCCAGGCTACTCTAGCCAAGCTATTGCTATCAGAGAAGTGTTTGCCAGAGCAAGAAAACAGTTAAGAATTCACTTATGAATGCATACTGAGGAGGAACATCTCCCAGATTTTAATTTATTTTCTTAGTTTTGATTGTCTAGGACTAGATATGTCATTTCTTCAAGTGTTCTGGTTAAGATAGTTGATGCCCACTGTATAGGTTCTCTCTTCTGTTTATTTGTACCACCTTTCAATAAGAACATGCATGTTAGTTATGTGTTTCTCCATTTCCCCAATTATCTCCTATGTACTGCTGGGTCAAGAGTAGTGATATGTGGAGAAATGTTGTCTCTGTTTTGGGCAAGCAATAAGGCATGATATATTGTGTGTACTCATGTTTGCAGCATTGTAACCGCATACAATGTCTGCTTACTCACGTGATTCTATTGTTGGTGACACGTTCAAATTAAGAGGATTTTTAGGTTATATTTTAAATGTGTATGCCTTAAAATTTCAAATAAGAAGGTGAAATTCTCCTGAGATATATGATGATCAAGTTTAGCCACTTAGATAAACAGTATACAGGTTAACACCCTTATTTCACACTAGAACGAAATGTAGTCTGCTACTTTTCAAATACAGAGAAATATCTCTTACAGCATTTTCTGTCATGACAGTTCCTTGTAACTTTGCCTCTTAATCTTCTTGTCTTGCCTGGAGCTGCTGGCACTCAACTGCAGGCCTTTTGCTTTTAACATGTCCCCTGTAACAATCAACCACAACCATTCAATGGTGTTTTGAAATCTGATTATTTTGTGTATAGCTTATCTCAGGTACTGACTTCTGGCCCTACCTGATCAGTCACTGTGTCATCTGAGGAAACTCAGTGAAGTCAATCTGTGCCGTATTTGTATAAACATTTGATAAATGTTAAGATTGTCATGTTTTAGGATAGCTGTATGCTTTGTTTTTTCTTTCCATAATGTTCGAAAGATAATATGAATTACAAGGCACTGTAGTGGTCCACAGTTGCTGGAATTTGAGTGATTTGGAAGGCACAAAAGGATTTGATGACTGCATATGAGGAAACAATAAAGTGCTCAGTTCCCTTCTCATCCAGCAGTTATTTATCTACCATACCCACCTATGAAGAGGTGCAGTTTCAAACTGAAAATTTGTGATGACAAGAGGGCATGAGGTGCAAACAGAGAGCATGTTCTGCTTTCATGAGGGTTGATTCAAACAGTTTCCCTTTATCGTGGAGAAACCACAGCCTTAAACCGTCCATCAGAGTGTGATAGGGATGGAAGGTTATTGAAGACTGACACAGGAAGAAAAGTGGGACCGAGCTGTTGGCTGTGAACATTGTTTTAGGTTTTGGCTCAACTTTCTGCATTAAGTGATTGCGATAGTAAGTGTGGATGTCATAGAAGAATTGATGGCTGTTTTGGTATGGTCACTGCTTCCAGAACTGTGTGGCACCTTTGTAGCCAATTCATTATTGCAACGAGATTTTCTGGAATGCCAGAGATTAACTGTTTTGTATTGCCTCATCTATATATCTCTATATCTCATCTGTTAGTGGTTTTGAGAACAATAATACTCCAAGCAGAGAAACACTGTGTCATTTTCTTGTCTATCATGGGTACCCAGTGACTGGATTTGATTAGACTTTTTTGAGCACATAGACCTCAAACTTCACAAATCCTATGAGGTACTACTGGTCATGGGCAGCACTGAAGTCTCAGGTTTTTACCTGGGTATCATGTATAACACTTGCAACAAATAAAAATGCTGCTTAGAAATTTTTCTGCTATAATACCAAAGTCTCAGAGGCCCAGAATTAGGCTGCCTGCATTTTTTCCATTTTAATTAAACAACCATGATAACGTGCTCAGAGAACTAGTATGAACAGTGTGCCCTGTATAAGATGAGTGTTTTTTACAGGGACACTGATTTAATATAACTCACAAGGAGTTTTGATCTGTGTCTACAAAGGCAATGGGTAAGAAAATGGAGAAAAATGAAATGCAGATGAGAAAGTGGAATGTTATATATGGTAAAATAAAGAAACAGACATTGGCTTAATAACATCCAAGAAACACTTCTAACCAAGCTCCAGGATTCCAGAGTGTTAATCTCATTAGTTTCATATTATTATCCAACTGTCAGCTCCTGGACCCTTATGGAATCACAGAAATTCATGTCAGATACTGAATCAGGTTAAAAATTTAAAGTAATTATTGAAAAGTAGCTCTAGTTTCTTATTTGAACTCAGATTTACTGTACTGAATTACTGACTAGCCAAATTCTCTTTTAAACAGTCGCCTGTCATTATGCTGCTGAAGAACTCCAGGTTTTTCCATAAAACCTGAAGATGTATTTATTTTCAGCAGGGATTACCATTCCTGCCAGTGGAATCCCAGTAGTTTTGGCTAATTGTAATATAGCTGTAAATATGTGATTTCCATGGCAATTAATTTAGTCGCAGGAATTTTTGTCCTTTTTTTTTATATTGATGGCTTTGCTTAATGTGGTTGCCAAACACATGTATGGTTTAAAGAAAAACTGAATTAACATTAGAGTAGATTATTTATACTGAAATACTCAGTATACGTATGTATTTCTTTTCTGGATGAAGCCAGAACTTCTTGACTGTCTCTCTTGGATTTGTGCTGTTAGCAGATAAAGAAAAACCTTCTTTAGCTCAAACGGGATGTGTGTTGTTGAGATCTTGCCCTGTTAGACCCTAGTGGTAATAATTTCATAGCAACACCTTAATGCAATATTTTTTAAAAGTTTTAATCCTGGTTCCTTAGTCTGCGCAAATTGCCATTAGGTTTATGTAAGTTTAAAATATTTCTCTTTAAACAACCTTTTTTTTTAATATTATTCCAGAGTGGGATAATGTGTATGTGATATTTCCAGATCTGAACTCTTACAGACTTTTTTAGTACTAGCCCTATATTTTAAACTTTTTGTGTTTTACTTTTTTTTTTCTTCCCATATGAGATTGACAGTATTCAAGTTATGTGTTGTTTTTTTCCCTGTTGACAGTGAATTCAGTCTTTACATAGTTTTTGTCTAGAAATGTTTTTGGTGTTTTTTTTTTTTACTTTTGTGGGCTTTTTTTCTTTTTGTTTTAAGCAAGTGTTTGAAAATGCTATATGGGAATGTTAAGCATCCAGAGACAGTACTATTATGAAATGCATCTAAAGACTCGAAGATGCATAGTAGTGGTATTGCATTAATTTAACTTATTCTTAACTTCACTAGACTTCAAAAGTTACTTACCCATGCTGTTGAACTTACTTAGATAGTTATATCAGCATCTGATTCAACTGCATACTATATTTTCAAAATAAAGTATACAGAGATTTCAAAGTACTATAGGAAATGCCAAATCGAATTGTTTCATTAGCTACAATGATGAGAAAACATTGAAATGGATGATAACATTGATTCTTAGCATACTGTTTAAGAAACATCTAGTATTGATATCAGAAAATCAGTTTTGACAATCCAGTGAAACAGTAGATGTAAGAAATGTAGATAAAGTCATTTCTGCATATATCCAAAGTTTTAATGTATGTTAACCAAGTGTAACTCGATTCAAATTTGCAGCTATCGCTTTCCTTCCTTAAGGTGTTCTCACAGGTTTATCATTTGTCTAGATTAACTGTGTTTCTGATCAGTACCTCTTTTATAATAAGAGTGGTCAAGCATCGCGTTGTGAGTGATGTCATGCTGCTGATGTGCATAATGACAATGAAATAAAATCTGTGTTCTGACTGTGTTACCTTTTTACTACCTTAGGGGGCAAATTTTTTTTCCTCACTAGCAGATTGCTGAGTGAAGACTTCTGTTGAGATGTCTGCAGAGAGATGAAGGCCTTTTCCCCTGATATTGTATTCTTAACTTAGAACTGAGTAAAGACTATTAGTAGTCTAATTATGCCTTCAAGGTAATTTACATGAATGTAAACATACAGAATATAACAGAAACATATTAGTAGATGTATAAATCATATTATACTTGTATTTGAAATCTGACTGCAAATGTTAATAGCTTTTTAATATACAATTGTGTATTATTTTTAATGTAATGTACAATTTTTTGTCTTTCTAGGTATGGCATGAACTGCCTCATTCAGTTTGAGGACTTTGCTAATGCTAATGCATTCCGCCTCCTGCATAAGTACCGTAACAAGTATTGCACTTTCAATGATGACATTCAAGGTAACAGACTCTTTCTCTTCTCTTCACTCTTGTGATGCTCACAAGCCAGAAAAATGACTTAACTGATGTACCAGAAGGGAAAAAAATGTATCAGCTTTCCAGTGATATTTGAAGATGTTCAGTACAGGTCATCTTTTGCCTTGGGTTTCCTCAGCATGGCTTTCTGGTGAGCTGTCTCTTAACCCTTCCCCTCTCATTTATGCCTTATGCTTTATTTAGATGTTTACTCTTCAGGGTTATTTTAGTAGTTTAGTGTGCAAATGGCTTTCCCATATAAATTATTAAATTCAGATCTTTGGGCAAATGTCAAAGCTCGAGCCTGGACTGTACTTCCCTCATTTTTTTTTTTTTTGTTACTGCAGTGACAACTGCTCCACTGTTCCTTCATGTGACAGAGCTTGCTTGATAAATGTCAAACTGTATTTCAGTTCTTAAACTGGCAACGCAATTAAATAGCCTTCTAATTTTCCTTGCAGTCTTGGGGCTGCATTCAATTTTAGAGGGAAATTATCCCCCTGACACTGCTTTCCCATCTGAATCGTTTGTAGCAGCTGCCAAAAGGAAAAGATCTAGGATGGGAAACATCAGCAAGGGGAGTTCCGCCAGTGCTCAGTCTAGACGGGCATCTTGTCCCTTCCCTCCTGAGAAGAAAGACAAGCAGGGCTGAAGTGGCAGATGCTGCTGGTTGGGTTGCCTTTTTTCCTGTCAGGAAAAGAGCACTGGAAAATAACTTTCTCTAGGGCAGTTAAGTGCGCTGGCTCCCATCCTTGCAAGGAGACTGAAGTCATATGAACCGCTGGATAGAGGTACCCAAGGAGGACCCTGCACACCCAGCTGCCTCTTACCCCCTGATGTTACCTTGGGTAGCTGGAGGTCCTCAGCAGTGACAGGACCAAAAATGGGAGTTTCACCGTCTTCATTTTTAATAGTTTGCAGTGACAATTTAAGCCAAGCGTTAGGAGCTTAAGTTTTCCAGAAGTCATTCTTGAGTCATTCTAGGTCTTATTTCAGGGACTCAACACATGGCAGTGGTTTCAAATAGCCCTTGTCTTTCTGATGTTAGGGATTTGGCGAGCCACATGAACTGTGTTCCTGTTACAAGCCTGGCGGAGTTTTACTCCTGCATCTGAAACAGATTATGGAGGACAAACTCCCAGATGGGAAATAAACTAATTATAAAATTTCATTTGCCTTTGTAACAAGCATGGTGCTTCTTACCCTTCAGGGTCTGAGTGTAGCCATGGCTACAACAGTCCAATACAGCAGACCAAACAGCGTCTAGAAATTTCCCTAGTTGTTTAGAGACCCAAGTCCCACAGGAAATTCTCTTTCCTTGCAGGATGAAGGTCCTTACCCAAAATCAGAAAGACACTCAACTAGAATGTAGTTTCAAAGTAGCGGAAGGGAAGCTTTTCAGCAAAAGTGTACCAGATATGGGTAAACTGAGCTGAGAAAGTCTTCAGTGTGTCTAGATGCATTTTAAAACCTCTGCGTTCTCTCTCATGCACCTTGGAAGGAAGCGTTTTCACAGTTCAAAACTGTCGGAAGGTATCTGTTTGGCTTTTGGCTGAGTCGCTGTAGCAGCTATCGGTCTTTCTTAGAAGTGCAGCTACTTGCGGCCTTTTAATTTGTTCAGTTTCTGCAATCTAATTTGTGTTTGTGGGTCTTTTGATATTTTCATAAATGATGTCTGGGACTTTTGGGTGAGAACCATCCTTAATGCTGTTATAGCTTCCAAGAGGTGAAAGCGGATGCATTTAGTCTGCTCTGATCTGTCGTTTGTCATCATATCCCCTTGAATACCTTCAGTATCTTTTTTTGTAGGATGTTGTCTTCCCCTCTGAGGTGGCAGTGGAGCAACAGCCCAAATATAGATCCAGTGATCTTTTCTCCCTCTTTCTATTCCAGCTTTATAAACCCAAAGGTTATTTCACCTGACAACTTTGATGAGGATAGATGGCACTAACTTCTTTAGCAATCCTTAGAGATTTTCAGTTTCTAAATGGCAGGATTTTTTTCCAGGGTACTTGAAAGAGTGGCCTTCTCTGCATGCAAGTTATATTTTCTACTCCTAGAGCAGTAAAGCTGACAAGTAAGGTCAGGCCAATAAAACCAAACAAACAAACATTGCATCTGATTTGCTGTCATCTTCTGAAGATAGTGCTTACATGATATTTTAAACATAGTCCAAATATTTGTTGAGCCAAAGCTACTTTAATGATAGAAAGAAATGTTTAGTATGTTTCATGAAAGGGCTTGAGGCTTTTTTCATTGCCGTAGGATATCCAGACAAAGGATTTCTGGATATCTTAGTGATGCAAAGAAGACCTTTAAGTACTTCAAATCTAAAAAAAACTAATATATGATCCTGACTCCTGCCAGACACTATAAAAGATAAAGGAAATACAGCAAGGTGAATACCCATTTGCAAGTAGTAACTTGGACAAATGCAGTTGCCTTCTGTTAGCTTGCAGCTATTTGCAGGGTGTCAGTGTGCCCCTAACTGACGCCATTGCAGAACTTTTGGAAAAAAGTGTCTGCCAAAACACTGATCTTATAAAACCACTAAAGATTGGCCATTAACGGTCACCTATAGATACATTTAAGAACTTCTGGAAACAGTTTGTCTCCATCCCTGCTACAGCACAGTCACATACTTGACATTAGAAAAAGCTTTTTAACTTTTTCTATGTTCCCTCTCTGTACTCAAGGAATTGGGAACAAGGGCGAACAGGATTCTGACCAACTGCTATAAATCTGTATTGGAGTAATAAAATTGCTCTTATTTTATCATTCTAGAAAGCATCTTGGGTTTTGGATGGGTGGTGAATTTTTTCCCTCTGCAATTATAATCATTTCTTTATATTTTCAAAATATTTTTTAAAATACAATAGCAATAATGTTGCTTTAGGGAGAAAATATTCACTTTTTTCCTTGTATTCTTGTTTGGTTTTACTCTGACCACAAATCAGCTTGCTTCTTTTTTTTTTTCCTCTCTGAAACATATAGAATATGATTTTTGGAAATGCAAATTGGTGAAAGCCTTGGGTTCAAAACAAGTACTTTTATCTGGTTCTCTCTAACTATTAGAGAGCATTTTCCAAAATTGGGGTTTCTTTGATCATACTTTCCTCTATTGGAGAAATGTTAATTAATATTGTAATGTCAAGTTTCCCAACATTTAGAAATACCTGAATTAGATGAGGTTGCTAGCTTTGCTCATCTCCAATATATTTAGGAAGGATTTCATATTTAAGATATGAGATGTGGGTTTTTTTGTCTCCAAACCCTGCCTGGGAATGGACCAATGCCAGAAGAAGTACTGGAACTTGTGTTGCCAAACCAACCTGTTTATCAGGGTGGAAGATGTTCTCTGCTTGGTCACCCCTGGAAGGAGGCAGGGTTGGGATTCATGATTTAGGAGGTTGAAAATCCCCTTGGAGAAACCAAGCTGTTCCCTTCCTTACTGCGGGGATGTTGAACAAATCTCTTAAGATCGGTTAAAGAAGTAGTCCTAGGTACAAATGCAGGATTGTGGTGTCTGAAACCTCACGCTCAGGTGGGATCGGCTTGGACCATACCCACCTGCCCCTCATTGAAGCCAGCTGGGGCAGAGCAGGGTGCTGTAGCGCTCCCTTTCCACACCCATCTTGATTTTGCTGTGTCTGTTGAAAGAGTTTTTGCTACTTGCGCACAGTCAGTGCCTTGAAGCAAGTTTGCATGTCTTGGGAGTTTTACATTTGTTTTACGTGGGTCTCTCAGCGCTTATCATGTGGTAGCTGGTTGTTGTAGTCATTGCTGACGTGGATAAATTTGAAATAGTGGCATAAATTTCTCTAGCCTTGCTGCCTCTATGCAGGTCAATTATTTCAATTATTTCAATTGTTTTGATTTTTTTCCCTACCCCTGTACTTTAAAATTGTCTGAATTGACAGTGACAAACTTCTGCAGTGTAAGCCAATCTACGTAAAATGTGTTTCTCTATGCAGTATGATACTGTTTTTATTCTAGTGTTATAGCTCTCTTTTACTGTGCCCACAGTTGCAATGCTTTCCCCCATTATGGACACAGAGCATCTATTTTATGCCAACAAAAATATTTACACGGAGAGATTGCACTGGATTGGAATTAACTTCGGTATCCATCATGACCTTAGGTGTCATTTGTTTTTACCAGCTGTGCTGTTTAATTGCATCAAAATTTTATGAAAAGAAACAGACCTAAAATAAAAATGTAGAGCACATATAATTTAAGATTATTATTCCATTTTACATGTGTGGTTTGGTTTAAAATATATGCTAAATGTTCAGCAGACTGCCATTTGAATAATTAGGAAAATTATACCTGGAAGTTATGTTATGACCAATTTAACTTAAGTCAGTGCAGTTCTCAGAAATCGAAATTTCTCTGTCACAAGCATTCTCCTTTTTAGGATTTTATTCTTTTTAACATTAACACCAGAAATGATGCATTTGGTACCTGGAAATTCCAGTTCTTGAAATCAAATTTTAAAGAGGGTTTGGAGTTTAGTTGTGGTTGTGATGGGCATGGGGCTTCCAATTCATTCTCTGACCAAGAATTTGAAAAATGTGAAGTTGAATGACATGTAATAGCTCATATGTTGATATTATATATCTCAAATTCCGATATGTTCAAACCGTAGAAAACTTCTTTCATAATATGAAGTGGCATTTGCTTCCAGGTGAAACAGACACTGGTATTTTTAAAATAAAATAATAATAAAAAAGGCTATTAAGATATATACTGTAGGGTTATGTGAAGTATATTTTTCTTTCAGTGTATTCAGGATATCACCTCTCCGTTACTCAGTGGTAAATTTACGTTGAAGTCACTGTACATTTAAGTAAATTCCCTCTGTAGTTTTTGTATACTTTTCCATGTGTATATATAAGTATGTGTATGGACAGTTACTCTGCTTCATTTTTTGCTCATTACAAGTTGAAAAATGAAGTCCATTCTCACCAGTTTCCTGGACAACAGGCTCCTGGTGGCCCTGCTTGAGCAGGGAGGTTGCACCAGATGACCTCCAAACCTCAGCCTCCCCGTGCTTCTGGGACTCCGTATCCCTTTTCAAGTCTACCAAACAGTTGCTCTTTTACAAAGGTTCTGTTTCTCCTTCACTAGACCCTTTCCCCCTCTTTGCACAGCCCGCCTGCTGCAGCTGCAGAGCAGGGCAGTGCACGTACAAAGCTTTGAAAAGCTACTTCATGGCAAGGAGAAGGAGCTCCCATCTCTTCAGAGAAAGTCCTTTTGGACTACCGACAGCCATAGCATTTGCCTCACTAGCAACTGAGATGACACTTTTTAGATAGGATCTTTACTCTCACCTTTTTTCCCCAGTAAGTGTAGGAGAGGGGCAATGGATTTATTTTTTCCCTGGCTCTCTATGCAGTGTTATTTGGAAGACTAGCTGTTTCTTAACATGTGATTTCTATTATGCTGTGTATTCAGAAATACGAATTTTACTTTTACCACTTCCTAATCTTTTAGTCCAGAATGAATAGCTCAGATTTTAGGATGTGCTGCAGAAATTCCTCCCCTCTTCTTGTTTGCTAGCTTTTTAAGATGAGGTAGAGAAAAAGACATAAAGGAATTACTAATACTTGATTAAAAGTTTTCTTTTTTGAAACTTTAAATAATGGACAAATGCTTCAGTGCTGTAAGCCATTTCTTGCTAATTTAAATTAAACTACATCCAATAAGAATTAATGTCTCATTCCTCATGTTTTGGGGCTTTTTTCCCCCCATTTTTTTCTTTGTTGCATCTGCTGAAAGAAGACTCTGTGCTCCAAAGCATTTATAATGTGCCAACCCCAAAAGGCTGTGCTCTCTAGGATTTCCTTTGACATATTCATACTCAATTGTACAGTTACAGTAAAAAGTAAGGCTAAAGAATCTTGGATAGAAAACAAAGACTTGATAAAGAATAGTATACTTTGTAATTCCACATCTACCATATTTTTACAAGACATGACTCACCTTCCTAGAAAACTATAATGTTTTCTGTCACAGCAGCTGACACTGCTTTAGAAAAATATCCTTTGTTAAACTTGCTTTGGTTATTCTTCTAGAAATTTTGGGAAGATAGAATCAGTTTTCAGAGTTATATCCATGAACAATGTCTATCTCATTCTGCATACAAGGGTTTTATCCTGTGCTCTGTGGGAGAGAGAGGCAAAGCCATTTCTCTCCTTCCTATAGTGATGACAGTCGGAAAAGCAGTGAAATTTTGTTTCTGCTTCATAATGTCCGCGAGAAGTGGTTAGGCTTTGGCAGATGGATGTGAATTGCATTTTGATTCTTTTCAAAAACTCAAGTCAGTATTCAGGGTGAAATTTAAGGTCATGCCGTTAGTCAGAGCAGTTCCGGTTAAACAGATCTGCTATTCACGCTGACGGTCTCCCCCTTTCAATAGGAAGGAATAAGGGAAGCCGCTGACGAGGAGTGATGACAGCCGCTGCCAGCAGCAGTGATAGTGGGTTCAGTAATCTAATAAACTGGGTTATTATGCTTTTTAGAGTCAAATGGCTGAATAAAACTGATGTGGAGTACTTTTAAAATACCATTTTTAGAGCAGTTCTTCTGTGCAAATCATGATTCGTGAGAAGTGCAATATTTAAACCTTTCTATATTGCTATTATAACCTTTGTTCTGAATTATCCTCATAATGAACACACAGGTAATGATAACTGACATCCCATGTAAATAATCAATGCAAAATGTTATTGACATTCAATGTAGTGTTTTATTCCTATCTCATTTTTCTCCTTTTCCTTAAAACAAAAGATGGTATTGTAATAGAGTTTGTAAAAGTATCTCAACTGGTCATACATAATCCCAGTCCATTTTTCTGGCGAACAAACTTAGCAGCGGTACCTCAGCCATGAAGACAAGCAGGATCCCAGCATTCTCATTTGTTATAAATTTATGGTGTTTCATTTTGTCTCCGTCACCAGAAAGCAGCTTGAAGAGCAGCTTTCCTGACTGACTGAGAAGTCCTCCGATGAAGGCGGGGGGGGGGCTGTGGTGGCCACAACTTCTGGCGTCAGGGGCTGGAAACAGGACCTTACAGAGCTCCAGCTCAGCTTTCCCTTTCAGGAGACCGGATCAATGGTTTTAGGAATAAGCCATGTTATGTAGGCTTCCTCCTCCTCCTTCCCCCAAACACAGCTGTGTAATATAAAATAGAAGAAAGAATTTGGCATCCAACGAGAGGACGGGATTTTTTTATTGCCGGTTATGAGGATTGTTTGGTAGGGTACCAAGGGAAACTGAGATCGTGGTCTGAATTCTCTCTTTTGCCATTTTTGGTCATTGCCAATTTGGCACTCACCAGAGGAAGACTTAATTTCAGCTGGGAAAGAAACAAGCTAGCGCTTGGATACTATGGGGTGGAAGTGCCTCAGCCTGATGGTTGTTGTTCCCAAAGTCGTGCCTCAGAGGAACCATTTTTTAGATTTTTTTTATTTAGAAATGAAGGAGAAGAGAGTAAATGATCTCAGCTCTCAGAACAAGTCAATAAAATGACTAAATAACTAAAAATGACAAACTTGTATGGTCTAAACATTAAGACGGCTGAGAACAAGGTGTCCTGTATTTCTCATGACTGAAGGCAAAAGTCATAAAAGCACGTAACAAATTTTTAGTTCTAAAGACATATGTTTTTGAACTGTTCAGGTGGATTTACTTCAAAAAGTGACCTTCTAAGGGACTTTCTAACTTTAAAATGTATTCTTAAGTTTTACTAAGGGTTACCTTTTTTTTTTTTGAAAAAGTAACCATACATGAAACTCAGATGATCCTACCTATAAACCACAGATTCCAACCCAGCCTTCGACAGCTAAAAGATGTTTTTTAAGGAGAGGTTTACCCATACCAGGCTTCTTACTCCTTCTGTTCTTTTAGTTCCTTAGCTACATATATTTGAAACTTAATGGTCTGTGTGCCTGCAATATAAATACCTGTTTTGAGCATCTCCTTGAGTTTAATGTCAAGATTACTGCTATCTCAGCTTTAAATTTTGCCTTGTTTATGAGAAAATAGACGTGTGACTAGCAAAAGTACATCCCTCAGGGGAGCTGCACATTGAGGGCAAATGTCCAATGTGCAGATTCAGGGCCAAGTGCTTTTGGAAGGCTGGCCATACCTATTCCACACATTTTCTGAAGGAAAAATCCATAGCAATGTGAATTCTCCCCTCAAAAGCAACCAGGTGCCTTGTAAACAATTGCAGTTAGGGTTGTGGTGATCAGGGACAGAGTTGCAGAAGCCAGCAGGTAATGTCCTTGCAAGTTTTTGCAGGCTTCTCAAAATCATTTATGGCCTCATCTTTGGTTTCTTTGGGCAGCCACTGTCTGGAGAAGGAAGAATTCAGTTCTATTCCCAGAACTGAACAGGGGGAACATCTCGGGGCCTGTGGTTCAGCTGTCTCCCTGTGGTTCAGCTCTTTCTGAATCAGATAGGCATCATAAATCTTCAAAGACCATTGAAACCCATTTTTCCACTTTCATTACCTAATCATTAGTGGCTGATACCGCTTTTTTTCGGTTCTGATGAAATCAATGCTGTCTGCTATCGGTTCTTCAGAATCTCCTCTAAAAAGACACATTGAACACAACTTTTCTGCTGGCATCATCTACCTCACTACCATATCCCTGTCCACAGGATGTCTTCGTGGGTTCTGTGAACGTGTTGAAAACTGATGCACTTTCTCAGTTTTTTTTTTCCCTGGTATTTAATGGATCCAAGTTCCTTGCAGGAATAAGGAGTCTGGCTGTCTTTTTTGGTCCACCTTGTGCTTGGGCTTTAGTGATGACGATAATTTGTGAAAAATAGAAGCTTGTAACCTGAAGTCAGTAACCCATGAAAGAAGGCCTTCCCTCTCCTTTGGCTTTGTTGGGGAGGAGGAGTAACTGGTCTTTGCATCAGAAGAGACAGATATCAGGTCCTGGTGACTAAATACAACTTTCTTCATCATGACAGAAGCTGACAGCTAGACTTGGAAGTGCTAACAATTCAGCTGCAGTGTTGTGTATAGATTTGGGTGCTGCAATTCAAGAAGGATAAGAAACAAATGGATGAAGTTCAGGCGAGAGAAATGAGTGCTAAGGGTTTTAGAAAACATAACTTTCTGAAAGAGCGGAAGAATCGGGCTCATTCCATGTAAGAAAACCAGGTTGGGACACCATTAATCTTCTAATATAGTACACATCTTGTTGCAAAGAGAAAAAAACAAGTTTTCCAGTGGTAGATAACACAAGAGGCCAAAACAGAAGAAAAAGAAGAAACATTTAGATTTGAAATTTTCAACAAAAAGTCTATTGAAGCACTGGAATAGCTTGCTGAGGAGATCATAGCAGTATTCAAAAGACAATGTTAGGAACAAGTTAGACAAAGATTTGTATGGTTGATCCTGCCATTGTGAACAGGATTGGGTTAGATGCCTGCTTGAAATCCCTTTATTGCCCTACTTTTTATTAATAGGTGTTTCTCATGACGAGGACCAAAATCATTCCATTCACAGAGAGGTATCTCATTCTTTGTGGTTCTGATATGGAGAAGAAAGGCTTCTACAGGCTGAATCATAAAACTGTTAACCTTTTTCCCTGTTTGGCATAACTCAAAGATAGATTTAAAAGGTACTTCTGATGTTTTAGATGGTAGTAAGCTGGAACCCCTTTCACAGTGGACTGGAGTCCTGAGGGCTTTCAGATGCAGTAGGACAGTTGGTGTTTTAAATAAGCTGGACTTACTCTTTCAGCTAGCTTAGCTTCTCTGTAAATGTTCACAGTTTGCTCTTCTACTCTGACAACCTCCCCTTGAGAAATAAAATTCTATTTTAGTCTTGTATTTTGCTGTATTTGAAGTATATCTATTTGAAGAATGAGACCAGTATCTTAATTTTCAGCATCTGGAGTCCTTCAAAATATTTCTGTCTGGGCTCTCACACCCTCTCCTTCTGAAAAAGGTCATAACCAGAATATTTTGTAATATTTCGAATGCCCCAGCCATTATGCCCATCCAGTAAAATCAATCAATCAATCATATTTTATTTAATGTTACTCTGAAGATATTCCCACTTACATTTCACTTCCGTAAGAATAAAGTAGAGCAAACTCCAGTTCCACTGAACTTTTTGTTACTACACTAAGTATTTTTATCTTTTAGCCAAAAGGTGCTGTGGAATTATTTAAAATGTAATGCTTTGTAATTATTTCCAGAATAACCAAATATATTCATTTTTATTACTTTAGGAACTGCATCTGTGGCTGTTGCAGGTCTTCTTGCAGCTCTGCGTATCACCAAGAACAGGTTATCAGATCACACAGTGTTGTTCCAGGGAGCTGGAGAGGTTTGTCTTTTTATACATCAGAAAAATTGTACTATGAAGATTTTTCTTAGTATTTAATCAAGTTATATGTATTCAGTTAACAAGAACATTAAATGTGTAGAATGATCACTAACACCTAATGAAAGTTAGTTCTTCATTCAAATGTAAACTTACAGAAAAATCTCTGATCATCTAGTTAAGCCTCATATTTTTCATAAGACATTTTGCAGAGTTCTGTTCTCTTTCTAAAGCTTCAGGATTTAGCCCTTCAGCTGTAAATTATTGAACCGCTCTCAATATAAACGAACAAAACTTTTTGGAAAGATGAGGAAATATATTAGGCCACCAAAGAGAAATGAAATAAAATGTATTTACCAGAGTCAGTGTTATTTAGTAAGAAGCAGTGTCCCTTCAATTTTTCCTGTTATTAAACACAGTTTTTCAGTATTCTGCATGTGGAGATCATCCATTTATGAAGATTTTTATGCACATTATTTTTTATACTTATTTTTCAATATAAATTTCTAAGCCACTGACACACGAGTGAAGGTTGTAGTTATCTACACTGTTGCTAGCTGTCATCTCTTGTATGAAGTCTACAACCCCATGCAAGCTTCTCAAAAATGTTATTCATGGTCACCAAACCCCCCTATAGGTGCAATATACTAATCCAGCTTTGTGTAGTCCAGATATCTTTAATTTGATTCAATATTTGGTGCTACTGAGATCAGGTCTGTAGTTTCCAGGACCACCTGCATCCATGTCTGGCGTGTCAACGCCTTGGTACATCAAGACAGTCTTTCTCTCTGAAGTTTCTTTCCCTGGTTTTGCCCCATGTTCAACAGACAGATGAATCCATGGTCTAATATTTACTTTTTTCATTAGTATTGTCAGTGTGCCTGTTGCTGCAAAGAGGTAGTGGTAGATATCATCCCTTCTGCGGGAGCTCATTCCTAATAAAACTGCTTATTTCTTAACTAAAAAAGGGGAATCTCACTTGATTCTCAGTGAAACTGAATAACAAAGAACAAGAAACAGAAGCAACCCCATAAGTACATATATGAGTTGGTAATCAGAAATACTGAGTGGTCTGTTGGCTCATTTTGTTGCCTGTTTTTCAATCTGTACCTGTATGACATTTGATCTGTTGGATGAAATATTATAAAATTCAGTAAGAATGATATATGTTTCAACAAAATATTGATAAGTGAATTTTTCTCGCCCCTGCTTTCACTGGGAGCACAGCCAAGTCTAGAGTTACAAAACACATGAATAGTAGGTAAAAGGAGACTTATGTTCTTGATGGACATTTTAAAAAAAGATAAGAGCAAAAAATCTTTTAGGACTGCATTTTACTTTCTGGCACACAGCGTGTAGTTTCCTTTGGTTTAAATTACAAAAAAAAACCCCATAATGAACAGAATAAAATTTTGGAGAAGAAAAAATATTCAATGTCTTCTGAGATGATTAGGTGGAATAAATGTTAGTCTTAACATTTTTCATTAGAGTTTAAACATTTATTATGCTCTCCATGCTGTAAATGCCATCTTAAGATTTATCTATACTGTGATTTATCTATACTATTTATCTACATTATGGTTTCTCATTACTAAATGGTAGCAAGAATTCATTAGTGTTTACTTTATGGAAAAATAATTATTTAGTTTTATTGTTAAATAAAATTAAGAAACTTACCTAAAATGGTGGGTAGAGGAAACAAGTGAGCAGGAGATTTCTTTCATTTCTCGTTTCGTATACTACTTTTCTTCTCTTTCCTTCAGGCTGCACTGGGGATAGCAAACCTCATTGTTATGGCCATGGAAAAAGAAGGGGTACCTGAAGATGCAGCCATCAAAAGGATATGGATGGTTGACTCAAAGGGATTAATAGTAAAGGTAATACAATTTTCTCAGTCCTTTAAATATCATGTTAGTTATTTGCTGTCTGTAGACAAAGGTAAAAACATATTATTTGTGAAAGCAACTACATCAATTTACATCTCTTGACATAGCAAGCTGTTTTTCTTTTCTAAAGTGTGTTAAATGAATGACAGAGTCCCATGTTACTTCAGGGAGGCATGATTATACTTGGAGTTCCTGCTCTATTTCTATTAAAGATGAGCACATAATGAAAAGAATTTTTCAGCAGTTCATTAAAAAACATGTAAGGAAAGAAATGTTCAACTTGTGGGTTTAATATTTCCCATGTTAATGCAACTATTATGCACAAAGATGTATAGATACGTTATTAGGGTAGCATTCAAGGATTTTTTTAAAAGGAGACAAAATGTTTTTGAAGAGAATATTTTCCTGGTGTTGCAAGCATGTCATCCTTCTGCAAGAACTGAGATATATGGCATCAAATAGCTTCTACACACAGCGATATAGCTCATGTTGCAGATGTTGTGGTCTGCAGTGCTATCAACACTGGTCAGAATTTGAAGCTGCTGAGAGACTTCATCAGTCACCCTTACCTCATTCCTTCCACATGCCAAAATAAAGAAACATATGAATTCCATGTGCCAGAATAAAGAAACTGGTATGTTTTAAAAGGTGGTTATGTATTCAATAGTTTGTGACCTTTCTTTAAAGAAATGGATGAGAGGCTGGTTGGCTTTGCTTTTTCATCTTGCCCGTTGGTCAGCAGTGTTTATGGTCATCTTTGTTGGTACTGCACTCTTGCGCAGTGTTCTTTAGCTGTCCAATATTTAGGATCTTTTGTAGTTCACATTCCTTTGCATCAGGAGCATGCATTCTGCAGTCAGTATCTGTGTTGGTTTATCGAACAGCATCGCAGCACCTTTCACTCATACTTTTAAAGCGAAAATAGTAGGATCATAGACATTGAGATGGGAGAGTGTTACTAAGGACATCTCTTGCCAGAAGGCACAGAAGTAGCCTGATCAGGTACAAAAGCATGCTGGTATTTGCTATTATGTACGACAGAGATTTTTTTTTTCTGGTGTTCTTTTGTTGCTTTGTTTTAATGAGCGTTTTTAGTCCTTTTGGTTTTCATCTAATAATCTTAAAATGCATTTGCGTCCAAACACAGCTGGCTGAAGGCCTGTTTATCTTCTGTGGCTGTTGAAGCCTACAGGTTGCCTAAGAAGAATGGTGTGTTGCACAATTTTCTCCACCATAGAGACTGGGATTATCAAATAATACAATTGAACTAAAATCACCTCCTGGTGGCATTAAGGAAACAAACTGAAAGGGGCAAAAGAATTGGAACTTTACAATCCTAAAACAGGTCTCAGCTGCATTTCCGTCCAGCCAAGGTGGTTAACCAGCCTTTCTTCTCTCCTGCTCGTTTCCTCTTCCTGCTTCTTTTACACCTCTCCCTGCTAATTTGCTAGTCAGCCGAGAAGCTGGGTTGTTGCTCTTGGTACGCAGTGACTAATTCCTTTCGCAGTTTCTAAATTTTTAGTGACTCTGTGACTGTATTCTTTCCTCACCACGTTCTAGCTTCAACGCTCTCAAGCGATGCCAAAACCAATCAGCGTCTCACGCAGCCTCTAAGTTCGTTTCCTCTGCTCATTCTTCTTGGTGGGGCTTTAATTTGGGTTTTGTCCAAAAAGCAGTCCACTGAATTTCATGTCCTGCCTGGAGAATATTTGTGAACTGTTCATGATAGCCAGACATAACAGCTGTCTGAGATAGATTAGGGTTGAATTTGTGGCCAGATGTTGACGTAAGCAGTGGGAGAGGACAGTGCCCATTTCAGGTCGTTGCTGGTGTTCCTGGAAGACCTGGGAGCACCAGTCTTCCTGTCTGGCCATCCTGGGGGGGGCTTGAGAACGGGTGGGTGCTTACTGCTGTGGTGTGTTCGAGTGCAGAGGCTGCTGGACCTAGAAGCTGGAGAGACTGCAGTGTGAGGCCTGAGCTGGGCATAAGGAAACCTCTCCTTGGTCCAGAGCTCTGCGAGTCCTCTCTTGTCTTTCTTCTCTGCAGCTAAATGTTCCCCCCCAAAAAAATAAAATAAAAAAAATTGCCCCCCTCCCGNAAAAAAAAAAAAAGGAAGAAAGTACAACATAAGCCTCTTGAAGCTTATGATTTAACTGCTGGGAAGTCACACATACAACAAGTAAATAATTAAGCGTTTCCTGGTGGTTTTTTTTTCTGGCCTGAGAGAGAATGCTATACTTAAGGTCCACTTAGAAAATTACTTTGACTTTAGGTGATTGCAGAAAAGTGCTGTAAGACTTGAAGTACTTTCCAAATTCTTCGAAATGAGATAAGAGAAGTAAAATGAGGAAGATTTATGAGAAAACTGCAATGGGAAAGACTCTATTGTTAGAAAGCTTTTCATGGCAAAGATAAGATTTGCCAAGCCATAGCTTAGATCACCAGTTAACCAACTTTTGCATAAACTAAACTGACTTTTATGTCTTACTACTAAGGAGGTGTATCAATGGAAACCTGTTCAAGAAGAATCCCTTAAAATTTGCCCTATCAAAAATTGCCTGATCAAAAGAGTTTTACTTGAAGCAGGGAGACCTTTTCAGTCCTAGAAATATTCTGATCCATTGCTTTAGCAGTATGAGAAATAACAGACTCTCTGAAGACTCAGCAATGGCTTTGTCCAACTAAACTAACTTTTACATCTTTTTTATTCTATGCTGTCCTTTGATCATTATTTTTGCAATGCATGATTATGGATTTAAACATTGTTTCTCCTTTCATCTACTTTCTGTAGTACTTCAACCAGTGCAAACCAAATTAAAATAACCTTGGAACTTTTATTGACCTGACTGCAAACAGTTTCCACCTTTGCCTTCTTCCCCCACCCCCAAAAGCTGCCACGAAGTCACTTACCATGTTTTTGTAGTTGATTTTCCCTTTGTGGCTTTTTAATTGTTCAAATGCAGCTGTGTTTTCATTTTCCTGTTAATATTTTTTTTCTTTTCCCCTGGGAACCAGCTTTTTTCATTAAACTGAGTATGATGACCAACTTTTCTGCTATGTTGTGGTAAAAGAGCTGGTGATGGAAGGCTATGTTTGTTATACTGTCTATGGTTGTGTTCTCAACTTCATTCTAGAGACCGTATAATGTTGTTCATATTGTTTTGGAGTTGTTGAGGTGTTTTTTAATCTGTTCAGTATGCTTTCACCTTTCAAAACCATTTTTTTCTCCAAAGGTGGATGAGGAAGTTTTGCAGATCATAATATCATTGGAATCTTGCCACTTGAACTATATGAGTTTTACTCTTTGTAACAGCTATCACTCCTCTTGAAAAGCCCATCTTAAGTATCCCAGAGCATTCAGATGGAAGTTTTAATGTTTAATTAAAAGACACCTTTAAAGTTACTTTTGCAGTCTAGTGTACTTGGAGACTATGCATAGGCAGTTGGGACTCATCTTTAATTCTGAATTTCTGAATTCTGTCACATTGTGTCTGATTAATGAATAGATATTGACCCATATGAACACTTTCTATGCTTTCTAGTTCAGCACGGTAATACTTGTGTCTAATCAAGTGCTTTGTATTTTAAATGTCCATTAGAAGTGTGATCTTAACCCCTGTAAGACTTCAGATCATCTGAGTGAAGCCCAAACTAAATGGCAAGAACAAGAATATCAGTTGAGGTCTGATAGCTGAAGGCCTCAGAATATTGATCTTTGTAAGAGGAGGACTGATACAGACCCCAAAAGTTTACCAATTTATGTGGTCCTAAATAATTAGACTGGAGATACTCAAGCAATCCTATAGATAATCCTCTAAAATGTTTTCATTTCCCTTTTCCTTCCTCCGTTTGAATATCGCTGGCAATCTTATTTGAAAAAGGTCCTCACAACCAATTAACTGGCAGTGGATACGACCCTGATTAAAGTTCATGGTTTGGTCAAAGCTGGATACTTACATAGTTGCATCTTTGCTTAGAGAACGATGGAAGCGGGCATTTGGGACTGATAGCAGAATTTCAGTGCCATGTAGGTGTGGTCACTCCTATTCCAGTCAGCAGAGCTCCTGTAATACATGAAAGACCCTTTAGAGCTCTCAATCAAGTATCTTAATATTGAACTGAATCCCATCCAGACTGTCTGATTGCTACTGAATTTTCTTATTTTTCAGCAATAATCGCTTTAAAACAATAGGAATTCATTCTACATACTAATTTTATAATGGTTTTAATGTTAACTTGCAGATACCACTTAATATTATGTCTGGCTCTTCTGCTAACTTTTAATTATTTCTAGCTTTCTTTTTATCGACAATCAATTATTCTCTTTACTTTTGTCCTTGATCAGTTCATTTACAGCTAACTGCAAGTGGCTATGACTTTTCTAGCCAAAAAACTGCTTTGTGTCTTAGCAAAGATGCAATGTCTTGGGGTATCTCCACGGTGCCACGATCCCTTAAAGTGGTTTCTGCCTTATTTTACTCATACACTATCCCATCAAAGCAATCCTTTTGGTTTTCTCAGTTACTCTAATGTCTGGGAAATTAATCTGTACAGTTTCATCTTGCATTATTGAAATGAATGATTGTTTTGCTCCAGTTTGTTTCTGTTGTTCTGTGGGTTCCTGACTTGCTTTGCTTCTCAGATCTTATCTTCTTGAAATAATTGTCTTTATAAATTTTGTCCTGCCTGTTAACCATGTGTGCTTGTTTACGTGTAAAGGGTATTTTATAAATTTTATAGGACTTAAATAAACAGCCCTAGTCTTCTAACAATGTGTCTTAAAGTCAACACCAGAATTACATTTCTTGCCTAAATCATATGTTTTACTGCCAACCGTTGTGACATTATCTCCTCAAAAGGTTGTGTTTTTTCACACAGTTGGCAACAAACTGTTTATTAATTCTGTGTCCCGAGTTGCCTTGTCTGGTTTTAATCTGCTCTCTTCAGCTTTGGGTGTTCAGTGATGGGCCTGTTCTGGAGGCACAGTCACTTTATAATTAGGGCCTCAGTGTGGGGATTTGGGAGGGCTTGTATGTCTTTGCTTTGTGGTTCCTAAATGAGGTAGTACAGGAGTGCCTGTCACCTGCAAGCCCTCAGGCTTCAGTAACCCCTGACCAGTGAGTCCATAGCCATACCGCCACCTTTTTTTTTTTTTTTTTTTTTTTGGCATTTTGTGACTCCTCATAACCAATACTCTCCTGGAGTTCTGGCTAGGGAGGGCGGGCTGGCCTGTCCCCTCCGTGGATTTACTTGTGATGAAAGAGATAAGAAGCCCCATAGATATCATGTCCCAACAGGGAGCTGTTTCACCGCCTTCTCCCATGATTCTTAACCACATCCTTTTTTTCCCCTTCTTCCTTGATGCTTTAACAACTGCTTTTTTTTTTTTTTGGTTGGTTTGTTTTGTTTTGCTCTTAATTCTGCAATAGGGAACTCTCAGGAAAGATGCAAATAAAACCAAAACAGTTTGCAGGTGGGAAATATTCAGCTTACTAATGGACTGCTTTGCTTTTTGGTCTACAGTTCTCATGTCTTTTATGGTTCTCATGTCTTCGGTATTTAAGATGAATTTATTAATTTATCTGTGTGCTGTTCTCTGTTCTCTTGCTTAAATAAGCTGCAGTTGACACAGTCAAATGGAGGCAAGTGTTTATATAAATAGATTTGTGCCTCCCCGGTTGTGAGACGGGACGAGTGCCAGCGCTGCCTCTAATGTGGGACAGTGCAGTCATCGGGGTGCTCTGCCTTATTCTCAGCTGCTTCCCAGCTGATGGAGAGAGCAAAACTTGGAGAGGTTCCAGCCCTGCCTTTCTCACATCGCTGACATAAAGCCGCTCTGCTCTTCAGCCCTGGTTCACGGGGCAGCCCCGGCAGGAGCAGTTCAGACAGACCATGGCATTAGGCTTCACATTGGTGGTATTTGTAAGATTTGCCTCCTGTTTTGTAATATCCCATATAGATGTCTGCTGTGCAGTCTACTCTCCTGTTTTTACAGCTGTTTTCTATGAATGTTCTCAGGGTTTTATTGATGGGTCATTTTTGTTTGTTATCTGAGCCTCAATTTGGTTCTATAATATGATGATATGAGTAACTTTCTGTGGAAACTGGGATGTACATTTGCTTGAAGCCTGATCCCAGTACCTCCTTTGCTTCTTGTGCTGTTGATCAGCCACTAAAACCAAAAAACTCCTTAAAACTAAGAACTGCTTTCGGTTTAAATCCCAAAGACAAGCACTTTTTCATAAAACTGTTAACTACTGAGTCCTGTTACTTCCTTTTGCTCCTTGAATTAAAAGGTCCTGCTGTCCAAGTGACTTTGTTTTACTATTTGGAATAACAATATATAATACCAATGACTCTCATCCATTAGGGAGTATAGACATTTTAGGATTGCCAAGATCTTTCATACATAATGTCACCATCAGAGAATGCTGCTATTGTTTCTTTATCTCTGTACTTCATCTGCTGACTTAACCCAGTCCACATTGTAACTCATTTGCTAATAAAGAATTTAGCTCATATTACTTTCCATCTGAGATACCGTGGTGACTTCTAATATAGCAACATATCTGTTTTCAGGTTGCTTCGTTCTCTTTTGTTCAAATCCAAAATATCCCATCGGTTTCTTGGTACAAAATGATACTGTGATAGAGGTGATACTTTCTCCTCAGAAGTAATTTCTGACATTTTCACGGAGACTTTGAACTTATGTTTTTTTAATCTTTTTGAGTGTTTTTAATATCCTTCAACTTCAGCATTCTGGTGAAGGTGTATTGTGTAGTTTATTCAGGCAGCCTGAGTATGCATTAAAGATACTATAGTTATCTTCCTGGTACTTTAGTATGTAGTTTGTTTGTTTTTTCTTTTTATTCAAGCAAACATCATAATGCCCCCAGCAAATTACTTATTCGATAAAAAAAAAGGAAATAATATAAAAAATACGTAGCATTGTGAAAAGTTATATAATGAAATGTTGGTGCGTTTTTAAATTTCTTTCTTGGGATGCTGAATACATTTGGGAAGTTGAAGCAAGAAGAATGTACGGCCTCTTTTTCTAACTTCACCTTCCTCCTCCTGTTGAAAGAGTTTGTGAGTTTGTATCTTCCCCTGTGAATAGCTACACAGGTATCACGTCAAGTCCGTTAGTTCATCTGTGGATTTCGGTGTGAAAGACTTTTTTTGGATTTAGGGAGTGTGACTTGATGCAGAAAAGATGCTTGTCATACGTCATAGAAAACATATTACAACTTAAGACAGCTGCTGTCTGGCCTAGGTTCGTCTTCATACTGCTATTCGAACAACGGTACAATAACATCCTTTGGTAGGAACCCCTGGAAAAATTCCTGCCCTGTGTGGCAAGCGCTGAAGTGCTACTCTGAGACTGTAGTGAGGCTTGGCATACTGAAAGGGACATGTCTTTGCTGAGTTTTCTGAGCCCTTTTCATTGAACGAATGAATTTGTAATAATGCTAAAAGAGTAAGGCAGCGGACTTAGAAGACAAATACAAATATGACTGAAGACGATGTTTCTACTTAAAAGACTCATAGCTTCATATACAGAACGCCACAGCTCATTCACATTCTTTCTTAGTATGGAGTACTTTAATTTTTTCCTTTCCCTATTAAAAGAAGAAGGGAAATATCAGTGAGCTGTGCACCATGTTAGTATGTTAGGCTTATGGAGATGCAAGCAGACCAGAGCAATTTCTGATTTATGCTGCCTTGTGTTGTTCCTGTTCGGCACATTTCCTAGCAGCAGATAGCCAGAGTCCAAAGCTAGCTGAGCCAGGGCTGGAAATGGCAATGTCAGAAGACGGGCTCTGCGCTTCTGGAGGATCTTTCAGTCAGAGCAGCTCTGCACTGACGAGTCCATCCGCTTTGCATCTCTCCAGTGTCAGGAGGGAGACCAGACAGAAAACCACACAAATCCAGAATTGAAACTTCTGCATTTTGGCTCCATCTTCTTCTCTCTGCTGACTGACAAACTCTGTGATTTCTTATTCTGGCTCTAGGCATTCAGGGGCGGATGTCTGGAAGCTTGTACTAAATGGACTGGCAACCCCTTAGTTTGAGGTTAAGCATGCACAAAACTGAATTGTTTCTTCCTTCCTGCAAGTCATTGCTTGCCCTGTTTGCAGGGCACACAGGAAAACTAGCCGTGCTCCTGCTGCCGCCTCTGCACTTTGTGGAGAGCAGAACTTAAGAATTTGCCAGTTTGGGGAGAAAAAACACTTACTATCTAAAGCACTGTCCTCTAAATTGTTGGAGTTCTGTAACCAAATACACTGGCTGGTCTTGAAATCTCAGACACAGTTTTTATGGAGGTGTTATATAGCTCCTTTAGTATCACTGAATTAACAATTAAAATACATTTCTGACAATGTATTTAAAATATATATAAAAAACTTCCTAACCATAGAATTTCTATTATAAACATTTTCCAAGCAAAAATCTCTATGTACATATCTTGTTATTTCTGCTAAGCCACAGAATTTAATATTTCATTCTAGGTTAATATACTAGAAAAATATTTACTTGGAGACATGATTTCATTCTGACTAATGGGATCAAGCTAGTTCAGACCAAAGCTGAATAAAGAAATAAATTTAAATATGTTTGGGGTTTGGTTTGGGATTTTTGGTTTGTTGGGGGTTTTTTTGGTTTGGTTTTTTTGGGTGGTTTTTGGGGTGGGTTTTTTTGTTTGGTGTTTTTTTTTTTTAATGGTAGAATGCCCTGTGTGAAATTAAGGGCAGATAGAAATTAAGATAGGGCAGAAGTGAATCTGACCTAAGCTGACCCATCTGCTTAGCACTAGTCTCACTAACCAGTGTCTTGGAAAGGGTTGCAGTGGATCACATCCAGCTTACTCTTTGAGTATTCCTTTGTAGCTAATTAAAAGAGACGTGATCGTTAATGTTAGTAGGAAATGGGGCTTTGAATCCTGGGTGTTGCATCAATAAGTGTTTTAACAGCTCTGCCATTATCTTAATTTTAAAATGTTGAAGTACATCCTCGAAAGCCAATCAAGTGTAAAACTGTATTAAGAAGAAACTCTGTTTCATGCAGGATTTTGGTTGTTTGTTTCAATTAAAAATGAAAATGAAAGAGTATCAACATTTTTCTCTGCTAAGATGTCAAGCCTGGCCTCTTAGCTGTTATGCACTGTGAAAAAAATCAGAGGTCACCTTTCCTGAGAGATCTGCCCAGATCTGCAGATCCTGGAGCCACTCAGAGCTACCAGCTTGCCAGAGCCTGAAGAATAAGGTCATAACTCTTAGAAGTTATTTCTTTTTTCTTGGTAGCCCAGGACAGTCTCCTGGAGGCTGGATTTTAAGACCAGATCAAAAACTGGCTTCCTCAATAGCAGCCTGATAAGCTATTAAGGAACCAACAGAAGAAGCAATGGAGGGTCAGATGGTTGCCCATGGCACCCATTCCTGGCTCCCCAGAAAACCTACCTCTGAGTCGGGCTCTGTCAAGCATTCCAATTTCAACCAACCAGCCAATTAGAATGAAAAGTGGCTTTTCTTATGGTATTTTGAGTTATTCCTACCAACAAGCTTTTGGCTTGGAAGTCATTAATTCTTTTTTTTTTTTTTTTTGGTGACTAAAAGGAAAATTTAAGATTTTTCCCCTGAAAATGGTAAGGAAAATGCCAGCTTTGAAACGAGATGCATCTAAACCGTGTGTGTAGACTGTGGGGACATCTGCTGGGCTGCTGGGAAATGGCAGACTTCAAAAATGTGTATTGACGGTGGAATGACTTGAGCGTGAATATGCCAAAAAATGTTAATATTGAGATATTCTCTGGAGGCTGAGAATTTCACTTTTTACCCACAAAGGAAACCAGGTGCCCGTATCGCAGTTATTTCCGTGCTAATCGCTCTAGGAGAACACTTAAGACCTGTATAAGCACATCCAGACATAACCCTCTTAATTTAAAACCTCTGTATTTTGGTCATGTAAAAAAAAATCAGTAGAAGAGGAGAAATCTCTGGAAATTCCTTGTAATCCTGGGTGAGCCAAGAGAAGCTGGCGTCCTGTGAGGCAGACCAGCTCCGTCAGCCCCAACCACATAACAGCCTTCCTCTGCTTCCTGTGGTACCCTCGGGATGGAAACGCTTTTCTTGCAGCTGGAAATGAAAAATGGCCTTCCCTCCTGTCTACCAGCTCTTGCGGTGGCCATCCAAGGACCAGCAGGGGAGTGATGGAATGTGGCACAGCCACACGTTGCCACATCGCAGAATCGGGGTCTGAAACGTAGCAGGGGATTACTCATTTTTGTTAAAATTAAGCAAAAATACCTTTAAAAAAGTAATCCTGGCTTGAATCCCGTAGCGTATACAGCCCTGCATTGAGCCATAATTGTCAAATTCATAGACTTTGGTGGAATCGTGGAATGAATTCTGTTCTAATACTTCAGTATACTCTTAACTTGCTAAGATTAAGGAAACTTTAATCTTATCAGTTGGAAAAGATATGGCTGGGGAGATGATATATATCAGTCATATATATATATATATGGCTATTCGGTCAAAATTACATTTAGCGTTCCATTTTCCTCATGTACTTCCCTACATATCTGTATAATCTGCTTCTTGGTGTCTAAAATTGTAAGATGTTTGAGGAGTTAGCACCGTCTTCTAGATTTGTATTTGAAAAGTGCCTTTGCGGTGAGATTTTCTGCAGGCACAAGAATAAAATGAGGGGTGGAGGTGTGTGCATTTTAAACTCTTCTGCTGAAATTTTCAGATGCCTGTATACAAACGGAGGTCCACGTATTTAGACAACTAATATAATTTTGGCAAATTCTGGCCCCTTCTTGCCCCTCACTCCACATTACTTACACTGAGTTCAAATCCTGTTTGCAGCCCAGTCAAAGTCAATCTCTACTCTATGGACCCTTTTCATGCATCTATTGTATTCCATTTGGAAACCTTGTTGGGCATCAACGGGTGGAAATTGCCGGTATAGATCAGGGCGAAAGTTGTTTCACAGCTGAATCAATTTTACTAATGTAAAAACGGTGCACCAGACATCTGGCTAGAATTAGTTTTATTCCATTCTTAAGAATGAGTGACTTAAATATAAAAAATGTGGAGGAAAATATAGGCTCTCCTATAGTCTAGCTACTCCCCCCAAATAGTCTCTATACTTTCAGACAAGAGCAAAGCTGAAAAAGCTAGGAGAAACTAGTTTTATTTTGCTTAGTTACGAATACCCCTCACCCTGGTGCATCCGTACTGTTTGCTAGATAAATATTTTTATGCTTTATCACTAGTAACTTTAAGCATTTGACCAAATTTAACAGGTAAAACAGCTTTAAAAATGCTTCAAAGAAGAAATTAATGATGCTGTCGTATAATTGTTAATACAGTGGTGTTCTGCAGCTGTTATGAATTTAAAGTAAAAATATTGAATTTAATTTACCTACTGCTTAGAGAAATAGCTTGGTCCTAAATTATCCTAAGTGTGTTAGCTGTACACAGGGTAACTGTCTAATACAGTATTTGGTGATAGATGCAAAAGTAGAAATGAAAATAGGACATGTTAAACCAGATACTTTGAGAGCTGATTATCCCAGGATATTAGGTTCCATTAAACTTATAATAAATATTATTTTTTTTCCTTACTCAGGGGCGTGCCTCATTAACATCTGAGAAACAACGTTTTGCCCATGAACATGGTGAAATGAAAAATCTAGAAGATATTGTTAAAGATATAAAACCATCCGTGCTAATAGGTAATTTCTTTTACTTTAAAGCAATGACCTTATTCTTTTTTGGAAAAAAATGGGGATGTGGCTTTGTGTGAAGACAGGATCAGGTTCCTCTGAACAGAGTTTACCTTTGTGTGTTTTTAGAAAACACTAGGTGCATAATGGACTCTATTAAGCAACTGAACAAATAGTAACTATCCAAGCATGTAACACTGCTTTCACTCCAAGCCATTCATTTTACAGGGGGAATAATCCAAGTTGGTTTAAACATCTGATGGAGAACCTTATCACTTTCCTAAATTACTTCTGATTTAATATGGATGGTATAATACAAATAACCTCGAACTCAGACTGAGAAAACTCAGCTAAGCACATATAAAGCTGTGCAAATATGAGCATGCTGTAGCTGAATCTTCTTTTCCCTCATATTTAGGTCCTTAGCTGCCAGTCCTTTGTGCAGACCAAAACACAGATTTTACAAAGACTTTTTCTTTTATAAAAGCTGCAGGGGTTGGGATCTCAGTAAAGGATTGCTCATCTCTCGGCAGTTTGGTTATATTTCAGTGACAGTTTCAGGAATGAACTGCAAGTACTCTTAAATAATTTCTTTAATATATAAGGCTTGAAAACTCATCTATCATTCATCAGACGCTGGGAAACCTGAAATGCCACAGTGAAAATAATCCTGCATGTTAAGAGTTACCTTTTTGACTATGACTGGACCCACATGGTCCTTGTTCAGTAAAATCTGCTTTTGACAATGATCGTGATTGAGGTAAATAAAGCTTATCTTTTTCTATGCTACATAAAGATATGACTTCAAGACAGAGACCAAGTAATCTAGAGAATTTATTTAGTAGAAAACAAGGCTGAAAAAGCTAGTGGAACAGAAGAATACATTAAATCACCTGTGACATTTATCTAGATAAAGGTGTGTGGATGCTTAGGGAATGTTTGCTGTCATGAAATACGGGTTTTTACAGTGTGTCTTTTTTATGTCTTAAATCTATGCTGCACTCTCCCACAATGTCACTTTCGCCTAGCCATACTGCATAATGAAGCCTCTTCCAACAGAAACAGCAATGAAAATTAATNATATTGAGATATTCTCTGGAGGCTGAGAATTTCACTTTTTACCCACAAAGGAAACCAGGTGCCCGTATCGCAGTTATTTCCGTGCTAATCGCTCTAGGAGAACACTTAAGACCTGTATAAGCACATCCAGACATAACCCTCTTAATTTAAAACCTCTGTATTTTGGTCATGTAAAAAAAAATCAGTAGAAGAGGAGAAATCTCTGGAAATTCCTTGTAATCCTGGGTGAGCCAAGAGAAGCTGGCGTCCTGTGAGGCAGACCAGCTCCGTCAGCCCCAACCACATAACAGCCTTCCTCTGCTTCCTGTGGTACCCTCGGGATGGAAACGCTTTTCTTGCAGCTGGACATGAAAAATGGCCTTCCCTCCTGTCTACCAGCTCTTGTGGTGGCCATCCAAGGACCAGCAGAGGAGTGATGGAATGTGGCACAGCCCCACGTTTTATTCCATTAAATTAGTTTTATTCCATTCTTAAGAATGAGNTACACTGAGTTCAAATCCTGTTTGCAGCCCAGTCAATGTCAATCTCTACTCTATGGACCCTTTTCATGCATCTATTGTATTCCATTTGGAAACCTTGTTGGGCATCAACGGGTGGAAATTGCCGGTATAGATCAGGGCGAAAGTTGTTTCACAGCTGAATCAATTTTACTAATGTAAAAACGGTGCACCAGACATCTGGCTAGAATTAGTTTTATTCCATTCTTAAGAATGAGTGACTTAAATATAAAAAATGTGGAGGAAAATATAGGCTCTCCTATAGTCTAGCTACTCCCCCCAAATAGTCTCTATACTTTCAGACAAGAGCAAAGCTGAAAAAGCTAGGAGAAACTAGTTTTATTTTGCTTAGTTACGAATACCCCTCACCCTGGTGCATCCGTACTGTTTGCTAGATAAATATTTTTATGCTTTATCACTAGTAACTTTAAGCATTTGACCAAATTTAACAGGTAAAACAGCTTTAAAAATGCTTCAAAGAAGAAATTAATGATGCTGTCGTATAATTGTTAATACAGTGGTGTTCTGCAGCTGTTATGAATTTAAAGTAAAAATATTGAATTTAATTTACCTACTGCTTAGAGAAATAGCTTGGTCCTAAATTATCCTAAGTGTGTTAGCTGTACACAGGGTAACTGTCTAATACAGTATTTGGTGATAGACGCAAAAGTAGAAATGAAAATAGGACATGTTAAACCAGATACTTTGAGAGCTGATTATCCCAGGATATTAGGTTCCATTAAACTTATAATAAATATTATTTTTTTTCCTTACTCAGGGGCGTGCCTCATTAACATCTGAGAAACAACGTTTTGCCCATGAACATGGTGAAATGAAAAATCTAGAAGATATTGTTAAAGATATAAAACCATCCGTGCTAATAGGTAATTTCTTTTACTTTAAAGCAATGACCTTATTCTTTTTTGGAAAAAAATGGGGATGTGGCTTTGTGTGAAGACAGGATCAGGTTCCTCTGAACAGAGTTTACCTTTGTGTGTTTTTAGAAAACACTAGGTGCATAATGGACTCTATTAAGCAACTGAACAAATAGTAACTATCCAAGCATGTAACACTGCTTTCACTCCAAGCCATTCATTTTACAGGGGGAATAATCCAAGTTGGTTTAAACATCTGATGGAGAACCTTATCACTTTCCTAAATTACTTCTGATTTAATATGGATGGTATAATACAAATAACCTCGAACTCAGACTGAGAAAACTCAGCTAAGCACATATAAAGCTGTGCAAATATGAGCATGCTGTAGCTGAATCTTCTTTTCCCTCATATTTAGGTCCTTAGCTGCCAGTCCTTTGTGCAGACCAAAACACAGATTTTACAAAGACTTTTTCTTTTATAAAAGCTGCAGGGGTTGGGATCTCAGTAAAGGATTGCTCATCTCTCGGCAGTTTGGTTATATTTCAGTGACAGTTTCAGGAATGAACTGCAAGTACTCTTAAATAATTTCTTTAATATATAAGGCTTGAAAACTCATCTATCATTCATCAGACGCTGGGAAACCTGAAATGCCACAGTGAAAATAATCCTGCATGTTAAGAGTTACCTTTTTGACTATGACTGGACCCACATGGTCCTTGTTCAGTAAAATCTGCTTTTGACAATGATCGTGATTGAGGTAAATAAAGCTTATCTTTTTCTATGCTACATAAAGATATGACTTCAAGACAGAGACCAAGTAATCTAGAGAATTTATTTAGTAGAAAACAAGGCTGAAAAAGCTAGTGGAACAGAAGAATACATTAAATCACCTGTGACATTTATCTAGATAAAGGTGTGTGGATGCTTAGGGAATGTTTGCTGTCATGAAATACGGGTTTTTACAGTGTGTCTTTTTTATGTCTTAAATCTATGCTGCACTCTCCCACAATGTCACTTTCGCCTAGCCATACTGCATAATGAAGCCTCTTCCAACAGAAACAGCAATGAAAATTAATATTGAGGGGTTTTTTTGGTTTAGGGGACTAGTCATTCAGTATCTTCCCTTGGGCAGCAGGAGTCGTGGGGAAATATGTTGCTACTCCTTCTCCCAATATTTTACTTAAGTCTGCCTCAGCGAATCCTCATATACATTTCATCACCTGCTATGGCTCAAGGAAAAGCCTTAGTTTAGCTTGACCAAATATAAGAAATTGCAATTTTAAAACAAAAACCAAAAGGTAAATAGTCAGTGAGATTGTTCAAAGCATTTTGTTTTAACTTTATATCTGAAGATAGTTGTCATTCTTACTGTTGGCTGTCCAGAAGCAGTCTTAGAAGACATTACACATTTGGCAACTGCAGACTTAACCAGAAATTAAGGTGTATAACAGGCTCTTAAACAAGTGGGTCAAAACCATGACTGCCATAACTGTTCATCAAACAGACAGTGGTCCAGCTGGTCTAGCAGTGCTTTTGCATCTAAGCATCCTTGTCCATTCGTAGAAGGTGAAGTACTGAGAGGTCAGATTTGCAAAAACGAGTAGTATGTGACAGAAATGTTTGGGCAAGAGATGTTTAAACTTGGAGACAAGTCACTGATTTGCATCAATTGAGGAGCTGCCTCTTTTGTTACCAAGGGATCAGAATAAAGGAGATTTGGTCAGACACAAACCCAAATGGGTCTTAGACATTATTGGGCCCACATTAAGCACCTAAACAGCACCTAAAGAGCCTGTTGTGAGATGCTTGGGCTTTCAGTAGACCTCTTGGGAAAGCTCAATTTAAAACAATTCAGAGAATTTCAGTGGGGCACCCACCTCTCCCTGTTGAGGGCATAGGCTGTGCTCGAAGATGTCTCTGTAAGATGATACTATGCTTCATGTAGTAGTCGTCAGAAAATACTCTGACACCTTTAAGAAATGTTAGTCCTGGAGTGTGTATAACCTTATAGGCAGCTTTGTGAGGTGAGGACCCCTTTCACCTCCCTCTGAGTACCTTGTGCTCTCCTTGGGCAGGCACCAAGCTGTCCTTTTAGAGTGGGCAATATTGGCATCCTCATTTGTGCACGAGTGATGAGAGGTTAGAGTATGACCAGAGAGAAACCCTCTCCTGGCCTGGGTTTGAATCTGTTCCCACTCCCCCAAGAGAGGTAAAACAGCTTTTTTCCTGTTGTTGAAACTCAGATGCTGTATGGAAAGCAGACCAGGCACAGGGGGCTCTGAGCAAGAAAGAGGCTACCTTCTCTACAGGCCGAATGATAGAGGCATCCCTGGACATAAAGATCCTTAGGTTTACTCTAAGGTCTGTTTATCTGTTTTTCACTGAAGGCATGGAGAGCAAGGACCTGATCCTTGGGTTCCCAACTCTTGTAGGTTAGGCAGAAATACAGGTGTATTGGCATCTCAAAACCATCACCACCACCCACCCCATCCCATCCCCATCCTTTTTGGATGTTGAGTACAGTATGAAGAATAGAAAAGCATTTCTGGTGGAATGGAAAGGGATGTATTAAAAAAAAATTGTTGCTGTCAGGGAAGCCTTAGACTTGAAATAGGGATTATTCATCAGCTGAGACTGGAGATGACAAAATTATCAGCTGTAGAAGGCAGAGACTTTACTCGTCATGTCAGAAAAAATTGAAATCTGACACACTGGATTTGGGAGAAACTATCCAGTCCGTTGCACGAGACTTTAGGAGTCAGAGTTGTACCTTTCTACTCCTTATTGGCCTCACCTGCTGGTTAGGTGATACATTCCTATTTTATATAAAGGGCCTGAGAAAAGTGAAATGAGAAATTCACCAAACTACAGGGATGAATAGGTTCTGCCTTATTTTAGGGATAATACTGAAGTTTCACTGTTGCAAAATCTTTTACACAGAACTTTGTTTTAACAACATTAGGAAAAAGGTTGAACTCCCATTTTAAAGAGGGAGGTATGCAGTAAAAGGAGCTCTGTTCTTTTAAAAGCGACATGCATGTCTTACCTTGGACTGATTGCATTTGTCTGCTTGTTATTTGTGTTTCTCTTCTTTAGGAGTTGCTGCGATTGGTGGTGCTTTTACTAAAGAAATTCTTCAGGATATGGCTGCTTTAAACAAACGTCCTATTATTTTTGCTCTCAGCAATCCTACCAGCAAAGCAGAATGCACTGCTGAGCAGTGCTACAAATATACAGAGGTAACCAAAGATTTAACAACTTTCCAGTGTACGTAGTGAACAATAAATCTGAAATTAAATTTAAAATGGGTGGAAGATAGAGAGTGGAGTAGCAAGTGCTAATCATATCTCTGTGGGTAGGTAAAATGAGTAAAAGTAAGTAACAGATTTTTCAGATTTTATCAAGACAATTTCACTGAAGTCAATGCATGCATGCACCCTCATAAAAACATTTAATAGCTTTTATTGGTGTCAGGCGTGACTCATAGTCTTTATTATAACCAAAGCATCAGTAACTGTCAATCATGAAAGCCTTACGCCTGTTTTTGAACTGTACCACTTTGTGTAATATATATACACAGTGGCATGCTTTTCATTTGAGATTTTATAAATACTCCTTAGGGTAAGAAAATACTTCAGTACAGGAAATAGAATCTTTAAAATAATTCTTTATCAAGAACTGAGGTAATTGATTCCTTTTACAAAGATTTCTATTATGGAGACATAGGTGAAAATTAGGAGAACTGTGCTTGCTTATTTATTATTGTATTATAGAAGTGCTAATAAACACATTATCCTGTTATTCAGTCTAGAATGTGAAATGTGAAACACTTGACTGTGTTTCACAGTGGATTGTGTTTATATTTCTTGTCAAATACAGGGCAGTTTGAATGACAGTTTCACAGTGTTTAAAAGACAAATTTAGCATGCCCATTCCCCACTGCACAGTACACAATTACAGCACAAGGCAAGAGCCAGGGAAGCTGCCTACATGAAGGGTTAGTTATAGTGGGTAATGACATCTGGTAGGCAGAGCAAAAGACACACTGAAGTATTTGATCTGTCACCAAAACATATAATAAGCCGGCCATGATAATATTGCATGACACCAAACCAAACAGAATATTCTTGTGAAGAGCTGAAGAGCAACAGTGGCATATTTTAAAATGCACGTTTCCAGTTCTCTAAAATGGGCAAAGATATTTCTGATACAAAATGCCTCTGAAGTATTTAGCAGTGACATTTATCACTTCGGCAGTGCTAGTGTAAATAAAGGGTGGCTTTTCTTCCCCACCTAAATTTACTGCTTAAATTCAAGGGTGCTCCTTCCTCAGCAAGGCACGAGCCAGGGGCCTTTGGGCTGTGGGCGTAGGGCCTGTGCAATGTCACTACCCTCCTTAGTCCAAAACTGCATTGCCTGCTGTAGAAATTACTTCTCTCTCCCTGTGTACCAGGAATGATCTGGGGACAACCTGGAGAGTAGTGCTGCAGGCGTGTCACCTCTGAGGTGCCTCTTCTGCCACGCTTGATGGTGCCGGCACCTGCTCCCATGGGGGTGTTCCTCATCCCAGGGGAACAGCGAGACTCCACCATAGAATCATAGAATGGTTTATGTTGGAAGGGACCTTGAAGATTATCAAGTTCCAACCCCCTGCCATGGGCAGGGACACCTCCCACTAGACCAGGTTACTCAAAGCCCCATCCAACCTGGCCTTAAACACCTCCAGGGATGGAGCTTCCACAACTTCCCTGGAAACCTGTTTCAGTGCCTTACCACCCTCAAAGTGAAAAATTTCTTCCTAATATCTAATCTAAATCTACCATCTTCCAGTTTGAAGCCATTCCCCCTAGTCCTATTGCTACATGCCCAAGTAAAAAGTCCTTTCCCAGCTCTCCTGTAGGCCCCCTTTAGGTACTGGAAGGCTGCAATAAGGTCTCCCCAGAGCCTTCTCTTCTCCAGGCTCAACAACCCCAACTCTCTCAGCCTCTCCTCACAGGAGAGGTGCTACAGCCCTCTGATCATCTTCATGGCCTTCCTCTGGACCTGCTCCAACAGGTCCAGGCTTGCAGCTCCCTGACAACCCACCTCTTGGTACTCCCATGGTATCACAGTTCTGAACGTGTGGGCTACTGAATGACACCAGGCCTAATGTTAAGCCGTTAGGAACATGAGCCCTGTCGCCATGTCTGGGCCACCCCACAGGCTTCTGTTCCTCCCCTCAGCTGCCTGATGTGTGCTGTGTGCCAGCGTGGAGCTATGCCTGTGTTTGGGTCCTTGGAAGAGATTTAAAGGTCCCACGTGAACTACAATGTAAAATGAGTTAGAGCCAGTTCTCTTGTCCTCGGGACAAGTGATACAGTGTAACTTCTATCTGTACAGCTAAATTCTCTAATTCCCCAAAACAGGCTGGCTCTTCCATACTGCCTGCTGCGACCAGTCTGTACGTGGTGCTTGGGCCCTGGTGGCATTACCCAAAATTCTGCTGGGAAACATCCTAGTGGTTTCAGTACGGGATGATCGTGCTCTGGTGCCTGAGTTGGTGCCCTCACCCTGCTCAGTATATTACAATGAGGGGAAGCACAAGGTCCCATCACCAACTTGTGCTATAGGTTTCACTGCGGGATGCCTTTCCTGGAACAGAGCTTGCAGCTCTGCCATTCTCTTGAGCCATGGAGTGGGCACTGGCGCCTGAAGAGGGGAGACTGGGAGGAACAGAGAGCTCTGCCTGTCCCCACAGCTCCTCAGAAATTGCCACATCCAAAAGTGCAACATTTAGTGGCCTTAGTGTCATTTTTGTGGACGGTCTGCTGTTGGGAAACAAATCTGTCAGCATCACCCGTTGTTACCATGACAGTATTGTTCACTTGGAGTTCTACAGCTCCAGGTGTATACCTTCTTCCCATGTACCCTTCTTCTGGCATGGTCGCGTAAAGTGAATAGCGAGTGCTGGCTTCCACTTTCTCCTCCTCTAAATTGTGCTGATAGCTCTTAGCTGAATAAGGCAGGTATTACTCTCTGACATCAGATAGTCACAGAGAATTACCAGTGATCTCTGGGATCAGCACCCTGATGCTCTGGAGACATACTCAGTTAAGTAGATCTAACACCCTCTCAGGAGAGATGTTAAATAGATGTAATCCAGCTTCCACAGTAGTAGATATTTAAAGGGATGTGTGAAATACTTCAACAGCATCCTCGCAACTAACGTGCTTTCTTTGGCTTTCTTGTTACAATTTAGGGACGTGGCATTTTTGCCAGTGGAAGTCCTTTTGATCCTGTCACTCTTCCAAGCGGACAAACTCTCTATCCTGGACAGGGTAACAATTCCTATGTGTTCCCAGGAGTTGCCCTTGGCGTTATTTCATGTGGACTGAAACATATTGGCGAGGACGTGTTCCTCACAACTGCTGAGGTATTGTATTAAAAATTATTTAGATTCCTTTATTTAGTAAAATGGTAATAATGAACAGTTAAACAGAAATAGTTAAAATATTATCTTTTAAATTGGAAACATAATGCTTTCTGTGTAAGGTCTTTATTTGCAAGGCATGTTGTTTTTTATAAATTCTATTTGAACAAGTTATTTTAAAAAAGTTAATACTTGATCCAAAGGTCATCTGACATAAACTTCACCTTCTGTTGGCAAGGAAAAAGAGGAAGATTTCAGTGTGGTATTATCACAGGTGAATGCACATATGTACAATTTGCATACATGTGCACATAGGTTTGATTATAGATTGAAAGGAACTATATTTTGATGTTGGTAGCTTTGGGGTGACTTTCATGGGTGTTTTGCTTGAAAAAATTATTTGAATTTCTTTTAGCTTTTTAGCTTTTTATATTTCTGAGTAGAACTGTTGGCATCATTTTTTGTGGACGTCCCTCGTCAACAGCTGGTGAAAGTGCTCCATTGCCTTGTGGTTCCTTGCACCACAGTTTGACACAACTGCGGTCTTATTCTTCCCATTTTCTTTCTTATCCTTTTCTGCATTGGTTCTTTTCTTTCTTCAGGCAATTTTTCATGATCTTTGTTCTGACGTTATCCAACATGTGATTTCTCCTCCTTTATCTCCACTCAGTGGGCAAGAGATGAACAGAGAGCAACCACTTTTGGTTCTAGGAGTCATTCACCACCTACTTCCAGTGATTGTTCAAAATTTGACATCCACTGTCTTACAATAGGACATCATAATTGCACAGGATTGTATCTTCAACATGTATGGGAGAAGAATCTGGCATTTATTATTTTAGAATTCCCTATTCAAACAAAATATATTACCTGCAGTGGTTGAAATCAAATGCTTAACACTTTTTTTTTTTTTTGTGACAAAACAGTAGGTCAATTTTTCTGTAGCTGTTTCTCACATGAGAAAATTGTAACTTTCTGTGCTTTTCTGGGTTCAGCATCTTTGCTCCTCATCCACTATAGTGTCATAGCACCCTTAACACTCTGTCTTCTGACCCTTTCCATCTCACCCCCTTCCTGCCCTGTCCTGGAGTTCCCGTCTCCTCCGTTGCCTCTGTTGGTTCTGCGTAATGAGCCTCACAGGACTCAGCTTCCTTCTGTTGAGTGATGTGATATCCAGTGATTCTCAGGCTCCCGGCTACTCTGCTCCCAGGAATGTGCTTCCAAGCTCACCCCGCTCAGAGACAGCCCAAGCTCAGTATAGGCAGCGATTAAAGAGCCCTAAGCAGTGCACGATGGTCTGAGCATGTCCATGCAAAGTCATTTAAAGCGTGATGCTTTTTGTTGTTTTTTTTAAAGGGTATGGAAATAAGGAAGAAGGATCGCCTCAGTTTACCAAGTTAACTCTAATTAACCTAGATGCATTTCAGTGGTAATTTCTATTCAGTCCAGTTCATATAAATTACAATCCACAGAACTTCATGAAAGTGCAGTGTCCTAATCTTCAAAGAAGCTGCATAAGCATGCTTGAAAATACATGGATATTGCAGGTAGCACACAGAGGAAGCCTCAAAGCAATACAATTAGCAACTATTATGGAACAATTTAAAAAAAAAAAAAAAAGAGAGAAGGAAAAAAGTTGCCCCAATTAGCAGAATTGAGAATGCCTGACTCAACTCTTGCAGCTCCTCTAAGGAACATTCCAGGATTCTTGCTCCTTGTGTCCACTTCATGGATTAAAGGGAAGAAAATTACCCTTTACTATCAGTCAGAGGCAACTGATAGCCAACGTGATCCTATGACAGGCAGTAAGTGATAAGCAGCTTCCTTAAAGGGTGAGCACTTGCACGCTGCTCTTGCTGGCTTTCTGAAGGTTTTTTTTTAACGTGTGTACTATGGCATCTTTAAAAGTTTGCCAGCAGCTTGCCCTCTATAAGAAAGATATTCACAATTTCCATCTTTAAAATTAGTAAAAAGCCCAGACTGTCTCCACTGGCTTTAACCATCTTAGGAGGGCAATGATCCATCTCGTAAGTCTTTGGATAATTATATCCTCCCTTTAAATCCTTCCCTGTAATTTCAGTTGGATACGGTGATCCTTGCTTGCTGGTCTAAACTGCTGTGTAAAACAGTTGTCTTATTTCATTCTAGAAGTTGCTTGATTTTGGTTTGGGTGAAATGGTTCCTATATATAGAGTGCTGATGGATGAAAGGTGACACGTATGTGGTTGGAACGATGTTTCAAGTGGCAGTCTACTAAGTTAGAAAAAAATCTGTTCTAAACAAAGAAACTTAATCGAACAAAGAGATGTAACATTCAGGGAAGTAAAATAGTATCAGAAATTATGAGGAAGCTTTTAAATTCTCTGTTGAGGTAGAGGTTCTCTCCTGACTCTTTTTTAGTAAAGGTTTTGCTACACAATCGCCATCCTCTAGTAAAATCCCTAGACAAGTTTGACATGTAAAAATGTATCTTTTTCTTGCATAGAAAGTCTCTATTGATGGCAAGATCAATGAAAAGCTGCTCGCCTTACCGCTGGAGCTAAGAGCAGTCACATCTGGTCTCCCTACTTGTGCGAGAGGCAGCGTGTGACTGGTGCTTGGGTGAGCGACAGCCAGTTTCTGAGCAAGGTGACAACTGATGGGTTTCAGAGGAGTCTTTGCCAGAAGAGGTGTCAGGGGTGTGACGGCCAGGAGGGCTCCGTAGCCCCTTAGGTGAATTCACAGTACAAAGCAAAGGCAAAAGTGTGTTTTGTTTTGTTTTCGCAGCTTTTTTAACGGAAGGATAAAATCAAAATAGTTTCATGTGCGCTTTAGAATAGTGGTTAGTATTCTCAATTTGAAATGGAAGCACCCAAGATCCTGCAAAATTTAAAGCACCAAACCCATGCATTTTAGATAGAGGGACCTTCTCAGACTGTAGCGGTAGCTTACCTGAAAAAAGAAAGTATAAAAAATAAGCAGCCCAGGCTGCATGCCTGCACCTCCTGTCTTCTTGCTTTGCCACCTCTCCAATTAGATCTGATAAAAGTCACAAATAGCTTATTGTAACTACAACAAATTCTACTTTCAGTGCTCTTTCCTTCCTGCCAAGTAAAATAGAATGTAACTTTGAATTTGGACAATAAATCTAAGGTACTGTAAGCTATAATACCTCTTAATCGCAGGCAATTGCTCTGTGATGACAAGGGACATTACCTATTCTTCTAAGTCCTATGAAACACAACAAAAGGGACAGAGAATTATCAACTAATGAAATATTCTTGGCATGTGTGACCTACAGTTAAGTTACTCCAGAAATAATCCTGCTAAATCCTTTCATTATAGAGAATACGTCCTCCAAATGCCAAGATGCCCCCACTTGCTTTATGCCATTCATCCTGTCTTGGCTGCCTTTCATTTAGGTGCGATAAGGCTTAGCTAATTTCGCTATTAAAAACTTGATTTAATTGGAATTTAAAACATGAAAATAGCATACTGGGTTGTACCTAAGATCCAAACAGCTCAGTATCTTCCTGTGAAAGTAATCAGTAGCAGAAGCTGAGAAAAAGAGGATAAATAAAGGGAAAATACAGAGCAATTCTTCTGCTGAAATGGCTTCTCAGCTCCTGGCAGCCTGTACTATGTGTCCTTCCTGGGCTGGAAGTTATATCCCTGCATGGATTTCTCATTCATAAATGAGCCTAGTGGCTTTTTAAACATGTTTATACATTTGAACATCTTTTGGCAATTAGTGTCACAATTTCATTATGAGTTCTGTGGAAAAAGAAACTCTCCTCTTATGATTTCCTGCTTTCTGATGATTTGGGTTCCTTATAGCGCCATGAGAAACGTTCACCTTCAGTTGTGTTTTGTATTTTCTTGCAGTCTTCTCTTTTTTCTCCCAAGTCTATTTATTTTTTTTTGTCTTCTTATACAAAAAATAACCTTTTAATCATCCTTGTTGTTCTTTATACCCCTCATGATCCCATCCCATTCTTGTTTGAAGTAGGTGGAGCAAAAATGCACACTGTTCAAAGCAGTGTTACATTGTGGATTTCTACATTGGTATAATTACATTTTCTGTGTCGCCTCTTATTTTCTTAATTATTCCAAATGTTGAGTCGTCATTTTTTCCCTTCCCACTGAACTGATGTTCTCAAGGAGCATTTTTCAGACACCACATGAAGAAGTTGTCTCTTTGAAAATGCTTGTTTCTGTGGTTTTGCATAGTTTTTAATGCTGTTACAGGAGTATTTCAGAAGGACTAGCATGGCATCTATATAGTTAAGCGTTCTACCTCTCCCACTTCGAGCACTGCCTGAATGTTTTGTGGCTTGCTTTCTGTCAACCACATTACAAAATAGAAGTACTCTACTCCTCAACCTTTTTTTTTTTTTTTCAATGATGCATTATGCTAACAGCAACATGCTGTTGATTTCTTCAGGTTTCATCTTTCTTGCAGAGCACCATTAAACTGTTTAACAGCAGCAATCTCATGTTGTAAGCTCCTCTTTGCAGACTCAGATGCACATCTCGTTTTATCAAAGGGCTGTGTGGCATTTTAAAATACCCTAGTTCCTATTATGGAAAGCAAAAACTAGCTTTTACGTTGTCTTAGCTCCCCCTAGTGGGTTTTTATCTCTGCTGTATTTCTCAATATCAGATGAAAATATAAACAAATAATTTTTTTTTTACTTGTTACACTCAACAAGTGTATTATCTCTTGTTGCTCTTGTTGGCATTTCCATTCTAAATGGAAAAACTTACTACCCCTCCCAGCATGCTGGGTAGATTGCAGAAGAGAACATTGTTTCTCTTTGAACCTGGAGTTACTATAGTGTTTGCTCTTTAATTCAATTTACCTACTTCTGCCAGAAAGGATGAATTGATGATAGTCAGGCATCTCTTCTGACGCAGCCCTAGTTGTTTGCAAGCAACGTACAGAAGGTCCTATTTCCCATATGCAGCAGGAACTGTAGGAAGCAGTTTGTGCTCTGTTTCAAGTATCTTCTGGGTATGCTCCCTCGAAAGTGCACTTCTTGCTTTCTTTTTGGGCCACGTTATCAGCTTCATTTCATAGTGTTTCCTGGACTTTCTCGGTGTTTTCAGAAACTCTTCATGGGTTATACATGGCTCCACCAGACACTATCCAGACCAGAGTTTTCCTTCCGTCCACAGAGTACCACTACAGGTCACATCACGCAGTAGTATCCCCACACTCCTGGTTCCGTCAGTGATTTGGTTCTGACCTTTTGTTTTCTAAGTTGCAATTGCACAAAAATGTATCATTTCTCCTGATGGGAACGCTAAGGGTGCCTCTACATTACTCTTCTATTTTGCATCAGAATGGTCTTCTGGAGCACATCTCCCAGGTGTCCCTACATATTCCACCTTGGTCCACAGTGTGGCATGGTCTTGGGAGGAGAGGGGCCCTGGTTTCCTTTTGGATGAAACTAAATGGAAGGATACACTCCAGGAGTAAGCCTAATGTACTAAATATCAATGGAAACTGCTTACAAACTGTAACAGATTTAAGAAGTTTGAGCTTGCACCATACAAAGAACCTCCTTTCCTTGTGATTGTTACATTTCCAGCTGTTCAAAGGGCAAGTGACATCCCCTCCCCAGAGCCATTTCCTTTCTCTCCCAAAGCAAGATAGAGAAATTTGGATTCTGCTGATGCAAATCTCTTTTAATGTTTTTTTAATAATTTATTTTGAGAATTGTAGTAGAGAATGTTCATGAAGGTAGCTATTAAAAACTGCATAAAGTCAGACCATTTTTGATATATGAATTTTGCGCTTGGCTTGCTCAGAAGATATTTAGATTTGGTTCTAACTAGCAGTTCCCTAGAAGGTACAAAGGTGGGTGGGTAAAGAAATGAAACCTTCATGTCCACCAAAGAGATTACAAAGTAGAAGACAGATTAGCGAACTGTCATCAACTGGTTCTTGGGCTCAGCATACCCCAATCTGGATCACCCTGGAAGGCTATTTTCTATTTCAGATCCCCAAATGACAAACAAATTTTAGCTAATGATGGCAGAAATATCATTAGACCCAAAGGCAGCCACAGGACCCTTTGCTTCTTAAAAGGTATCTGTTGTAGGAACAGTGGAAGTTCATGAAGTAAGTTCATAAGCAGACAGTGCAAGTAGTGTCTCTCCTCACTCTGCACACGTCATGGTAGTAGAAGGTTTTTCATATGGCTAATGAGTAAACAGTAAAAAATTACTTCTCCAGCTTGCTATGCTTTCCTGATCTGTTCATTGCTGGAGATGACAACAAAACATTTCCAGTCTTGCTAGGAAGACCAAGCAAGAATATTCAGGCCATAAAAGAGATGCTCCTCTCAGATGCGCATCAGAACTTTTGTGTCATTCCTTGTTTCCTCTGGTCAGTTTGGTGACAAATCAAGCAAAGAGCAAAATAATTTATTTAGTTATTTGGTATGTTTGGGATGACTGATCCACTGCAGCCTTCAAGTGGAGTGGACAGACTTTTTCTTGCAACACTGTTCCAGAATTTAGCATTAGACCTTCTATTTCTAAACCTGATTGCAGTGACCAGCAGGGCTTTAAAAGACCCTGGATAATCTTACTTTTATTTACTTTGTTCTGTGGTTGACCATACTTAGTTTTATAATCTCACAGAGGCCCGATGTGTGAGCTGGACACACCACAAACCTGCTCAGGCACCAGTAATTTTATTCAAAGCATTTTACACTTAAGAGTTTCAGCTCTATTCTCTGCGCAGGGTGACTTGACAACTGCTGGAATAACAGGTGCTTCTTTAATTTTAGAAGTCTTTGACCCAGCTGCAATTGATGGCTGGAATTCATATCTCACAGTGAACTATTTGCTAGTTTAAACGTGTCATGGACTTATTCAAGACTTGAATAAGTCTTATTATCTGAGTGAGAAAAGGGCATAACTTCCTAAATTTCTAGCTCTTGTGTAGCTACTCCTAATGACAAGGCTGGTTGTAAAAAACACTGCCTCAGTGGATTCAGCAGTATCTTCGTGATTTGCCAAAGCGGAACAATTTCCTTGCTTAAGACTAGATCACTGTCTAATAAAGCTACAGCTGCATCTGCATTTCAAGTTAAACATGTCTGCTTTATTTCTAGGTAATAGCTCAGCAAGTTTCAGAGGAGAATTTACAGGAAGGTCGTCTGTACCCTCCGTTAGTCACTATTCAGCAAGTGTCGCTGAAAATTGCTGTGAGGGTAAGTCATTTCAGTCTTTCATGGCTTCTTTTCTTCCCACACTCTCTACATAATTGAGCATTTGCTTTGATCAACTTACACACCTTCACATAAGCTGAAGTTCGTTTACGTCAATCAGTCTTGGACAAGTAACAGTTTTAAATTTAAATTCATAAATGTAAATGTAATCCCAATACAAGAAGGAAAGGTATGGAACTACAGCAAGTGTTTATGTCTGTAGAGCCCAAACTGTGCTGTCCACCAGTTTAAGAGCAGGTGCCTGGGCGTGCAGTCACGCGAGCTGTGCTGCTGAAGGCTTTTGGCCCTTCACAGTGATCAGGTGCCTGTCAAGAGAGTGTGTGTCACCCTTTGTCCAGGCACTGTTCCCTTTTGTTCCCATCTTTACTGTGCCCTATCAGAATAACTAACTACAGGGGATGCTTTTTGTTTATGGCTCAGGTTTGGGTCAGGGGTTGTTTAGTTGGTTGGTTTTTACTGGCAAATACACAGCTGATACAGATGGATTTTCAGTAACTGACCTAAACCCACAGTTTCCCAGGAAATTTGGCTGCCCTGGAGCGAAGGCGGCTTTCAGATAATGTATTTACCCTAGTACCTCCCTTGTTCTGTTTTTGTTGTTTTTTTTTTTTTAGGGGAGGAAGGGGTGTTCAGCATTTTAGGATGTTATTTTGCTGCTCTGTGACCTTTTTTACTCCAATTATTGTTTTCTGTCTTGGACACCTTACTGTGAATAATTCCAGTTACTGCATATTGTTTTGAAAGAATAACAAGGAATCCTCATGCATGAAACAGTTCCCTGAGCTTCACTCCTTTTGAATATTTAAAAAAAAAAAATCCTTCTCACAGTTGTTCACATTGTGTTAGGCAAGTAATACCTCTGTTCTGTAGATGTCAAAATGTTACCTAGATTCTCCCTATGAGGAGAGGCTAAGAGAGTTGGGGTTGTTCAGCCTGGAGAAGAGAAGGCTCCGGGGAGACCTTATTGCAGCCTTCCAGTACCTAAAGGGGGCCTACAGGAGAGCTGGGGAAGGACTTTTTACTAGGGCATGTAGTGACAGGACGAGGGGGAATGGCTTCAAACTGGAAGAGGGCAAGTTTAGATTAAACATTAGGAAGAAGTTTTTCACTTTGAGGGTGGTAAGGCACTGGAACAGGTTGCCCAGAGAGGTTGTTGAGGCCCCATCCCTGGAGGTGTTCAAGGCCAGGCTGGACGTGACCTTGGGCAGCCCGGTCTAGTGGGAGGTGTCCCTGTCTATGGCAGGGGGGTTGGAACGCGATGATCTTCAAGGTCCTTCCCAACCTAAACCATTCTATGATTCTATGATTCCTCAGGCAAAATCAAACTGCCAGTGTGTTTGGCAGAAACACAGTGATAGAAATTCCTCCTCTACTTTTGCGTATTATATAAAATACAAAAAAAGGAAAATGTTACCAAATGGTTCTTTCTGCCTAATCTCTGTCGAACCTTTATTCCTGCAAATACCCATTGTGGCTCATATAGCCCAAAAGGTTTAGCGATGGCCTCTGTCTTTTCCAGGGGAGGAATAATCTCAAATTTTTTTTGAATACTGACTGTGGGGTATAAATTCAGACCTTATTCAACCGTGATAATTAGGTGCACAGACCTGAAGTTGAACCCTTACATAAACACCCAAAGTGCTTCTCAGTCAGGTCAGGTTGGGCTTCAGATTAATCCCAGAAAGGAATCTAAGGGGTCTCAGCTTCTTACCAAGCTAAAACATTTATGTTTTAAGGAGATGGCTAAGGAGAGCAGGAAGGAAACCGTCTTCCTTTTATTCCAAGTAGGACCATCTCTCTGTTTGCCAAATAGGGTTTGAAGCAGATCTGCTTCCTACACAGTGCTGCTGCCCAAAACCAGTCTGTCAAAATTCTTTTGTTTCATAGATGAATGTCCAGTCTGAAGATCTATGTTTCTCAAGTAGGTGCTCTTCAGACACGAGAGGCTACTTTGATGTGTTGAGTGGACTCCAACCCCTTCTAAATTTTATTTTTGTTGCAGCTATACCTGTGATGCATAACTGATTCACTTAGGTATGGTCTGGGTGAGGAAAAAGCAAGCAAATATTCGTATTTCCCCCAACCACCTCTAGAATTAAACCTCTGCACTGTGTAGGACTAATTTTTTCTTGTGAGTTTACTTTTAAGAAATATATGATCAAACTATGGCAAACAATAAACTTCTCTAATATGCAGGGAGCATGGAGGCTTTGAACAAATCACACGTTTCTTACAGTGCTTTGGAGAAGACGGTAAACCTGGGAAACATGATGATGGAAAAGCAGAAATTGTATCTCAGTGCTTGAGATTCGTGGAATATTTTATCTACTGCTGCACAATAAAAGCTAAGATATTACCAGCCAGGGAGGAGCATTGTATTTCTAACAGCAAAGACACGTAATCCTGCTTAAAAGCATCAGGAGTCAGACTCACTTAAGCACAAACATCATCCTCTTCCTAGTCTTATTCACTGTATACTAGCCTGGATCCAGCATGAATATAGGTGACTGTCAGCACTAGAGAAGAGGAATTTTTATCTTGATTTTTAACTAATTCCTACTTTTAAATACTGTTAAATGTACTCAAATAATTTATCAGCACTAATTAGGATTTTAATGCATCTTTCTAGATCGCAGAAGAAGCCTACAGGAATAACACTGCCTCCACCTATCCTCAGCCCAAGGACCTAGAAGCCTTCATCCGCTCTCAGGTTTACAGTACCGATTATAACAGCTTTGTGGCTGACTCCTACACCTGGCCTGAAGAAGCCATGAAAGTGAAACTGTAAATATTTAATGAAGAATGAACAAATTAGCAGCAGTTAAAAAGCATTAAAATATTCAGAGCATTTCTGCCTAGGAAGCTTAAGAATAGCTGATTTTTTAAGATGCAGAAAACTTTTTCTAAATTGTAATATTTGGTTAGAAACTGAGATCAAGAAATCATATTAATTATACATCAGAAAATAAAAATTAATATGAGAAATATATTTGTGTTGTTTGGTTATTTTGTTATTTTAATTGAGCTATCCTACACTATAGTTTGACAGATGTTTTTGTTATCAAAGTAAGTGGTTGTATCTTGAGAGTTTTTGTCACAAATATCAATGAGAACTTAAGCAGTCAAATGGTACCACTGAAAATTAAGAAATGCATGTGATGACTGTTTAATCCATTACAGGTCACAATGCAATTTGCATAAATTCTCAAGCTATTATTTAACAAAAAAAACCCAAAACTTTAAACAACAGTAAAGTTAGAATATTTTCCTTCAAAGCAAAGCCTTATTGGTCACTCCTGTGTGGAATAATGAAAATTTTCTAACAAGAACTGAACCTGCAGAACCTTTTGTTCACATCTAATTAGAATATTTTTAACATTACTTAGCTAAGCTGAAGTCCTGTAAATGATCCAAGATTTCATTCCCCCACCAAGATAACTGCCATTCTGATACACTGCAATTGTTTGGCCTGAAGTTCATGGAAGTGCTTGGACTCCAAGTTCTTGACAAAAAGGGAGTATCAAAATGCTATGAATAGGCTTTTCTTTTACTAAACATTTTCTTATAAACATCAGTTATCTGGCTAGTGGTAGGTTTTTTAATATATTAAACCTAATGAATTCCTGTAGTATTTGAGGCCAATGTATTTTTAAACACACATCGTATGTGTATTATTCTTTGTAACAAACTCCCAAATCACCCAGCTGAGGTCTACTAAATGAATAATTACTATGGGGAAGAGCCCATCATTATGGGGGGAGCCAACACATTTTATTAATTCTTTGATATTTACTGATTATTTCTCTTGCTTACTACTATTTGAATGATCTGGTTAGCTCAATTTCTTCAATATGTTCTTTAAAATAGTTTTTGCAATTTCACTGATAATTCAGCATGCTGAATATGTTAATCTACACATTCATTTCAACTAAAGATGTATTCTTACTATTTTTTTTACCCTTTCTCATCTGTCAACCAGTTATCAAAAGTGATACCTGGCAGTGACCCTTAATCTTCTACCAAAAAAAAGTTATTCCCTCTGCAAACCTCACTGGAAGCATCCAGGGACACTACTCACGAACCTGCATTACTCTGGATTCATAATTAGCATTTTCAGAAATAAAACTCATGACTCTGTGGTTTTCCTTAGGGGGATACACAATTGAATTGTACTATCAGTGGTTTCCTCCTTTCAAAAAATGAACGAACAAAGCTTATGCTCAGAATAAAACTTTAGACAGCTCTAACTCTGAATTGTTTGACCATCCTCCCACACAGACTTCCTGACCTATGCCAGTGCTGCCTTTCCTGTTTCCTTCTGCTTGAAATCTTGTGGATAAGGCCTGTTTCTAAACCAGTTTGTTTTGCTACTTTAAAGGAAAAAGTTTATCATTTGGCAATTTCTGAACAGGACTGAACGCAAATTGTTTTATTGAGTCATGATCGTGTGGAATCTGCACTCATCCATCAATGTTCTAAAAAACCCCCAAAGAATTACTAGTTGTTACAGAATTACCACTCCAAGAAAAATGGAACATACTTTCTGGACAGTTCTGGAAACAAAGTGTATTTGAACATTTTTTCTATTGTTATACTACAGAGATTATCTCTACAAAACCAAAAATTAATTTTATTTGTCCAGCCCCTCAGCTCTGCCACAGCTTCAGACAGCAGGTCCTGAATTCACAATGAGGAGAGGCCCTTTCTCCCTTATTGCATAATGGGAACCTGGAAACATTTTTTGCCTGGCTGTGCTTTTGGCCAAAGTTATGATCATACAAACAGTATACTTACCACAGTCAAGGAACGAACATTAATCATCATTCTGAGCAACTAGAAACACTGCCATCCTCTGTGTTTCAATATATTGCTATTATGAGAAAAGTATTAGAACACTTGTATTTTATTTGAAATAAAATAATATCTGTTATTTTTGTAGTCAGCAGCTGAGTCTACTGAAACACAGTCTTTAAATAGCTGCTGTCAAAATGTCCTGGGCTTTAGATTTGAACAGCCAAACCTCTACAGCTCAACAGTAAGTCTGCTTTCATTGTTCAGTACCAATTTTCATACTATGGTGCTCAGTGACGCAGTGGAATGCAGTTAAGTTGCTTTAGGTTCTTCAGGGCACAGCTACTGGGGACTTTTCAGTAGCATTCTTCATCTACATAGTACACTGATGACATTTAAATATGATAAACCATTATAAACTGGAAGGCTGAATTGCAATTCACTATCTAAATACACACTCAGCACACTACACTGTAGTGCCTAGTGAGCAATTAATATCATTTCCTGTTACAAGCTGCTGGAAAATTGTCTTTCAGTACTAATTTGACAAAGGAAATATTGGTAAAGTTATATGTATTTTTATTTAGTATGTAATGTACATATAGTTTATTCATTTTTCTACATTTTACATATATTTCCTTATGTAACGTAGGGGAAAAACAGAGGAAACACAAAACTTTGTCTCATCTTACACATTTACAATTCCCAGGTGCTTGTTTTACCAATGTAAATATAAAATGCCATGAGTTAAGTGGCTGAAAAATTACTATTAACACAACCAGATCATAATGAGATGATAGGAAGTGGATTGGGAAAATGGTGGTATGAGGAACATAACTATAGGTACTACCCAAAGCACACAAGGGGACGGGTGATGTGGGCCTTTTTCTCCTTCCCCCTGCCCTTTATTTAGAAGCAAAGCCTGGTCTTGTGGCTGGACATGAGCCTTTGCGTTTCATGGATTAGCTGAATGAAGCAGATGCTTCACGGAGGAGTAAAAGACATTGTGTGCACAAACAGTGAGATGCGCTGGTTGTGCTTTTGTGTTGGAAGCCATTTTAATCTGTGACTGCAGCCACTTTGATATCCCACAACTGTATGCAGAAGTTAACTGCAGGGCTCCACCTCAGCTTAGTAAGAGATGGCACAGTATAGATGAGGAGACAGAACTGTGCAATTCAGGATACTACAGTGTGGGATTTTTATCACCTTGCAAGCACTTCGAGGCATGGCTCATAGTGGCAAATACCAGTTTTAGAGTCTCAGAAAGAAAGTAAACACCTCTCAAAAATATGTGGCAATTCAGAATAGAAGCTCAGATTAACTACTTGAACCATTCTTCTTGTATGTTAGTTTCCCTTTTCACAGTAGCGATAAGGCACAGTATTTCAATGTTAGCATCATCTCTTGATGTCCAAAATTACAACTCCTTACACAGTTTCTCTTACTTGTCTGAAAGTTTGCCTTCGACACCAAATAAAATCTGAAAAATATGTCCACTTTGATGTTTTTTCAGGAATTCTAGGAATTGCCCAAGATCCATGTGATAGTCGTTCCTCAGGCCATAATCACCATGTGCCTGAAACTGTAGGTCTTCAAAAGCATGGAAGAGACGACGATTATCGATGCTTCTCTCTGTTTCTATGTTCTCCACATGCTTGCATGAAATGTGCTTCCAGTTGGGATACCTAATAACACGCCAGAACTCCTCACAGTTTTCTCTGAGTCCCTCCACACAGATGACACCAGGTTTCCCTGTTAGGCAGAAGCCAGTCAAATTTAACTTCTTTGCACAGTCAAAAATCTTTTTCCTCAATTCCTGCCTGTATATATGATGGCTGTAAATCCACATGCGATGCAATGTTTCTTTAACTACAACTGCTTTTGAGGCACTTTCAGAAGACATCTTACTGTTTTCCAGGTAAGGCAGGCTGTTGTCTTTCACCCATTGCACAGCTTCAAATACACACAGTTCACCTGAATCCAAAGAGCTGATGTGAGAAGCGAGACCAGTGTTGAGCTGCAACTGTTGCTGTCTGTGCAGCGCGTCTGATCTCGCAAAAAGCTGAGGAGCTACATGAGGATACATATGAGGCAGCAGTACCTGCAATTCCACTTTTACCTTAAAAAGAGAACACACGCACACAAAAAGAAAGTGAATTCTGCAGCTACTGAAAGACATGCTAGACTCTTCTTCCCTGTCAAAGGCAGATTATGAGGAGATGTAACTAAGATTGCAGCTTCCTAAAGACTGGAATGACTTCCTCCGCTTTCCTTTTGTTCACTCCTTTCCTTTTGTTGCACCATGGTGGGACTTTCCCAACATATCTAATGTTATCTTCTGCTGTTTACTGAAATAATTCTGTTGCTTGAAAGAAGGTACATAATTACCCTGTAGGGATATTTCTATTGCATGTTCTTGGTACGTGCTCAGTGTTGCTGCTGCGATAAACTACCAGTCTGGCAGAGTCAAATGGCTTGTGAGAATCTTGTCCCTTACCAAACGCACATCTGATCAATGAACTCAGCCCGGCTGCTGGATCTACCCCAGGAAAACCCAGCCAAGAGTTATACAAAACAGTGTTTATGATTGTACATATTGTATATAGAGGCATTATTATTATTTTAAGCAAGTATTCACCCTAATAGAGGAAGCATTCTCAGGATTATAGGGGATAAAAAGATTTATGTGCATTTTAGGCCAGGGAAACCTCTAGATTATCTTGCCTGATCTCCTACAAACCACAGACTGTTGAATTTCTCTCAGTTATTCCTACAGTGTCTTAAAATAAAACAATTCAGTTCTTTGGAAACTGAACCCTGCTTCTGGTCCAAGAGCAGGAGAGGATTCATGTGCTTTCAGAGCTTGAGGCTCTTGTACACCATTAAGAGACTTTCACTACAGTATACTATCAAATTATTAGTCCTGCAGAGAGAAGCGACTCATGAACTGACTAATTATTTTTCCAAGTTCCTCAACAATCTGCCATGGACAAAAATTGTTTGTGCAGAAGCTCTCCCTACACAGTTCGGGAAATTTCTCTCTGAAGAACGGTGAAGGACTATATTTCAGAAGTATACGTAAGCCCCTACATAAGTTTCCAAATAATCGAGGCCACCTCGTTACCCAGTAAACTGTTCTAATATTTAATTACCGTTATTCCTAGTACTTCTAGGCTGAGTTTGTCAATTTCCCATTATTGCATTATTATATACTCAGACCTACACTAACTGCTATGTTCTCTACGCAAGTATTTACAACATTTAGTTGTCATACATAACATTTTCTTCAATTGGATAAACTACTGGAAGTCCTTGTACTTGTAAGTTTTGGGTTTTGTATTGCAATTCATAGCTTGGTTTTGTTTTACTGTTTGTGTGACTCTTCTTATTCTGCCATTTGGGGCTATTTTGACATTAGTATATTTCAAATGCAGATCAATGAACACATGGCAAAGGGTGGAAGTAAGAAATAATAGGGCAGTTTTGCTAGAATAATGTAAAGTCCAACATATGTATTCCCATGGGGGAATTGCCCCATTCCCATTGCTTTTGCAACACACAACTCTCTGTAAACCAGTAAACAAACAACACTCATGTAAGTACAACCCTAGTTAAGCCCTTGTGAATGCTGTCCATGCCATTGATGTCCGTTGTCCATTCCTATCAGTGATTCTATTAGCCTTTCTTACCCAAATCAAGTTAAGAGTCAAATAATTAAAATCAAGAGCTTTTTGTTACTCTTCACTTTTGAAACAACAAACAGAAATTAGAAAGTTCCCCTCCCCCTTTTTTTTCAGTGCAGAGTTTTTGTCTGCACTAGGAGTAACAAAAACAACACATGTGAAGAGATCTGCGTGGAATTTCTCACCTTTGCCTCCCCTACATCAATAGCAATTGAATATTCAAGCTGTGGGGGCAGAGCTCCATCAGCGTTTCTCAGGTACCGCTGCAAGCCAGGCACAGCATCCTCATCCAGACTTATTTCACCTTTTTTGGGAAACATTGAAAGAAGCATTTCCACTTCCAGCAGCTGGAGCTCCAGGCATTCTTTTACTGCGACAGCCATTGCACTGCCTTCCACACACACCTGGAACGAGAAGCCTGGAGTCAGACCCCGGGGTTTAACACACAGTGAGGTTTAGCACCACGCCGTGCAACCGAACAAGCCGGCCTCCGCCGGGAAACCCCATTGTTTTTTAAGGCCAGAACTTGCATGGGTACAAAACGCTCAGAAACTAGTCCCTCTCACGGGCCTGCTCCACAGCCGCGCTGGAGAAAGGAGCCTGCGCCACGGAGGGAGAAGCGAAGGGGGTGCGGCACCGCGGCCTGCAAGCGGTCGGGGCCTCCGCCACCGCCGGGCCGCGCATGCGCGCAGGCAGCCTCACCTGGCCCGCAGGGCTGTCAGCCGCCACGGCAGAGGACCGCCACCGCCCGGAGCGGAGGGGAAGCGACGCGCCTCTTCATGCCGCCTCCCCGGTGGAGGAAGCCACCGAGGTGAGGGGAAGCGGCGAGCACTCCGCGACGTGTCGTCGCCAGGGCCGCCACCTCAACCCGGAGCGCGGCCGTTAAACAGACGCTGCGCGAGCCTAGGGTGGCCGGGAGGGGGCGCGCATGCGCGCATGCGGGGGGGGGCGGGGTTGGGGCCGGGGGCGGGCCCGGCCCCAACCCCGCCCCCAGCTCTGACTGACAGTGGGCGTGGCCACTGGGCGGGCGCGGGGTGGGGGCGTGGCCGCGCCGGCTGCGGAAGGGGAGCGCGGTGGCGGCGGCGGGTGGACGGTGAGCGGTCCCGAGTGGGGCTCCGGTCCCTCGCGAGTGAGGCCGGGTGGCGGTGCTGGGTGGGCCCTCAGGCGTGCAGGGAGGCGGCCGCCGGAGCCGGCCGTGGTGGCGTGCCTGCGGGTGGGTGGCCCTCCCCGGCCCAACGGCTGTCTGCGCCTCAGGTTGCCTGAGGCGTTGGGCGGGTCGGTGGAGAGCGGCTTTGAGCCGCCATCGGAGTGAAACATCCAGGTGGCACTGCTGGGGACTTCCCTGTGGCTGCGAGGGCTTGAAGAGGGAGGGCAGGCTGCTTTTGAACTCAAAAAGTTGATCTGTGGAGTGGCGGACGAGTGCCCTGGGTGGCCAGTGTTACAGTGAGAAAGGGCCAGCAGTTTGCAATAACTTTTTTAGGAGCCCTGGAGGCAGGCGATGGGGAATCGTGGCTCTCCTCACCGAAATCACGCCATCCCTTCGTGGTCTGGTGAAATCTGGTGGAGCTCCGTTTATCTGGTGCTGTACTGGGAATGTCGAGGCTCCTTCATGGATTGCTCTGGTCGTGCTCCCCCTCGCAGTCCCACCAAGGGATTTGATATGAATGGTTTAAGATATCTGTAGGCTTCAAAGATATCTGTAGGCTTCAAATTAAATAAAGTGCAAAATATGAAATGAATTATGACTTTTCTCACTTGCATTTGTGTTACTTTCTTCTCTAGAAATGGATTCCGAAGCCCTTAAAAAATACTCAGCATTGCATCCTAAACCTGCTGGACTTACTCTGCAGTATGGCACTGCTGGGTTTCGCACCAAGGCCGAACAGCTTGATCATGTCATGTTCCGCATGGGCTTGCTGGCAGTTCTCAGGTCCAAAGCCGTGGTATCTACTATTGGCATCGTGGTTACAGCATCTCACAATCCTGAAGTAAGAACAACCTTTTATTTAAAAAGAAAGTGGCTGTGATCAGTCTGGTGGAATCAAAGCTCTTCATGGTACCGAGAGACCAGATCCTGAAGGCACTTGGACCTGCTTAAAGTGTGTGTTTGGCCTGTTCCCTGTAAATATGATCTCCAGCATGTTTGAAGTTACTTTTCCCTGTACACATGAGCGTCATTTTATCTCATGTGGAAATGCTGTGATGTAGGAAATTTGTAAAGTTGGCAAGCTAGGAATGCTCTTGAGAAGAAATGAACCTTTGAGCAAAATCTGCGAGTTTAAAAAATAGAGGGATGCAGCAATTACAAATCAGGCATTTAGACTTCTGCTGCTGTGGAGCATTCCAGGTTATTAAAATCTCCCTTTATGTCATTTTAATGTCAAATGAATTTCATGCCAAAGTTATAAGGCGGTTACTTAATATGCTGGTTACATTACTTTTCTGGGCTTGTTGAAGGTTTAAATAAACAGTTAAGCTATTGCTTCCCAGAAATGCTCCGCATTTAAATAAGCAATGTGATTGAACCATGTGTCGGCTATCTTCAAAGAGATTTTATTAAGTTTCCCACTTTTAGACTTACTATCCTTTGTTCTTTTTTCTTCTAAGGAAGATAATGGCGTGAAGCTGGTTGATCCTCTTGGAGAAATGCTGCACCCTTCCTGGGAAGAGTATGCCACACAACTAGCAAATGCAGAGGATGAAGAATTACAGAAAATAATAACTGAGATCTGCCAAAAAGCAGCAGTGAAACAGCACAAAGATGCTTCAGTTTTTATTGGTAGAGATACCAGGTAATTACAAAAGGCTGTAGGTGTATGCTGCTTTTATGGAAGTGCCAACGCTTTGTTCATGGGTGCTTTTGGACGTTTAGCCCCCACAGCAAGATTAAGCTTTTTTTTTTTAATGTCTGGTCTGCTACCTGTTAATTTATGATTATAGCAATAAATAAAAGTTTTCCAATGCTGTTCCTATATTAGCTTTCCTGATAGTTATGAGAACTTCCTAGCACTGTTTCTGAATGGGATGCGTTAATGTGGGTTTGGATTTTTTTTTTTTTTGTGGGTACTGTGTGACATCCACGTGTGTTCAGCAGTTTACTTGTCTTTGCAATGCTCTGGGGTGGTTGCGTTCAAAAATCTTTGCTGGGAGGCACCTACAATAGGAAAATGTATGGATTTCTTCATATTGAAACTAAGTCTACTGGCAAGAAGCTTGTAGAGTCTTTTTCCACATGTGCTTCCTTCTCAAGTCCATACATAAATGTCTTCTGCAAAGGTTATCGGTTGTATTTGTTGTTTTCCAGGCCAAGCAGCAAGAAACTTTCACAGTCAGTAATAGATGGTATCTCCGTTCTAGGTGGTCAGTACCATGGTATGTTGAACTTTTGCAATTCTAGTCTGATTTCAAGTTTTTATGTAAATGTGACTTTGTTATGTAGACCTAAAGCAGTAGCCCAGACACCGTTTCTATTTTTGTTTGTAACAGTCTTCTTTCAGGGTAGTTGTATGGCTTTAATGCAAAGCCGGGGGTTTCATCTTTTCATAACAGAACTTGAAAAATTTCATATGGGTTTTCTGCACTGGATTTGTCTATTTATTGTAGAAGAGCAAATACTGTACACCTTTTAAGGAGGAATCAACTTAGTATTCTATTTCTGAATATTGTGCCTTTTATGCTAGATTATGGTCTGGTGACAACACCACAGCTACATTACATGGTCTGCTGTCAAAACACCCAAGGGCAGTATGGGAAAGCAACGCTGGAAGGTTATTACGAAAAACTATCCAAAGCTTTTACAGAACTGATAAAACAGGTGAATACAGGCTGTTGTCTTCTTCATGAAAATGTACAAAATTAATATTTTATGTTTGTTGGCCTGTTTGGGTCTGAAGTTTTGAATTCAGCATGTCCCTAGGTGTGGTTTCACTAGGATACGAGTTTACTTTGCCTCTTCTTCCCTTGTGCTAAGTCTCCCAGCTCCGGAGAGAGTGAGAGGCGCCTGAAGATTGACTGTGCCAATGGAATAGGAGCCCTGAAACTATCAGAAATGGAGCCCTACTTTCCAAAGGAGGTGCTAATTCACCTTTATAATGATGGGACCAAGGAGAAACTCAATCACTTATGTGGTGCAGATTATGTGAAAGTTCACCAGAAGCCACCTAGAGGTATGTAGTCAGTAATTTTATGTCCTTTTACCTGCTCTTCAGATCTGAAAGTGCAGGGTTGAGCAGTGGAGTATCATCTTCAGATAAGCTGAGCTCCCTGTTTCTTACTAAGTGACTGCATGAATGGTTCTGTTTGCACAGTGGAAAGAGAGAATCGTAGGGCTGGGTTTGGCACATCCGTAGTTTATGTTGGTCTGAGTTGTTTGGAGGAGTACATTATGTCTCTGACTAGCTGAAATATGTTCGACAATCTGGTCTGAATGTTAAGATGGTGATGGTGGAGTCCGAAGATCAGTTAGGACTGGCTTACTGTTATTTACTTTGCTTCCCTTTGTGTTATCAAGAAATATTTACATTGTGGGCTGCGATATGCAGACACTTTTCCGGGTTCCTGAGGAAGAGCTGGGATAATTAGCAAGGTGCCAGCAGACTGACTGATTGACATGAACCAGCAAGGAAACGATTTCAACCCATTTCCTGCAAAGTGCATAAAAGAAAATCCCTGAACTGGGACAGCAGGCTAGTTTGGGTATTAGGTTATTTGAGGCTAAACTGGGTTCTTCATTTGACAACTGCGCCCTCAATACAACTGCTAGCCAAATCTGAACAGCAAGATAAGGTGTAATTTCCCCCTTGCCATGCTGCTTGCATGCCAGAGAAATGGAGAAAGGGGAGCAGCACAGCGGCAGTCCCTGCCGTCACATCCGAATCCTGGCTTTAATTGAGATTGAGGGGAGGCCCCTTGGTTGTTTCCATGCAGGGATGTGCTCTGAAAAGAAAATGTAGTTTCCTAATCACTCACTGAAATAAACAATCCGATTTCTCCGAAGTGTTAAGCGGTATGAGGTTCCTGTTTAAAGTCATAGGCGGTGTCAACCTGTTAAATGTTGCAGTTGCCATTACCTCATGCTTTAGCTTGAGGACCTCAGTGGCAGTGGGATGTATTGTCCTGTATCGCTGTAGGCACGCAGGAGAAGAAACAGGCAAGTTTGGGGCTATCGTTTCCTGTGCTCTGAAGGATGAGGTGTCAGCAATGTGGGGCAGTTTTCCTGTCTGCTTGTGTACTAAAATACTTTTTTCCAAGAAGGGGTTACAGGATGGGGCCTGTCCTTTGGAGCTCCCTGCTGCGTTCCTGATGGACTCTGAAATCAGCCTAGGGAATGGCCAGCTGCAGTTTAATTAGTAACTTCAGAGAAATGGACTCTGAGGTTAATGTGGCCAGCATCTTAAAGAAAAGAAAGATGTACCTTGTTAAAAGTGCAGTTAATTTTTGTGAACATATTATACATTGTTGTATAAATCGAGTATCGAGCAAACTAAACGTGAGGTATTTTATAGCCAGCAGATCCACTTGTATGTTTTTTGTACAGCTCTGAGAAATCTTGGTGATGGTTGCTTTGGAGTGGGGCTGTTTTTTTCAGTGGTAGGATTTATGTGCCACCTCCTGTTGTAATTGCACTTCAGTGATGGCTTTGCTGGGATGGGGGGGAAATGCTTGCCTTGCGTGAGGAAAGTGTGTCTCCTGCCTGAAAGGAAGTGAAAGGGACATGCAGGTCTGTCAAGGGGGAACTAAATAAAATTAACCAGGCCTGAAATATTTGCTGAAGAAGAGCATTTTTGATGCAAGGGAAAAATAGTTAATTCCCATGTGTCTTGGAGGGTAAAGTACATAGTAGTGTTACATCAAGAGTGCCCAGTGGAGCTGCCACATGCCGGGAAATGCAGGTGACATGGCTCTGGAGCCCTCCTCTGTCCGAGTGTGGTTTGCCTCCGTGCCCAGGGGTGCGCAGCATGCTGCGGCCCCGTGTCCAACCGAGGTCAGCCTGCTGCCACTGGCTGCTTCAGGCTCCTGCCCGGCTGTCGGGCAGCCCCCGGGTGTCACTCTGCAAACACTGGCCCACTCTGCCAGGGAAAACGATTTGCCTCAGTCTGTGGGCGATGTGTGTGACTCGGTATGCTCTGCAGGGACCGAGTGCATGAGAAAAGGGGTGGGTGTTCTTCTGCCGCAAGGTTTTTCACCTTGTGCCATAACTGACATTTAGCGGTTATTTCCAAAATGTAGAGATGTGACTACGCACAGTAGTTCTGGGACTGATTTTCATACACATCTGGGGAGAAGGTGTAGCATAATAAATGCTTAGTGAACCTGCATTTTTGATATCGGTATTTATATTTTTGATCTGAATATGCACTTTTAAGTTGCCATTTAAGACAGCTTCCCTGTTGCAAGTCTCTTAGCAAAAGCAATGTCTGTTTCAGAGTATTAGTTTTGTGTGTGTGTGTCTGCACAGAGCTAATTGCCACCTGAGATCCACACTGGGACTAATTTAAACATTGTGTATTTTTTCCTTTCTCTAACTTGCACTTGTAACTCTGTGTCCACTAGGGCTAGACATGAAACCCAATGAAAGATGCTGCTCATTTGATGGCGATGCAGATAGAATTGTTTATTACTATAAGGACGCAAATGGCCATTTTCACTTAATCGATGGAGATAAAATAGCAACTTTAATTAGTATCTTCCTTAAAGATCTTCTTGTCAAGGTAACTCTAACGTATGAAGTGAATGCTGACACTTTAATTTGTAAAGTGTAAAATAGTCTAAGGAAGCTGTGTTAGTTTGTACGTATGCAGTCTTTCTACATCTACCTGAAGTGAACCCAGTTTAAAAAGAGACCAGTCCTGTACCTCACTGCTGTGGCTAAAATGTTGTTTTTACAAGGGTGTGACTTCCACACTCCAAATAAAAATCTGAGCACTGATATTTTAACCTGAAACCTTTTCTTAGTGGGAGAGAACTTTTCCAGTTTCAGTGTACAAAGTATTGATGTTCCGTTCTCTTTGTTTCAGTATCATTCATTAATATTTCATTAATTTGGGGTTTAGTACTTCCCTCAGCATTTCTGTGAAGCTTTATGAAGGTAGGGCATTCCATTTGCATGAGAACTTGGTTGTGGCAGTGAAGGGGTTTGTATGTCATCATTCCAAAACCACTCTCTGCTGCATCACATGCTCTCCCCACAGGGGACAGAGAGAAAAAGCTTTTCTTTTTCAGAAGTCCTCTTAGACTTGTCTACGATACCAAACCTAGACAAGGTATCCTGGCTTTGTGTTCTTAGACACCAGCTCGTTTCTTACACTGTGGCAGAGAATCTGGCCAGTGAGGAGAACTTGTGCTTGCCACCAGCTTTTGCTTGCTTTGCACTGGAAGCTTTGGCTTTACTGCTTGTGTATATGGCCTCATGTAATGCCCTGTGTGATAGAAGTTCCATCTTAACACGAGGAGGAACTTCTTTACTTTGAGGGCGGCAGAGCACTGGAACAGGCTGCCCAGAGAGGTGGTGGAGTCTCCCACTCTGGAGACATTCAAAACCCGCCTGGACGCTGTCCTGTGCAACCTGCTGTAGGTGACCCTGCTCTGGCAGGGGGGTTGGACTAGATGATCTCCAGAGGTCGCTTCCAACCCTGACCATTCTGTGTCTGGCCAGTGCACTGAGCTTGCTGAATCTGAAAAAGGGGTTTGGAAAGCCTAAGCTTGGAGAGCTGCTTCAAGCCAGCCACAAAAAAGCATGATACACAAAGAGACTTGAACAGAATTCATGTTGTCTTAAACTTACCTATAAGTTCTCTGTGAGCTTTAAGTGTCTGTAGGAGTATGTATGTTTAATAATTCTGATTATCCTTCCATTTATCCTACTCATCTGGCTATGTCCCTGTCAGACAGTAAAGCACTTTGCTTCTTTGTTTGCTCAGGTGGGACAGACTTTAAAGATGGCAGTGGTACAAACAGCATATGCCAATGGGAGTTCGACACGCTACCTTGAGGAAACACTGAAGGTATTTTCCATTTTTTTCCTGGTAGTTTTCTGTAAATATTGTTTACCGCAAATTTGTTTACTTTCAAAAGAAATGCTGCTGTAATATGATTGCTGGGAAAACTTAAACTAGGCTAAAATAAATGACTCTTTCAAACCTGAAGTAGCAACTAAATTCTTGGTGGTAAAGGAAAGGCAAGTGAGCAAAGCTGAAAAAGTTCTAGTTAGCTTTTACTAGTTTAAAAAAAAGTGTGGCAAAAGCTAAACAGAATCCCTTGTTGCTTCTGGAACAAGCTGAGGACTTTATGGCTTTGCAATGAAGTGAGTTGGTAAAGGCTCCTTGATGCTTTGACACTGGCTGTTTCATTTTCTGCAACAAGCTAAATGTTGTTCACTATGGAAATTGAGCTAAGGTATTATTTCAGTTTGGGTAAAAATCTGGTATGTTCCCTGAAACCATAAAATGAATTGAGTTTTGTTGGTTTGGAGTTTTGTTTGTTTATTTAAAAAAATAAAAATCAGCCTTTATTTCCACTTGAATAAATGAAATTTTCTTTTTAACTTGGTCTATGGAAATAGTGGATAATTTTAGCTCTGGGGAGTTGGTAGTTGTGAAGCAGAGGTTAGTTTGTAACAGGCTACCCGGGTTGGTGCTCAGGTCCTGGCACTTCACCTGCAGTTCCCGTCTACGGAGGAGAGTCTATAACACGGTTTACATTCCCCGCATATCCTTGGGCTGCAGGTACCTGTGCACTGTGTCAAAACAGGAGTGAAACACTTGCATCACAAGGCCCAGGAGTTTGACGTTGGTGTTTATTTTGAGGCAAACGGACATGGTACAGTAAGTATAAGCATGCAATGCATAAGATCAGCCAATATGTACAAAATTTTAGTTGGATTAGCTGGAGAAGGAGGTCTTTCATTTTCTGCTTACATTTATGATCAAGACTTTTCTCTCCTTGTTTGAGAACAGACTTGTTTCTGCCTTCTGTCTTTATCGTAGCATTGCCACCAACTCCTCTGTGTTTTATATGGGGATGGGAATTCACAGTAGAAAACATTAATGATGATTATTTGGGCTTAAACGGTAAAAGTTTTTCCTTGTTGCAGCATGTATTGTGATGTGGGCGGATCTTGATAAGCTCTCATGGTTTTTATTCCAGGTATTATTTAGTAAAACTGCTGAAACTCAAATAAGACAACTGGCAAAAGAGGAGAAAGATGATGAAAAAAGAGAAGCAGCGAAGGTGCTTGAAAACATGATTGACCTGATTAATCAGGTAAAAACTGAGAGCAACAAGTCACTATGTTGACAGTCATGGGGCTAACCCTGTTTGTGAGTACCTGTCAGGCTACTGCCAGGGACTGCTGGAGCAGGACGTAGGGTGCTGTGATAGAAGGGGCCAAGAAGAAGAGGGCAGGAACAATCATCTTTAGAAAGATGTAAGACTTTGTCACAAGTGGATGCAGAATGCTTTTATCTGGCACAGTCTTCTGGCTTCAGGACCCAAAGAGGGAGTGGGATACCATGGGAACCTAGTGATAGGATATGACTTGTTTATGATTCAACAGCAAGTAATCTTTCATCTGATGTTTTTCCACTAACTTACACAGTACAGGAGGATGGGGCTGTTCAGTCCCCATGTCCACACAGCCCTCGGACTCCCTGTCTTAGCACAGATGTTATTCCTCTGGGGTAGCGCCAAATGGTCCTTCCCCGGCCAGCTTTAAGCAGCTTTGTTCTGCACCCCAGAACAAAGGTGAGGTGCCAGTCCTCCTGAGGAGAGGTGAGGACTAGCATTTGCCCTTGGCAGAGCTGCACAAGTATGCTGCTGCTCTCCTTACCACAGGGTCAGCATGGTAAGAAGATAAACCCCCCACCACCACCCCCCACAAAACCCAACCACCCACCCTCAGCTGCCCAGACTGAGGCAAGTCAGCCTGGCTGCGTTTTCACTCTCTTCAGCTGGAAGCTTACTGATCAAATCATGCCTTTGTTTCTTCAACATCGCCTGCTCTGGTGTTTCTTCCCTTCCTGTTAACAGACTGTCGGTGACGCTGTCTCAGACATGTTGGTAATTGAAGCAATCCTGGCTTTGAAAGGTCTGACAGTGCAACAGTGGGATGCTGTCTACACTGACCTTCCCAATCGGCTGCTCAAAGTTCAGGTGAGTTACATGCCACGCCAGCTCAGGTTACAGCAGCCTCTTGGGCCCCTGATGTGAGCATCTCTTGACTGTGTATATTTAGATAAGCTTTATTTTAAAGCTAAAACAGCCTAATCAAGGGCAGAAGCAGGCCAAACAAACAACCCAGAGGAGGGACCAAAATTTTACTTGACTAAACCAAAAATATGACTTATTACATCATTTGTATAATAGTGTAAATGTAATGTAATGTAAAATGAAAAAAAACTGACCAAAACTCTTCAAATTTTTACTTAAAATTTATTTCTTAACTTTCAAAGTAGAAATCCTATTTTTCTGAGGCCCCTGCCTGCTGGGCCACTGCATTTTTCTTGCTGTGTCACTTGGTATAACTTGAATGTTCAAGCTCTTACTTCTTTATCTTTGCCAACATTCAGACAAAGAGCTTAGGCAGAACAGGCTCCCACGTGGTACCAGTCTATTTGACACAGTACAGGAGCTCTGGACTCTAAATTAACCAGAGGAGAGAGTTGAGGCTTTCTGATCTACTGAGAGAAGCTGCAGCTTCAGTTGGAAGGCTGACCAAGGAGACGTGTTCAGAACTGACCCTTTTTCCCAACTCAAGCAGCTAAGTCCTACCAGGACTTGGTTAATACACGCTGAGCAGCAGATGAGCAGGGATCCTAGGGATCCCAAAGCATTGGATGTAAGCAGGGAACTCCCAAATTGAGCTCTTCTTTAGGCAGTGCAACACATCAAAACCTGATGTTCTGTCTTAGCCATGACCTTTTTCATCCTGCTCTCATCATACAGCTCCAGCACGCAAATAAATTGGCTGTTTCTGATGCTGCAGGTTGCAGACAGGCGAGTTATTGACACAACAGATGCAGAAAGGCGCACAGTTACACCTCCGGGACTACAGGAGAAAATCGATGCGCTTGTAAAGAAGTACAAATTGTCACGAGCGTTTGTACGTCCATCGGGAACAGAAGATGTAGTTAGAATATACGCTGAAGCAGACACACAGGTCAGAGCTTAAAGAACTTGTTTATGAAGTGGATTTCTTTATGTTAAACCATCTTCTGCTTCGCATTGGGTGATGGAGGGAGAAGTGTGTTTACATACTCTTAATTTAGTCACGCTTAACAGGTACTAACTTTGGAAAAAAACTTAGTGATCACAAAAAGTCTCTGGCTTTTCTTTTATTTATAAAAGTGATGTTTAATAGTCTCAATGTTTATCTTTAAATGTTTATAAAGGCAGATTTGACACTAGATGATTTTGAAAAGAAAATCAGCCTTCTGAGAACTCACCCTTAAGAAGAAAGTTACCAAAGCAGCCCGTAACTGCATGATTTCATAAGAGGTCAAATAAAAAAAATAAACTTCGGCTGCTGTTAAGAATTAGTCCACACATGAACTTAAAGTTGACAGCAAAAGCAGTGGTCCTGCTCTTCCCCCTTCACATGCTCCTGCCCTGCTTCTTCCTGCCAGCATGACCACAGTGGCAGAAGATACCTCAGGATGACAGAGCAATGTAGGGAACACAGCATTTGCAGGAAAACACTTGCCTTAATATCACATATTTGCTCTAACCTTCTCATGCCAACACATTCGTAACTTAACTTTTAAAACATTCCACAGGAGAATGCGGATGCCCTGGCCCATGAAGTAAGCCTGGCTGTTTACCACCTCGCAGGTGGAAAAGGAGCACCACCCCAGCCTATATAACAAATGGTACAACTGCAGTTAAAAGTTCATAACGTGACTTTTTTTAATGTTACTTTCTTTACCATTTACCCAACCGTTCCTGAGAGTAGCAAGGATTAGTCAGAACTGAGCGGAATATTATTCTGCTTATTCTTTACCTCTGTTAGCAACTTACCTCTTAATGAGATGCTCTTGCTGCTGAATGTTCCCCCCCACCCCCTGGAGTTTGTCTAACTTCTGAAGCTGAAGTGACTTAGAAGTGACTCACTTCTTGATAGTGGCCTGGGCAGGCCCAGAAGGAATTCTGCCCCTCACCCAGTGTATTTCATAGGTTATTGTCACATTGTGCCTGAAGTCCAACTCCCACATCCTCAGCGGACTCGTGGTAGCCGCGATTGACTCGAGCTCTGTTGTGACCGTGCACACAGGAGCTGCAGCACAGCACGCTGCCGCGGGAACATCACCCCCACCATCCCACAGCAACTGAATCATCTGTGGGCAGACGGTATACAGCAGAGGCTGTCACTGGTCTTGAGATTCAGTTCACCTCGGTTCAAGGGGGAAGCAATATAATGAAAGAGCATTTGCAAATAATAACATATGATTGCAATAATATTAATCATTAGATATTTTTATGAAATTAAAGTATAGCTTAGAAAACAATTTACTGTAATAGTATTTTTAATCACTTTTAAGAGGGAAGGGACAGAGACAAGTCTGTCTTCTGTGGCCCTTACTACTCCCCAGCAGTGTGCAGGGGTGGGGCAATGGGATGTAATGTTTTAAATACACGAGTATCCTCCTCTGCATATTTCAGTTCAGGGTAAGTACCTCTGACAAGTGTATTTTTCATTGTAGTCATGTATTAACTCCTGGCATAATGGCATCTTCCAGATTGCTAAATAAGTACAAGTTCCAATGGATATTAAAAAAAAAAGAAAAACAGACAAAAATAAACTGGAAACAAATTGCAAAAATGTGCACCTTGTATTTTTTTTAGGATTTTTTAAAGACAGAACTCAAGACAACAAAACATGTACTGTAAATAGTAGGCACCATAATCAATATGAGCCACCAATATTTAAACTTGATTCAGGCCACATCCAGAACTTTTCTCTTATTTACAAATATTTAACTTAAATACAACATTAAGTATTTCATTACATACAAAGTAAGAAAAGAATACTATACAACTGGGAAAGATACAGTATTTCATTTAAATAGTTACACTACATATAAGCTGAATAGTACCAGTTTGGTTCATGTTTTTATGACACCTTCAAGAAAATCCTTCTCAACCATTTCTTCTATCTTTTGTCTTGCTTTGCTGGAGAAGGTCTTGAGGGTCTCCATTTTTATGTCCTTACTTGGAAAACAGTTGGGGTAAAGGACAGGGCTCCCTGAGTGTCCAACACATCTGCTTGTGACTTTGCTGTTAAAAACTTGGCTGAGTACATTGAAGAAAGGCAAAAGCTGCTCAATGCTGCGAACAGTGTAGATGGTTAAAAGCAAGTGACCTGGTTCCCAACTTAGTGTTTTCCCTGAGCTGTCGTCCTCTGGGTTTTTCTGTAAATACAAAGAAGTGGGAAATAATACAGGTCAAAACAGAAAAAGCGCAGATCAAAATGAAAGACTAATGTCTTTCATTATAAGTATTTTTAAGTATTAAGTATTTAGTATTAAGTATACATATAAAGTATTTTTCCATATTCCAAAAATATATGTCCTATCACTGAAATACACATATGCTGGAGTGCAGCTTTTGAACCAGATCTCCTGCTCCCCCCCTCACCAAGCTTTGCAGCAGCGGTGGCCAGGAGCGTACGGGCTGCCAGCTGGTCTTTGGGCTGACACCAAGGGGAAAGCTGCAGTGGGCATTCGAGTCCCCCGCCTCAGCCCAGGGCTGCCCCAAAGCAAGGCAGCCCCTGGCCCTGGCCCCCGCCATCCTGCCCTGCCCAGCTGCTCCTGCTGCAGCGTTCCTGCTGGTAATAAACAGCCCGAGCTGGTGACAGCCAGCGTTGTACCTGCTTGGGTAAGTTGTGCACCACTTCAGCTGCTTTCCACACCCACGCTTCACCCTACTGCCAGCATTAGTGGCAATAAACCCCAAGAGAAGTTAAAATAGAAATGAAGCGTTTTCACTTTGAAGCTAGAGTTCAGAGTTTTCGGGAAGAGCAAAAGCAGTGCTGTTTTTAGAATCAAAAATAACACACATCAAAGCTCTGAGCAAATACTTGAAATTGTCCTCAAAGGAAAATGTTTCAGTTATTGTGTTTTCTCAGAAGACCTGGGTTACACACTTTCCATTTCATGGGGGGGAATTTCACGGGAGAGAATTTCAGGAACCCCACCAGCGGAGGCAGCAGTCACACACCAGATGCTCACAGGCAGTGTCAGTACACTGCTGTAACCCTGTACACCCCTGTACCTGCGTACTAAAATACCTGAGCACTAACATCCAGCTGCTTATATGGTAATAAGCCCCGCAGACTGCACAGCTCCTGAAGAGTGGGCTTTGTAATGAAATGGAACGAGGGGGAAAGAACAGCAGTGGGAGCAGCGCGCAAGGTAAAGATTACTGATTGCACAGCCTTTGAGCAAACAGATTTTCTTCAATAGATGATACTTCAGCAAATACAGTTTTTGCCCTTTAAATGAAGCAACAGTCTTCAGGAGCCTACATGACATCCATTTCACAAAAAACCAATTAGGTTAAAATTAAATATGAGCATATTTAGTATTTTATTCTGGTGATTTGACTCCCTGTCACAGGAGATTACCATTCTAGCTCGGTAAGTCTCAAGAAAAGAAAGGCTCATAATAAACTAAAACCAAGCAAAGACTGCATTCCAACACAGAAAGAGTTGTTGATGCCTCCCACTTTTAATGAAGCTACTAGTTTTTAAAATTTCTCCATTAAAAACTTCACACTGGGTTCAGAGAAGAGAGGCTTTTCAGTACTGGTTCTTTACCATGCTTAGCATTACCCAGTGGTGAGCACGGACACCTCCGGCATGCAGCAAGTGTCAGTGTTCCACAGCAGCCAACCAAACGGGGTGCACGTGCAAATACTCATTCTCTGTCTGAGCAATGAAATACAATCCATCCAAGCCATTTCCTCACGGCACTATCCGCTAAGCAAACACCACTAATTCCTCAGATACTTAAAACAGCAGTTAATTTGACAGAGACCGATTAGGGATTGTGTGTCTCACACCCGCTGTTTGGCAAAAATTATGTTATTATTTAATCTCATAATGATTTGTGATCGTAATTCTTCTTAGAACTAACACTAACTTTTTGTAGTCTATTTCATGTAGGAAACCAACTTAAAAATAAGTTTTTAAGTTATCTATAAAAATAAGGGCCCTCATGATTCTTTCACTTCAAAAGTCTTAACTTTGTGCTCTAACAAGATTGATGTCTCTCAGTTCTTACTGAAAGCTAAATACTGCCCAGGGCCTTGAGGTGATGGTGTTATTATGGCGAGCTTGTTTCACAACTCAAGCATCAAAGGCCACCCTCACCTGATGCTTGGCCATCTCCATTCCCTCCAAAACCACCGTCTTAAAGTCCTCCTGTTTGTCCTGTGGAAGGAAAGAGGAGAACTTTCAGACTCCATTTCATATATCAAAATAATACTTTGCCATGAAGGCCGTGCAGTTGCTTGGTTGGGTGCTGTGTTTTCAGCTAGAAAAATCACCCACCCCAAAGAGCCCGTGGTCCAGAAACAGCAGACTCTGGAGCTAGTGTGGCCAAGGCACTATTAGACAATAACAGCACTGCCAGTCTGTTCCTCTGTGTATTGCCAGTAGTGCCAAAGGAGGTTTTAAGCACATTTCCTTCAGACAACAGAGCCTGAGCAACACCACGCTACATGAATCTGAGCATTAGTCAGAGCACCCTGAAGGAAAATTAAAATCCACTGGAACATTTTGCTCAGAAACAGTTATTTTCTACGAAAAAGCGGCAGCTATATGCATCAGTATTCTCCTCTACACAAAGAAGAAATGGCCTGGAAGTCCGTATTCATCACCTCATGTTTATCTCATCATCATAGCCCTTGCTATGGTTCAGAGAGTGCAACTGCTGCTGTGACTAGGGGGTTCCAGAAATTCCAGGAAGTTTTCTATATTCTTGAAGCATACTGTGGAAGTCCTGACTTCAGGCATCTATCTCAACATACAGTACTTACCAGCATGTATATTTTATGCATCATATGTAATTTATAATTCATGCAGAGAGATTATTTGGAGTGTGACCACTTTCTAACACATATAGCACACTGCACTGAACCATCAGGGTTAGAGGCTATGCCTGATTAGCAGCCAGTTAAAACTGAATATTCCTTTATACACCCGAGAAGAGAAATTTAGTTTCATCTTCATGGTTCAAAAACAATAAAATGAACAGTGCAGATGTGCTTCAGATACTTGTTTTATCCCCTATAGTTGTGAGCCTTGCTTGAGTAGTTCAGATCTGCCCACAACGAAGTTATCCCTAAATTTTATGTAGCAACTTGTACATCAGCAGTAGTTTCTTTTCTCAGTGAAAACATTCATTAGAGATTGTAAACACAGTAGCTACTGCAAGCTGCCAGTGTTACAGCCCTGACAACACCATCTATTTGGAGGGAAACCCAAGAATGAAACTTCAAAGCTTTCTCCCACATGGCTTCCAGCTTCCTCCCTGTTTCCCTGGCCCACCCAGCAACTTTTCCCAGTGAGGTGCTTGCCCACTGGGGCTCTTCCCTCACCGGAGGAGCAGCAAAGTACCCAAAAGCAATTTTCTTTGTAGCAGCAGAAGGGACCTCCCTGGGGCAGGGCTTGGCCAAGTTCCATCACTTTCGTTAGTGGATCAGGCCTGCACCCCACCCAAACTAGGGTTTTAAGATACCTCAATGCACCAATGTAATGACAACCCTAATTCTGCTCCCACCCTACAAACTGCGCAGCCAAGATTTCGCCAGAACTGTTTCTACTGCTCTCTGCCTTCTTCCACTCATCGTAACTGCTTCAGGGAAGAAACCCAGCCCTCCTAGGCTCTGCACAGTCTCAAGACTCTTGGTTCTGTAATTTTTAAGGAATGCAACAGCTTTCTAAATATTTAAATGTGATTATTATTAACAAAAATGCTTTTCTACTTCAAAATGTAGTTAGCTATACTAGTTATCCACATATATGACTGGCTGTCTGCAAGTGATTTTGTGTTAAAATATTAGACACTGAAGCATACTTTCCTTTTTACTCAAATAATACAAATAATACTTTTAGTAGAAAACTCCAAAGTCACTGACCATAGTCTTTTTTTGACAATAGCAGGTTTGGGTTTTTTTTTTGTTTGGCTGGGGCTTGTTTGTTTGTTTTTTATATATCTACATATGGTTTTTGCCTGATGCTGACTTGAGATTACTCCAGTGGGAATCTTCCACACCAGCTAAACTCCTTTCCATTCTTCATTGTTAAAAAACCACCAAATATCCAAAACAAAAACAGTGCTGTAAGTTACTGTGCATGAAAATTATCAATGACAAACAAAACTGGAAGAAAGCGACATACCTTTGCTTTTTTTCGCAGCAGTTTTGCTAAACGCACCACATACGGTTTGAATTCCCTCTGATGTGTACCCTGTCTTCGTACTTCCAAGCCCGAATCATCTGATGCTTCTGGAATAAAAGCCCAACGATACCTGTCATGAGATAACACAAGCAGACATTATTCTTAATGAACAAGCAGGCTTTTCTGCTAGATCTAAGAATATAAGTGGATGAGGAAATCTAGTTAGGTAACAAAGAAAGAGGAGGGAAAAAAGCAAACCACACAAAACCCCAGCAGTCTCTGATAAGAAAGAACAGGAAAGGCACGTTCTGAAAACCAGGAGGTAGCATGGCTGAGAATGGAGCATTTTCTTTTTCCTTTAGAGTTTCTTGAAATATTTCAGGATGCCAAGAGTAAGATAAGGCAGCGAAGCTAAAAACAACAGGAGTATTCACACCTTCATTGTGTGCAAGGGAACTGAAAGCAATTCTGAATTATAAAATACATAAGTTACTTAAAACACTTTGAGAACATTTTGTGGGTTATAGTAAGCATTGCAAATGTGCAGCAATATCCCATGTTGGTAATAGAAACTCATTTATTTTACCTATTCATAGGCCAATGGGACCAAGTGGACCTCTCCTTCCCCCAACCTTGCTGTACTGCAAAGACTGGCTACTTGCATTATAAACTATAAAGGAAATCAAAGTTTCTGTCCTTAAAACTTCAAGCCAAGCCTCCATGAGAATACTGTAAAAGACAGTATGATTCAGCATGACTATTGTCTTTCCAGAAATGCACAGTAATGACCTAAATAAAACTGGGCTGGCTAATAATGGAGATTAGAACAACTTGGAGAATCGAACAAGAATTATGAGCCAAATCCCCAGAAAATAAATCAATGAATCTTCAATATTAGCTTTAGATTTAGAAATACTACAGGGCACAAACTGACACAGTGTGTGCAAGTCCTTCCACCAGCCCACATGAGCATCTTTTAAATAACAGGATAATTAGAGATGACCAAATGTCTACAGAGCTGTGCCAGGGCAGCAGCTCTCACATGGTCACCACTGTGCAGTGTAAAGGAAGAGACGAGACACTTTCTTTTGTCCTTGGTGGCCTCCCATTTCTAGGGTCTTCAGCAAATTTCATTCTTGCATTCATTTTCTTCCAATAGAACAGGATTGCAGAGGCACTGAGGAAGCAGTTTGCAAACATGAACACTACCGACCAAGAAAAAAACATTAGGTCCCCTCCACAAGCAGGTTTGTTGCAACATCTCCCAGTCAGACCACTCAGGAGTAATTTAAGTGAGTCATGCTGAGACAACGTAGAGTCCTCTGATCTCATGCATTAGTCACTGAGACATGTGGGTGTATTTTGGGTTCTTAGACATTACTGCAACTAAATACTTTAAAATACTCGAATAAATCACTATTACTGATTAGCTCACAAATGTGGAGAATGTCTTGCCACAAGCTAAATCAAACCAGCTTGAACTCATTTTGTGTGTAGCATCATTTGCTCTGGGGGCCACTCTGACACTGGGAGGGAATGAACTGTGGGCTGCCCTGGGTGAAGGCCAGAAAAGGGAAGGAAAGAGGAAAACAAAGATTTTTTACACACTAGAATTTTACCAAGAGGTATGGTTAAACATCCAGAAGCTTCAATGACAGTGTCTTCTACTCACATCTGAAACTGAGGAAGATTCTCAGATGGTAAAGCTAGGGCCAAGTCCAGAAATTTGCAAGCTGACAAGTACAGGTTCAACCATCTCTGGCTATTGTAGGACGTGGAGAAACCATTGCCGCCTGTGTACGTTGTCTCCAGACCAGCAACAGATGGGCCAGAAGTTCTAAAATAAATTATAGCAGGCAGATGAGTCGTAACAGCCTTCTTCCACTATGGGAACATCATCTTTCTTACTTGCCCTTACAAACACACTACTTAATCCTGAATCCATAAATTAAACCAGAATACTGCAAGCCTCTGGTATGGGTGGAGTTTTGTATGTTTATTTTTTTATATATATATGTGTGTGTATGATAAAATGTTAACATAAAATAAACTGTATCTCATTCCCATCAGACATCCAAATTAAGAGAAAGTATAAAATTGCCAGTCATGTTGATATTACTTTATTTTAGGGAAAAATTCTTCAAAAGAACAAAGATAATCTAGAAAAAAAGTGAAGAACAAGACTTCTCTCCCCGTTCTTTTGAGAAACCTGCCTCTACTGCTAGCATTGACTGAAATTGGATCATACTGTGTAGAAGGCAGATGGGATAGAAATGGACAATGAAACAAGAAAAATTATCCACCTCATCTTTATGTCTTTCTAACACTAGAAGAAACCACATTTTTATTTAGACAAAAAAAAAGTGCATCAATCTTATTTTAAATATACATATGATACAGATAAGATATAAAGTCATGCCATGCATATTTTAATTGCAGAAATGGTGTCATTTTAGTCAGGAACACACTGTAAGAATGTACTCGTATTGCATCATCTACCTTAGTTGTTTATGAGCAATCTGACAGTGGGATTTTTTTTTTTTTTGTTTTGCCCTCATCAGTATGTCCCTGGTACTGCAGTCAGACTGAACTACTCTTTAGTTGTCCTTTTCATTCGAGCTTGACAAATTATTCTAAAGAATTGTGACAAACTCAGTATTGTTTGTTCACCAAACCTAAAAACTTACATTGTTACATTGTCTCATTAAAGGCAGCTGCTTGGCAGGATAGGGCAAGATAACCAACATTCCTCTAAGCAAGCAAGGCCAAGCTGCAAGGTCGAGTTATGCTAACATCATAAATTGTAAAAAGACTTGGAGGAGGGGAAGGGGGGGGCTCATGAAGACGAGGAGTACGTGATATGAGGAAGACATGGGGCCTTCANAAAATTTAATTGGCTCCGTCTCCTCGCCTCATCGAGCTTGACTAACTTATCACAAGAATGACTCAACTGCCCATCAGCATACCAGGAGACTTATCAAGTTAAACAAGTAGGAAGTTCATAAGTTTACCTGGAAATGTCTTCATCAGCAGTGAGCTCCTGTTCCATCAGTAAAAATACTTGTACCTGAAGATAAAATGCTACATTTTAATACCATTTTTTAACGGACTGTGATTCAGGAAAATGCTGTAGGGAAGCCTGAGTAATAAGCCTTAGAAGAACTGTTGTTTGGAGCTTCATGTCCATTCCTGGATGATGAAATAACCCACTGAACTATGACTGGACACTGGCACCCTGAAAGTCTTTCATCCCCTGTATATAGCCTGAGTAGCACAAGGGCCATATATGAAACATGACTCTTACAGCCAGGCAAGCTCTCAGAGGCTAATCCCCTCCACTACTTAGAAAGAGAGCCCAGCAGAGAGCAAGACCTAAAGGAACTAAGAATAAAGAATCACACAAAGGAGCAAACTTAGGTGTGAATTAGCAGAGATGACATAGTCCTGTCCACTAAAAGTAGGACTGCAGTAACTTGCATAAAGTCCAGGGACAGCACTGGACTCAGAGGGCCACACTGCTCCCAGCTCTTAGCAGATCTTACAGAGTAGAATGGGATTCTTAATACTTATAATATTGACTGTGTACTGGTTTTGGCTGGCATAGAGTTAAATTTCTTCCCAGTGGCTTGTATGGGGCTATGTTTTGGATTTAGGCTGAAAATAGCGTGGATAACACACTGACATTTTAGTTATTGCTGAGCAGTGCTTACACAACATCAAGGCCTTTTCTGCTCCTCAGGCTGCCCTGCCAGAAAGTAGGCTGGGGGTGCACAAGAAGTTAGGAGGGGACACAGCTGGGACAGCTGACCCCAACTGACCAAAGGGATATCCCAGACTGTACGACAATATGCTCAGCAATAAAAACTGGGTGGGTGAAGGTTGGCAGGGGGCTGCTGTTGCTCAGGAACTGTCTGGGCATCAGTCAGTTGGTGGTAAGCAATTATTGTCTTTTGCATCACATGTTTTTCTTGGTTGTTTGGGGTTTTTTTGGTTTGGTTTTTTTTTGTTTTCATTTTGTTTTAAGTTATTAAACCGTCTTTATCTCAACCCACAACTTTTCTCACTTTTACCCTTCCAATTCTTCCCCCGCATCCCACTTGGGGGCGGGGGACACTGAGCAAGCAGCTGTGTGGTGCTTAGTTGCCAGCCAGGGTTAAACCACAACAGACAGGCTCAGAATTACGTGCATCTATTGCTAAAACTGTGCACTTGATCCTTAAAATACTTTATATAGCCTTTCTCCTTTTATCACTTTGATCTGTGGTTAACTAAGGGCTAGGTTAGGAGCCAACAGATACAAAAAAAAAATAAAAATCACATCAGTGATTCCTATTTGCTATGTGTGTTAGCCAGCCCCTTAGGAACTACTTGGCTAACTGGCTAAATGGACCACAGAATGCATGAACCATTCTCCTCCGTTCCCATTGCAAAAGCTGAAACCTGCGTGTGAAATGCCCAGCAGCAGAGACTCCACAGGTAGCAGCTCTTAAAAGAGATGTTTATGCTGTCTTGTTATGCAGTGTAAAATAAGTGAAAGAAGAAATCCAAGTCAAGCCTTGTACAAATCTCGTTACAAAATTTCAGCCACAATGTGACCTGGATGACTGTCAACTGCCAATACAACATAGATTCTGACTCCTTCTCACCCTCATTGCTGGAGGAAGAGGGCTGAATGACAAGGAAAGTAGAAATGGGGAATACAGCAGGGTAGGAATGGGAACAGCAGAGAGTATACATATAAATAGGCAGAAATTGAAGTAGGAGTCAGGAGGGAACAATGAGGATTAATGGAAATTTCATTCAGGAGACATGTGAACGGCTTAAATAGCATAAGTCAACAGATGCTCTATTTGATTGCAAAACACAGGCATCAGGACTATGAAAATAAGTCAGTTTACAATTTGCATCCATTGTACATTTACATGCACATTATCCAGAAGAGATTTTCTTAAAAGCATTGAGAAATGAGGTTGTGTCTCAAATTTGCACCAGTCTTCCAAATCATAAATGTTAACTGCAACTCACCAGTTCAGTGATCATGGTAGGCCAAAGCGAGGTAAGGTGCTGCGGAGACATTCTTAAAAGCAATACTCTGAAAAACAGGAACACTTGGGAGTGAAGGGTGGGCACCTGCGGCAAACGGAGACTTTCCACCAGCCTTTCTGAAACCAAAAGCCAAGAAGGTTTCCTCAGTTCAGAGTAATTCCAACCAGCATTTTCTCCTTCCCTCATTTACTTTCAATTTTTACTTTCCGCCTCCCCCCCAGTACCTGTCATGTTACTGTTTCAGGACTTTGCTACAGTTTTATTCTATCAACATAAAAAATAACCACTTTCACCAAGCAACAAAAAAAAGTGAGAAACCTCAAAACAGTGCAGTTAGCTACATACTTTTGTTAAAGTTCTCTACATAAATGCAATATTGGATCAGGGAGTTTTGCTTACCTTATGCAGTTTTATCCATTCCAAAAAGGGGGTTAACAGATTCCAAACAATACAATAACATCCCAAACAGCTAGGATATATGTTATTAAAGGGCTGCATCATCATAGTACATGGGATATTACACGAGGACAATATGCTCTTATTTAACCATAACAGCCTCTAAGTATTCAAAATGGAGGGAGGTACATAAAGAAATTTTTCAGTCAAACCAACACATGCACTTTGCAATTCAGACCAGTAAAACCACCTGATGTCTTGAACATAGTAAACCCAGCTACTGTCTTACTGGGAAAAAAAACCCCCAAACTTCAAAGAATAAATCCTGGAACAAATGAAACAACAAACATGGTGCAATCAATTTTCCATATAGAGGAAGAGACCACAGCGTCCACCTTGGCAGCACTAAAAGACAATGTATCTAGAAGAAGGTGCTTTAACTATTTGCATCATCTCTTAATAAAACCAAGCAGGTCCCATTCCCAATCATGTCATGTAAAAGGTCACTGGAATAGACCTTTAAAGGTCCAAGCACCGCCAGCAACAAGCAGGGACATCTTCAACAAGATCACATTGCCCAGAGCCCCGTCCAACCTGACCTTGAATGTTTCCAGGGATGGGGCATCTACCACCTCTCTGGGCAACCTATGCCAGTGTTTCAACACCCTCATTGTAAAAAATTTCTTCCTTATATCTAGTCTAGATCTACCCTCTTTTAGTTTGAAGCCATTACCCCTTGTCCTATCGCAACAGGCTCTACTAAAAAGTCTGTCCCATCTTTTTTATAAGTCCCCTTTAGGTAATGAAAGGCCACAATAAGGTCTCCTTGGAGCCTTCTCTTCTCCAGGCTGAACACCCCCAACTCTCTCAGCCTGTCCTCATAGGAGAGGTGTTCCAGCCCTCTGATCATCTTTGTGGCCCTCCTCTGGACGTGCTCCAACAGGTCCATGTCCTTCTTATGTTGGGGGCTCCAGAGCTGGACTCAAAATTCTAGGTGGGGTCTCATGAGAGCGGAGTAGGTGGGCAGAATCACCTCCCTCAACCTGCTGGCCACACTTCGTTTGATGCAGCCCAGGATACACTTGGCTTTCTGGGCTGTGAGCACATGTTCATAGAGTCATAGAATAACAGGCTGGAAGGGACCTCAAGGATCATTTGGTTCAGCCTTTCTGGGCAAAAGCACGGTCTAGACAAGATGGTCCAGCACCCTCTCCAGCTGAATCTTAAATTAAATGATACACTTTTACTTACCTTGGATGTCTGGAAGGTATTTCTGGTATTGGTCTATCTCACTACTAAAAATTGCGAAAGCCAGTCTCTTCAGGAGCATAGCACGCTGTTCCAGCTCTACATCTCTGTTAGCAAACAGATTGAGCGAACTGCTCTGAGCCACAGCTACTCGTGCTGAAAGAAAAAATGAAAAGTGTGGAGAAGAACTTCAGATTTCCCTTCTGTTTCACTTCAAGGAGCAAATAACTGCTACTTGCATTGCATTAACGTAGTTCAAAACCAGTCATTAAGATGATGCACGTTTTGCAATTTGTATTTAACCACAGTGATTTTAAATACATGTTGAAAGAAAACTCATAAGTATACACAATTGTGCCTTAGTTTGGGGGCTTTTAGGAAGGAGTTTACTTTTTTTTTAAAAAAAACACAATTGGCAGGTATAAGTGCTTGGAAGTTTGGAATGTGCAGAATCCTTTTTTAGTTAAGCAGAGTTAGTGTCAGACCTTAAAAAAAAAAAACCCAAACACCCAACACCCCCTGCTCTGCTTAATTAACTTTGCCACATAGGCAAAATTCACTGTGGCCTAGGATGGTTTCAAATTCTCTCACTTCAGGTGAACTTATTTATGGATTTTCAGAAAGAAGTAGTTGAAGAAAATACAAAAAACATTGACTAATTTAAGCAGATTGGAATAAATGCTGAATAAATGTTTTCAAAATACTTATTTTCCCTTTTTTAAATGTTTCCCTTGGAGAAAAGTCACTACTACATCAATAAATACTTACTCATCAAATCTCTGAATGTGGTTTTGTCATGCGTCATCAAATTATCCATAATAGCTCTCCAGCTAGAATAGGAAGATTGTACACAAATCAGAAAAGCAAGAAAAAAAGCAAGAATTTACAGGAATATTTACAGAGCTTTTGCTGCTTTTAACTAATTCAGGCTCATGTTTGCTAAGGCTTCCAATCCAAACTCTCTGCTAAATAGCTACCATTTAATTTGCGCAATTTGATCTGAAACTGTGAAATGTTAACTACTTTTTACTCATAGAAATTAAAAACAATAAATATAGTCTTGAAATAGAAAAAAATAGACTTGTGCATAGAAATATACCGTAGGTAACAGACTTAAACAGACTTTCATATGGTAATCCAAAACACAGAACATCCCTCTATTTCTCTCAACATAGATCTGTTGGGAAATTTTGATCCACATTACACATCCCCTTGCGTAATGGTATACATAAAAACTGTAACAGCCATTGATATAAGCAGAAAGATGAAAGTCTTACTGGTTAACACATGAAGCATCCATCTGGAAGAAACTGGAATCCATAAAGAGGTCAAAGGCTTCTTTTTTCCATGCTCTCCTTGTATACTGATACCCACTAAGACTGCTTAATAACTGAACACAGGCTCGATAGCTGGATGCATTGTGAGCACTAAACAAAAAAAAAGTCAACACAAAACAATTTTGAATTATTGCTTTAGAGAAAGTTTGATAGATATCTAATCCTTATCATGCCGGTTTCAACTTAATTGTCACCCACCAAATTTGAACTGGCTGTAGAGATCTACATAGATTCAATAAATTTTAAAGATACCTGTGATTACGGAGGTAGGGAACAACATAGTGCATGATATTTACAAGCAAAGGAATAACCCTCTCTTTTTCATCACTGTAGAAAACCATATCCAAGAGATGAGCTAAAACCTATAAAAGGAGAGGAAGATATGTTATTATGCATTCCCAAATTGCTTTTTATCTACTTTTCAGCATTCTTTTTTTGTAGTGTCCCTTTACTGATTGTTTAAGTTTATGGTAGAAGTGATCAAATTTCAGGTACTATACAAAATCCAGAGTATAACTATCCTATCATTTTTAAAACAAAATAAGGTAAAACCACACAAGCGTAAGCTCCTGGGCAAAGCATTCTACAGAATAAGCTACAAGCAAAAAATTCAAAGCCTGATTGCGATCGTCAGCAATAAATAACACATACCACTATCAACACACAAAGTTTGCTATCAAAAAAGTTCCCTATAGTTCCCTATATCTGAAAGGCCATGCTTTACATCTCATCCATCTCACTGATTTTTTTTAACTGTTTTAGTAACAAAGTTTTATATATTGCTAGATTACAGGAACCAGAATCCATTTGCATCAGTTTCCCATCAAACCTCTTTCCCCAAACTTCTAGTCCAAAGCTTTACACAGTTTAAAAGGTTACCCTAAGACAGCATTTATTACATCTGAGGAGACATTTACCTCAGAAAGTAAGGTCAACGCGTGGACACTATAAACAGATGGAGTTATGTTTGAAGTTTCCATTGCTGGAGACAACATATCTAAATGAAGATAATAATAAAAAAATGTCAGAAGTTAGTTTTCTTAAGCCATTATTTACCTCACAAGCATATTTTAATAGCGTATATTTTGAAGATGTACAGACTTTACCAGATACACTGTATAAGGTACTAATACCTGAACAAAACGGAAGCATTTTTAATGTATTCAAATATAGTAAAGCTGTCCTCTTTGTTCATTTTGGGGTGGTAATTAATGTTTTATTTAAAATAAAGATGAAAATGAAACTACCTTCCACATCTGATTCTAAGTTGTTTCCATCAACCATAATCTTGGGAGAAGGCTTAACCTCTAAGTTTCTTCTTAGCCAAGTAGTCTGTTCCAAGGAAGAACCAGCAATTGCCCCAATGGCATCCACTATCTTGTGTGTTACATCCTGGTAGAAAAAAAAAAAACACACCCAAGCATTTCAAGAACTTTGTGCGGAAGGGCTGTATTTGTTGTCCTGACATGTTTTTATAGAAAACCCATGTAACTAATTAAGCATAGGACTGCTTTCAAATCACTTCTGTTCAATATTATCAGTGATTGATAACTCCGCAGAAAATGAAATCTTTTTCAACAGATTATAAATAGCACTAAGTAGAAGATACTAAAGTTTCATTTCAGACTTTGGAACTGATGTATCAGGTAATTCTAGTACATTTGAGAAAGGGTTTGAAGTTAACAGAATAAAAATCTGTAAATGTTTAGTACACCTTTCTGTGAGAAAAAGGGACGAAAATATTTTTGTAAGAGTCCTTCCTACCACATACACTGATGCACTGGTTTTAATAGAAATTTAACTCTATCCCAGCCAAAACCAGTACAACCAACTACAGTTCTAAACATGCATCTGGCTGTGGTAAAATGTAAAATAAGAACAGACACAGACACACACACACGCACAAAATAAGAATAATACGCACACACTTAATTGAGGAAAAGAAACATTAAACCAAAGAGCACATTTGCTTGGCCAACAGGTTAATAAAGGCTAACAAATGCTGTTTTCTCACTAACATGTATTTCACACTTCTCTTTCCCTCAGTCTGCCTTTCAGGCCCACCACCCTCTTGCTTGTGACCAGCTCTCTAACACCTCCCACACTTCATCTCTCAATAACCTCTCCCTACAGCTCTTTCTTGCTTCCCAAATTGTTTGGCTGGAAAACTGGCAGCACCTGAATGTTGTCCAGCTGCTGTTTCTCCCTTGAGGGGGGCACTAATATCTCCCTCTTCTATATAGCAGTCAATTTTCAAAAGCGTATAGGAATATCTTTAGGACATCTAGTCTTCCATCAAACTTAGCTTAAAATTGGTTATCACTCCTTGGGGTGGTAGAAAAGAGATGGCACACAAGCCTAATTTCCTTTGGAAACTACACTAAATAAAACACTCAACTTACAAGAAATAAATATTTTAGTTTGTTTAGCACTTATTAATTGCTTAAAATAGAAAGAATAGACAGAAATAGACAGAAAATCATTTAGGTACATCACTGTTATTCATATGATTCTCTCAAATTATGCATTTACTGTTCAATATTTTCAAAAGAGACATACATACCACAAATTACTTACCTGGAGATCTCTTTGGTCTTTCTTATTCTCCAGGCTTGGGTTTTTCATAATAAACTCATTAAGAACACTGAAAAAAATTTAGAGTACATGTGGATTTTATTCAATAATTTTAAAAGCTAGGACAAATCTGAAGAAATTTACATGCACAATACTTAATTTACTAAAGCTATTTATCAATATTCTAGAAAACATCCTTTCATGTTTCTTAATTTTGATGATAACATAATAGTTTATCAAGAACATGTTTGACTATACAGAAATATCTTTAGANACAAGCCTAATTTCCTTTGGAAACTACACTAAATAAAACACTCAACTTACAAGAAATAAATATTTTAGTTTATTTAGCTCTTATTAATTGCTTAAAAATACTTTTACAGAAAATCATTTAGGTACATCACTGTCATTCATATGATTCTCTCAAATTATGCATTTACTGTTCAATATTTTCAAAAGAGACATACGTACCACAAATTACTTACCTGGAGATCTCTTTGGTCTTTCTTATTCTCCAGGCTTGGGTTTTTCATAATAAACTCATTAAGAACACTGAAAAAAATTTAGAGTACATGTGGATTTTATTCAATAATTTTAAAAGCTAGGACAAATCTGAAGAAATTTACATGCACAATACTTAATTTACTAAAGCTATTTATCAATATTCTAGAAAACATCCTTTCATGTTTCTTAATTTTGATGATAACATAATAGTTTTTCAAGAACATGTTTGACTATACAGAAGTATCTTTAGAGAAAATTTACTAGGGAAGATAAATTCCAGAAATTCAAGAAAATGGTCCTTGAAGCTTTATACAGAAAACCATATTCAACATTTTATTTCTAACACTCAACAAATAGCTTTCATGCTGGGAATAAATCCTTTCTCATGGGCTGCAAATCTACACATGCCTAAGAAACAATCATTATAGCTATTTTCTAATTAAAATGAGAGATTTAAACCTATTGTTTGAAGAGCCTGAATGGCTCAAATAATCAGTAAGGTACGATCGTGGCTTATACCATATCATAATATAAAATTTAATATATGTAACGATTCCTCAGACAAGAAACTAATGTGATAAAAAGACCCACAGAACTTAGGCAATAGGCATTTGTCTCCGTTCAAAAATAAGTGATAGAAATTTGAAAACACTAACAGTTCAGTATGATTTCAGACACTTACATTTGAGCTTCTTTAGAAATTGCAAATATTAAGAGCACTTACCCAAGTATGAGGAATTGTCCCGGAGCTGGAAGACCCACCTGGATGGAATCCTTTAAGAGAAGCAGCAGTGCTGCCCAGCTATCTACTAAGCTGGTCACTGGAATCCTAAGAGAGAGAGCAGCGATGGCAATGAAAACAGCATCATAACCTTCAGGTATTCCCCATTTTCTTTCTGCCTCACAATTCTCCTGTCAGATACTGTGAATCAGCAGTCATACAGATTCTCTGGTATTTCATTTAATATCAGGTGGCTACATCAAGTCATTAAGAAAAGGAGGAAGGCAGAAGAACAGTGTACTCGAAAGACATGTTTTTCAGTCCAAGGTTGGAGTGGTACCAATGAGTTGCAGCACAATTAACATTAGCTTTCCCTGGGCAGCGGTCAGATTTCCTGCAGGATTTTTAGGTGGGGGAAGAAAGGTGATGCAGAACTAGGGAATTCACAAAATAAAACCCTTTCTTTTTTGTATAACAATTACAGTTCAAAACCATTATGTCTTCATGATTTATATTGCACAGGCTATTTCTCATCCTAGGGATTATAAAAAGATGTAAAATATTCAAATTGTCCATCTGGTTCTTGATGACAGAAATAAAATTTAACTTCTTGTCTTACCTTTGAGTATAAGCATAGAAAAACTGCAACATGCAGACTTCCAGTGAAAGATGTTTCTAGAAAGACATACAAAACCTCTGTTATCAGGAAGAAGAAACTGACTGTTTTTTTTCCCCCCTCACTTGCCAGGGCAAAACTGACAATGCTATAATGTTACTTGCAGTGTCTGAAGATACAGCTTCATTAACCGGATATTACAAATATGCACTTAGACATGTCTCTATAAAGTTATTCTTCCCTTTTTTTATTCCTTCTTTTTCTCACTTCCCCTTCCCACCTGAAAAAAAATTAACCTGATGCTAGGGTGTGCACCTATTTCCCTCATGTAAGCAGCCTATCCCCACAAAACAGTCTGGTACAGAAGCAGTGAACCGGATTCTGGAGTGGTTCAGTACCTGGTAGTGACTTAAGAAGGTACAACTTCCCTCCGAAAGTTCATCCATCATTAGATACTGTGAAAATTTTCACACTGTACTGAGCAGCAGCATTAATTACTTGCTGAGCTTTGTGAACAAAGCATCCGTATCATCAGCGTTCTAAGCTTCATTAAGATGACAGTAAGTAAATCAATACCACCGCTACAGTTTTCATACCTTGTCCTTTGCTATGGCTGGAGGCTGTTTCAAAACTTCTTTCACTGTTTGTATAACAGTCTCTGTTCTCATAACACTGATAGAGCGAACTAGCTCGACCAGTAGAAGTTGTTCTTCACCTGCTGCAGGAATAACCTAAAAGAATCAAATGTATGTCACAAATTATCATCATAGACAACGCCTATGCCAAAATTAAGGCAGCTGGCCTCATGGGATTGAAATGTTAGTAACTAATAGTTAATCTGGAGACTTGGAATCCCTTGCTCTTTTCCTGAAGAGTTCAGGAAGATTATCCCATTCTAAAATAAACTGGTAGTTCCCTGACAGTACAGCTGGTAATTAGAAATAGAATATAAATATAGTCCATATTTCATAATATGCATCTTTTCACTGGAATGTCTGAGTTTTCTCCTTCCTGTTTCTAAATCACGTAAAGCTATTACCACTATTTGAAGTGACCACCGTAGTATAAACATACCTTTGTCCTAGAAGTATTTTTATTTTGCCTCCTTTCATTCCATACAAACGCAATAGCAGCCATGAAGTGAACACCATGATTCATTGAAATTGGACCCAACAGTTCAAGAATCTGCTGCCTCAAATTCTGAAACGTGGAAGCAGAACACACACATCTTTAGATAAGCACCTCAGCATTATGTTTAAAACAGTTAGCTATAAAGCCGTACTTGGATGGTAACTATCACTAACTTTTATCAAAATGGAAGGATGCACTCAGAGGGTTCATAAAGCTCTATTCTACATCTGGTACTCTTCAATCATTTTATTCATTGGCTAAGACATGGGAAGATAAAATACACTTGTTAAATTTGCAAATGGTAACGAAGTGGGAAGCAACTGAAAGGTACAAAACTAAAAGTGATCTGAGAAACTCAAAAAGCCTCCTGGAAAAAAGATAAGCTGCAATAAAGGCTTGATTTTTTGCATGCAAAGGTCGGGATAAACAACTTTAGCAATTCAGGATGAGAAACTATTTAGATAGCAGTGCTACAAAAAAAAAAAAAAGTCTTGGGATTACAGTGGATCACGAACTCACCAAGGTAACTTTGCAAGGAAGGGGAAAACAGCATTCATAAACAGCAGCACTTCATGAAAGACACAAAATATTTCCCCCCACCCCGTACAATGTCCAGTTTTGGATATCCGTGGTAGTTTTGGCTAGGATAGGGTCAATTTTCTTCATAGTGGCTCTTATGGGGCTATGTTTTGGATCTGTGCTGGAAACAGTGTGGATAATACAGGGATCTCTTAGTTATTACTGAGCAGTGCTTACACAGCATCAAGGCCTTTTCTGCTCCTCATTCCGCCCTGCCAGAGTGTAGGCTGGGAGCGCACAAGGAGTTGGGAGAGGACACAGCTGGGACAGTGGACCCCAACTGACCAAAGGGATATTCCATACCATATGAGATCATGCTCAGCCATAAAACTAGGGGGAAGGTTGGTGGGGAGGCTGCTGCTCGGGGGCTGGTTGGGCATTGTTTAGTTGGTGGTGAACCATTGTTTTCATTTGCATCACTTGTCTTTCTCGGTTTTTATTTCTCTCTGTTATTTCCCTTTTCATTACAATTTATTATTATTATTTTTGTTATTATTTTATTTCAATTATTAAACTGTTTTTATCTCAACGCACGAGTTTTCTCGCTTTTACGCTTCTGATTCTTTTCCCCCATCCCACTAGGTGGGCACGTGTGTGGAGGGAGTCAGTGGCTGTGTGGTGCTTAGTTGCTGGCTGGTGTTAAACCATGACAACATCTTACTTCAAGAAATGTACCACAAGCTGACAGTACCCAGACTACAAAAAGAAAGATTAGTGATACAGAATATGACCTATAAGAAGGGGCAGAAATGGGTTTGTATAGTCAGGAGAAAAGCATATAACTGGAGATGTAACAGTTATCTAATGTGTACAAGGCAATTAGGAGGAAGAAAGGAAGATGATGTTCATGTCTGCCACAAATAGTGATGGAATTGCTTTGTCACAAGTGAGATAAAGATTAATAAGTAGGGGTGGTGGGGAAATCCTAAAAGAAAGAACACACTGCTCTGGGAGACTGAAATATTCACTACTGAAACCATTAATATTGTGGGTTTTAAGCGTGTCAGAAGTTATTGAGGCATACTTGGGTCAGGAAATGTATTTCCTGAGCTGTCATCTTGTCCTGTTTTCTATGTCAGGAAGATTCCAGAGAAAAATGCAATTTCTACCAGTTTTCTGAAAGCCATTTTTACCTTGGTCAGAGATATTTCAGTAGGAATTGTCTAAGCTTGCAGGAAACTGCTATATACAATCCCAGAGCCTGACTATACACTTTATCCACTTGCCAAGAGTGTGGTTGCCAAAGCAACCTAGTTGTACTGCAGGTTAAAAAGCTTGCTTGTACTTTAGACATACAATTCTGTTCCATAGTTTTGTGTGTTTTTCACCACATCCACCAACAACAAGGCAGCTACAAAAGCATTACCCAAAAGTAATGAGGTGAAAAAGTAAAATAACCTATCCTGATACTGCACCGAACAAGCTGAATTCAAACTGGACTTTTTCCATATACAGGACATGTTGAATACACTTTTGAATACTGCGGATTCGGGCAAATTAAAGAAAAGCTGCAATGTACAGAAGAGTTAATGTTTAACCAGAGTACAAAAGCTTCTTTGTTCACAGAAGAAGCATAATATTATGGGCCATCAACAAGCATGGACCCCTGTCCTTTCAGTGAGTAGGAAGCCCTGCGGGAAGCACAAATATGACATGGATGCTGTCTGTGCAAGGACATGGAGTCTTATATAAGTTATTTTGTATTCCTTTAGTCTAAATGACAAAGGTTGAAAAGGATGTAACAGCATCATCTCAAACACTATCTGGTAGTATTCAAATTAAATGAGGAAATCTTATTTTAAAACATTTCAAATTTAAATTACAATTTCCTATGTAATAATGTGAAGTATAAGAAGTTTGAACTGCTTCCAATAAGAGGGCTAGGCAATGTTCTCAGTATAGTCCTATTTGACCCCTTCTCAGGTTCTCTTCTTTATGATTACTAGCTCACTATCTGCTATGACATTTCCCTGTGCACAGTGACATCACTGTATGGGAACTGAATAAATGAAGGACCTAGTTCATAAGTGACTGAGTACCAGAAGTTTTAAGAGGACAGTTCTCTTTTGTTAAGATTTTACATGAATATTTTATAACTTTTAAGGTGGCTTAATTTTTTTCAGGATAGATTTCATTTTCTCCGTAGAAAGCAAACAGATGAGACATTGTTGTCTTGAGTTGGCACACTCAAGTTTAAAAACAGATTCAATACCTGTAATAAGCCTTGTTTCTGAGGTGGATGACTAGATGAGGACAAAGGTATTAAAACTCAATTTACATTTCAGGGAAAGGAATTGGATTTAGTTTGACAAAGGTATTCATGAACAACTTAAACTATATTATCCCTGATATTCTAACCTTTGTTGACCCAAGATTAATAGTGGTAATGGATGCAGCAGCAGCAGTAGTTTTCTCCGAAGAATCTGCAAGGTGAAGGATGCTCCACAGCAAAGTCACAGAAGACATGATCATATGCAAGATAGACAGGATCCCATTGCGTGCTTCAATCAAGTGCTTCGGATCTACATTAACCAAAAGCTAGTGGATTTTAAAGGGAGAGGGGAGGAAGAGCATTAAGTATCTACATAAACAGCCTAAGTAAAACAGTGTAAATTGAGACTTAACAGACATGGAAGCTTTCAACGTTAACTCTTTTTCACAATAGTTTTTCAGTAATTCTTACAGTACGTACAGGTTTTGAGTCCATTAAAAACAATAATCAAAGAATCTTCTGAGTTGTACAATATCAAATGTATTCTGAACATGTGAGGCCTCATGTCTACAGCAATCAACTTTGTATCATCTGCCTACACCTTTGCAAAACAGTTATTTCAGAACTTTAAGTGTAACTTACTTGCACAATTATTTACTTGCACAAACAATATTCAGTTACTTTTAAATGAACTGAAGGCAAAGGTGTGTAAGAATAACAGAAAAAACGCAAAACCAAGATTGCAGAGAGCAGGACAAAAAAATTCTTGCAGACGCTGGACCAAATTCTTAACAGAGACTACGTTCAGAATATCAGATCTAAAAATACTGCTTGGCTAAAAAAGACAAATTGCAAATATATAGAAGGAGCAGAAAGAGAATGTTTAGACATATTGCAACATGAACATAGTCCAGCCAGAAACAGGATAGGCATCAGTCTGGGAAGTTCCACAAGTGAAGCCAGCTCTAAAAAGTAGCATGTTAGAAGTCTGAAAGTTAAAGAATTCCTACTTTAGTTATTTCAGAGGAACAAAACAAATTCCCCCAAACCAAACAAAAAAAAAAATCTAAGATTATTTTCTTAAAAGTCTAATTAGTAGAAAATTGTTTTTCTGTTTGAGCTGTGTATATTATCAATAAAAAACACACTTATAGCTAAGACAATATATTTGGTACTTTTCTCACTCAGATCTTTAATTCTGTTAATATAATCACAGTCCTTAATTTGACATGTACTGCATAGGAACCTCTCAGACACCCAGATAAGTTTACCTGATGATATTGCGTAGATGGATCCAGGAGGCAGTAATGAATTATTGTTGTGATCCCTTCTAATAAGGTAAGAACCATATCTGGGGGAGTGACTGATGCCATCCAGAGAGGCCTAAAATAAGAGATTCATTTTTTTTAAAAATGGGTTAATCTGATTGTAAAGTAATTCAACACAATCAAATCTGCTTAAAAAGATTATACACCTCTACATACACATACCTATTATCAGACAATCCTGTTTCATATTTATACTGCTGAATTAAATTATCCAAGTTCCTGCAGAGCTGAAGAGTCACTGAAACAACCACCCTCTGAAGAACTTTTCCCATGTAAGGCAACGTAGAAGTGATAAGGCCAATCCACTGGGGATGCATTTTACAGGCACAGTGCTGGTGTAAAGCTCGTATCACTGCGCAGAGAAACATGCCTTGGCAGGTTATTGGCTGGGAATGTAAATACTGAAGAGAAGTCATCGGCTGCTGGGGACCAATATGCTCCAAGTCTGTTATGACAAAGTCAAAGCCTGTTTCATTTTCCTCAGGCACAGTCATTACTCTGTGTTCCAACACAATCAGTCGTTGAAGTACTTTTAAAAGCTGTGACTGCAGAGTACTACCATTGTCAAATTCATCTTCAGAAAAATTTATAAGGCTGTCTTCAGAGAAACCTTCTTCTACAGCCACTATGTTTTTTCCAGCCATCTTTTCACTGTGCCACTTCTGTGCACTGAAGATAGAAGACAGCAGACAATGCAGGATCACTTTCTGAACCTTGCACTTCGACAACATGTCTGAAATAAAACTAGGAAAGCCCTTTGCAGAACTTTCTATCACTTTTGCCAACTCAGCAAAGAGAAGTGTCAGAATTTCTATACTCATCATTTGCATATTACGGTTTCCTATTAGATCTTGCGAGGTTACTTTAACATGAGTTGGATAGTGGCTCCGCATATAGTATAAACACAAGGAGATAAGAATTTCTATGTACATAGAGCTACGAAAGTTATGGTTAGAATCAACTGGGATGTGACTATAGAAATCCTTGCCCATAACAGATATTCGATGCCTGGCTAGAAGATTCTGGAGCAACGAAAGCTGAGGAGTGTATGCATTGTTGACGCTGGTAGTGGAGATAGCACTTACAAAAGCTGAAGGATTTGTTTTCAGAATTGCTTTAATTGCAGAAAAAGCATATAATGTCCTTGAAGAGTCATACAGCTGGAGATAAAGCAGCACATGTTGATACAATGGATGGATATTAAAGTTGGGAGATTTTCGCATTCCTGGGGACCCCACATCACTTTCTATTTCTGAAATTTCTCCTTCTCCACAACTGTACCAGTTTTCTAAATCAAGACCATCACTAAAGAAGACGTTTGTTTGTTTAAGCTTTTCTGTTTGTGCTTTCTTCTTCTCTTCGTCTTTCTTTTTGGCTATTTTCACCTTAGGTTTTGCACCTGGTTGCTTACCAGCCTCTTTAACAATTGTTTCTTTTTCAGACATCTTTTCTGGTAGCTTTCCTTTGAAGCTGAACTGAATACTACTGTGGCTTCGCTTTCTGGACTTCGATTCAGTGGAAGCAAGAGTGAGATCAGAGAGGGATTGCTGGCTTTCTGCAATACAGGGTGAAGAGTTATTTCTTGAAATTTCATCTCTTAAGCTCTCAAGTCCAGTCTCAGTTGAGGCCGATAGCAATTGGGAGCTGTCATTACTAAGCAAACTACTCTGGCTACTTTGAATATTTTGATCTTCACTTTTTGTCACCTCTACAGAGTTATCCAAAGGACTGAATTTACATGAAGTATCCTCAGAGTATAGACTATGTTTAACTGGTTCAGCCTCTTCTCCAAGACCGCTTACAACTTTGCATATAAGATCTGTAACCACTTGTTGCACAATTTCATCAGGTGAGTCTTCTCTCAGAGTCTGAGAACTATCTTGAGCACTCAGGCTTTCCGTTTCCACTTCATAACTGATGTTGTCTCCAGTAGATGACTGAGAACAGCCAGAGTCAGAACTCTGCAGTATTTCAACCTGATGGTCAGGAAGGTCAAAATCAGACACAACCATTGGTATGGTCTCACTGCTGGTACTTAACAAGGAAAGCCTGTCACTCAGGGGGTTGACAGTCAGGCTGAAGTTCTCCATTTCATCCATAGCAAGTTGTTTTTCATTGCCTTCTTTAGGTATAATAAGTTGTCCTTGGCTTGCAGGCACATGGGAAAATGCTTAAAGAAAAACACAAAAAATTTTATACACAAAGTATTTTATTCTTCAGAATAAGAATTTAGAATTAAATTTAGAATTTAAACTATTATTTGGACTTCAAATTATAAAGGCATGGTAAATGTGTCTTTCCACTTTACAACAGAAAAAAAAAATAACGTTAATATGCAAACAATACATTCACATAACCAAAGAAAGATTACTTTAGCAGTAGACCTTAGCATAACAACATAATTCCCTTGTGAAGCCTTATGCAGTCTTATCTGCTTGTGTTTCCATAAAAGGGAATTATTAGTATGTTACTAAGATTACACAATACATGCAAACACCTTCAAACCTTATCAGTATGTTTTCAGCCAGGCTCACATCAGCAGTCCTAATTCACAGAAGCATTTCATTTCCTGGTGAAGCTTCAAGCCATATTTTTAAGTTCTACTGAAGTCCAGTAAGACATAAGAAAATGCTCTGTGTTAAAGTACTTCCATATCATCTTAATTTGAGAACAATAAAACTTCAACGATACTTCGGACACCCAGACTTGAATTAGGAAAAAAATGCACAAATGCGCCTATAAGTAGATATTCCAGCACTTTGTTTTGCAAGTTACCCTCAAAAATTTCTGGTTTTAGTGTTGCATGTAAACAACAAATACAGAAATTAAATAAGGAACTTCCTACAGTCTTCTTGTGTACATACCATCAGCACAGCTAAACTTCTGCATAAAGTGTTTTTCATTTTCTTCTTCAGGTTGATAGGGAGTTTTAGTCCAGTAACATTCAGCCTGTACTCGCTGAACAGAAACTCTCTGAGTTTTCGGATGGAGAAGCAGTAGGAGCAAAGGTTCAAGAACCCTTGCAATATCATGTCTTTGAAGCACTTGATTTAACCAGGCTTGCCCCACAGACCATGTAGAACCATCCAAGCTATTAAGGCTGTCCAACATGATAAACAAAGATCTAGAATAGAAGGAAGAATGAACCTAGCATATATTTTATACTACCCGCAGAATAATCCCATTTTAATCTAATGTATGATAAATTTTAACATGTTTGTATATACTCCAGTGTCTTCTCCATATACAACAGTATTTTATTTGGAATCAAAACTTTGCAACCTGAAGTTTTATATTTTAGTCTAGCCTAATGAAGAAATGGCCAGGAAAAGCTAGTAATAAAGTTAGTTAAAATAGCTGCTCTAATAGTAGCAGTTGTATAGTCAGTTCAAGTACTTGTACGTCTAACTAGCATAACAAGCTTTGGTTGCCTACTAAGTGCTACTGTAGTACAAAAAGATGCATGGAAAAGAGACGATAATTTATTCAAAGATCTTTTCTTGAAGAACAGAGAAGAGTAATGTATTTGACAATTCAGCACTCCCTATTATCATTATTCTCTTCTTTTAATAGTTTTAGCCTTTAGAATCCTTTCCAGACTTGGGGAAAACCAATATATATATCGGACTCTGAATTTTATCAACTGTTTTACATCCTCCAGTGGTACATGTTCGTAAGCTGTATGTACAGAATTTATCACCACTCCTGAAATGAGTGAGAGTATCAAGCCAAAGAATTAACAATCTTCTCACTCTGCTTCCTTGGCTAAGTATACATTAGGAAGTTTAAATAAGAACTTTTCTACAACATTTGTGCTAGCTGAGGATGACAAGACTAGTTTAGAGTCTGGATCATTCAGTTTTTTCTAAGAATGTAGTCTGATACCAGAACACAAAACAGAAATCCTCTGCTGCTTGTCATAAATGACATCTTACGCAAAACACACAGATTAAACAAAATAACTTTTATATCTTAGTGCTTACTTGCAATTTTGTTTTAAAGTTTTCTTGGCTTTACTATTACTTTCCATTTTCAAATAATTCACTTCTGGGTTGACTTCTCTCTCCTGCTTTTGTTTTTACCAAATTACAGCAAGAACTCAGATGCTATGTTCAATACACACAAATATTTTAACCACAATGATAGTCAAAGAATCATGTGACCATTCCTGTCCTACTCTTTACAGCTTTACCAGAAAAATTTACAGCTTACATAATCATCATTGTGAAAACAATTTTGTCTAACATGAATTCATTTCTTGTCCTCCTTCCTTGCTCTCAGTTACACTGTAGTTCTCCAATTTCTAAACATTTTAACTACATTACAGTGGCAGCATAAAGATTTTGAAGCAAAATTATTTAAATGGAATCATGCTTGCAATCACCAACCTGTCAAAGGTACGGCCAAAGGAAGAAGACTTGTTTATATGAAGGTCACGGGTGAGATGCCATAGTACTGCAAACTTTGCATGAGCTTCCATTCTTACTTTCTGTGGACCAAATTATAAGTTAGATCTACCAGAATACAACAGCCTCTGATAAGAACTGGAAAAAAAGAGGTATACAGCAGCTTAAAGATATAATGAAATTATTAAAGTTAACTTTGACTATCCATTCAAATCTTATTTTCTAACATTAAAAACAGTAATAGGCAACAATAAGTCTCTCCGAACAATTTAGTAACATGAAAGGATTCTCCCCCATCTTGATCTTTCATCAAGTTTAGCTTGAAAAAGTTTTAAACATTTAATGTGATAGCTTGTACAATACTTATTTTACTCTCACAAGTTGCACAGCGATGTTTTCAGTGAGTTTATATGTATCAAGGCACTAGAAGAGAACATGAAGAGACGGAAGAAACATGCAAGCTTTTCAATATGAAAGCTCAAGCATACAGAGGCAGAGAGAAGAGGCAGAGAAAGAAGAGAAATTTTTAGAAACAGTGTCTGGAATGATAGGATTAAACACAGTACCCATGGAAATAAGGGAATGAAAATCAATTGGCTAGAAACAGACATAAGAATTCTCTAGCTAGTTATGATGTAGATAGAGTTCATCACTAACATGCCAAATTTTTCTCTGAAACTTAGAGTTTTATTGGGACAAATAGGACATTCTTACTGCCCAAATAACTACTAATAACATGTAGAATACTTAATGGCAAAAATGGTATAAAGTAAAAATTTTTATGCCTTTATCTCCTTACTGTGGCTGATCAAGACAAAGAGTTATTCCAGCAAGGCTGTAAACAATAGTAAATACCATGCTATGATACAAATATACAGGTACATCTATTAAAAACAGCTTTACCCAAGAGACAAGGAAGCTACTAAGCAGTTGCAGGGGTGAACAAACAAAGCACAGCAATCAGCATGGTTATACTGAATAAAGCATCAAAATTACTTTCAAATACAACCAGGGCTTAAACTAAATTACTAGATGATAAGCAGAGACAACAGGATGAAGCTTTTCACTTCTTTGTTCTTAAAATATATGCTTATAGGGAATGAACATTAGGTATATTTAATCAAAACGAGACCAAACTAGAAACTGTTAATACCACTGTGACAACCTGGCATACTTCCAGACTTAATTTACAACATACAGCTTAAGCAGCTTTGCAACAGCTAATACAACCAATATCTGCCACAATAATGAAAACAAAGTAAAAGCTATAAAACCTGAAAATTACAGAAAGGACATAAGATAAATCACATCAGATGTAAACTAAAAAAAAAACCCACCAAAAAACAAAAAAAACCACCCCACAAAACCCCAAAAACCCCACCACACCAAAAACAAGAGAAACAGCAGCATTCTGGAAAGTAAAGCAAGCATCACATGTAGTTAGAAAAAATATGCTTCTCGCAGGGGAAAAAAAAACCCACAACACTGCTGCTAAATATATACAGTTACACAAAACAGTTCACTAACATCTGCTGAATAAACAGTGAAAATACCAATTCTCAAACACATACAGATGACTCCATGTGAGCCCTTGCAATCCATGCTGGGAAAATGTAAGAAATTACTGTTTTCACAGTAAGGTTGGCAGAAATGAGCGAGAACCACATCCACAGTCACAGCAGTTCACAGACCACCCTAATAAGTGAAACTATAAATCACTGGCAGTTTTATCAATATGCCAAGCTGTGAACTGCAGTGATTGACAGACTGGCTCACATTCACTTTTTTTGACCTGGTTACTCTCTGGTAGAAAGGCAAAAAGGTAACTGCTTCTGAAATCACACAACCATGAGTTGCCAGAACATGTAACCAAGTAATTCCCTACCATTCATTCTGTTGGGGCTGTGAAAACAGTTCATGTATCTAAAATCCAAAGCACTACAAAGGCCTCAACTCAAATGTCAAATTGACAGCCTCTATCTGAAACAAATTCCGGGGGGGGGGCGGGGGGGGGGGACGGAGACGGAGGGAGGACGAACACGACACACCACAATACAGTACCTGTCATAAGTAGAACTCCTACTAACAATAGGAAAAGCTAAGTGTGTGCTTTCTGTGTTGGGAAGCAGAACACAACTTTTGATAAGTGATAAAGTCTCCTATATAAGTCTGTTGCTGAATGCTGAAAAGCTCCCTTTGTCCAGCATGAAACTACAGAGGCTCATCATAGACCTAAAAGAAATACTGTTTGTCAACAATCTGAATACCTGCTGGTTTCAACAGATTTTGAAAATACTACTTGCATTAGCTAAACTGAGAGCAAAACAGAGGTAATGAACAGGATAGCCAAGATCATCTCTAAAAAACAGCCAGCAGTGAGATAAGAGACCTTTAAGCAGCAATAAAGAATGGGAAAAATCCACCAAGTTGAGTCATGAGAAAACATTATAACCTGTGGTAGCAGAATAAGAGACAGGACAAGTGGCGAAGTAATAACAAGATGCCAAACAACCTTATCAGAGACAAAGAAGCAGCTCTCTGATCACTTGAGTGGTTCTGCTCAAATTATAGTCCATGGCTTTTGACATGAGACAGAGATGGAAAGTAAAGACCTTCAAGAAAAGAGTAGCCTCAGCAGTATACTGTGAAGAAATGCACAGGCAAGTCACAACCCTGCTGCCTTGTCAGTCAGAGCAGAGTAGGCAAGTGCATTTCCCACAAAGACACAGATGCACAGAAAACTGGCGATTACTGTTAGTGCAGTTTATTAATTGCCCTCTAGAACTGGCAAACATGGCAGAAACACTCAGAATTCAAATCTTTTAAGGACAAATAACTAGAGAAGGGAGGGGCCGTATGAGATTGGAGAAGAACTGTACAGAAGCCTCTTCATCAGAAGTATCCAATTATTGCAATTCCCCTGCTTCCCAACAGGGGAAAAGAATCTCACAGAAACACTTTAGCTGGAAATAATTAAATGAGACAAGTGTCAGAAGATGGAGCTCAGAAATATATAGCGAAGCTCTTGGGACCTGGAAATAAAATAAGATCTTATTAATTACAAGCTGCTCTTTTGTCTTATATTTACATTAACTCTTACAAAAAGAGGCAGAATCAGATAATATGGTCAGAAAGACAAAAAAAAAACCAACCCCAATTCACTGCTGCTTAAAAGAGAAAGGGAACTAAGGCTGAAGCAGCAAATTAGTAATATCAACTGCAACGGACTCATAAGGATGTGTCTCACAGAAAGGGAAAGGAATTGAAAACAGATCTCAAACTGTAAAAAACACAGAGACACAAAGAGAAAGGCACTAAGGACACCTCAGCCGAGAGAGAGAGAAAAGAGAAAACAAAAGGATCGAAAGATAAAAGGGACCACACGTGACTGTCTCAAGAAAGAAGCAATCCAATCACACCATCAAGAAAAGCAACAGAGACATAACGATGACAATAACTTGACTGTTACTCCTTCTCCAAGTTCTGTGGAAGAAAGGAAGCAGAAAGTCTAGATGCTATATTAGGACAAATTATTAGACAAGATGCAAGAATTAGTTGAAGCAGGAGGGAGCACACCAGAGGACTGAACTACAGTTGGTCAGGACACAGTAAAAGAAAGTGTGCTTAAATTTGATGGCGCTGTACATGGAAAGAAGAGCAGTTAGGACAACTGGAATGGAATGTAGAAAATCTATATTCAATTACTACCATTACAAACACTTTTCATAGGTTTGTGAAACACCAAGACGTCATGAAAATAGGGCTCAACTACTACAGACATAAGGTTAAGGTTTCTTGTGAGTGGGAATACAGGAAAGAAGGAGGCAGTGTCAGAGGGTGAACAAATCTGATGCTCTGTATGCAAGATAACAGTATTTTTAATATTTGAAACAATCAAAGTAAGGCAACATTTTTTCAATACTGAAGTTACTTACGCCCTCCTCTGAGACACCAAGTCATTTTTCTAAATATATTTCTACAGTTAGAAACATATACTTAACTCATATTTTAGTAAATATCTGAACAACTTGCCTTGTCTCTGTGAGTCAGCTGTTGACTAATAACATCTTCACAAATGCTAGAAGATGGAACAAGGTTGTGCAGCTGGTAGAAGAGCTCCACACTCTTCTGATGATGCTGTGGAGTTCCATCACCCAACTGGTCCCAAAGAGTTAAAGCTATATGCTTTGTACATGAAAATAAAAGTTGCAAGAGAGACAAGTGAGTAAGTATCATGCCTTGTTTTGCTCTTGACTACGTTGAGCTCTATACAGTTGAAACACTGCAATAACTTACTACATAAAAATTCCTGTTAGGACTCAGGACTCACAGGCACCTCCAGAAAACAGTTGCATTAAAATATAATTAACTATGTAATATACCCTGTTGCTGATTATCTTTAGTAGATAATTTCTTACATAAATTACACAAATGCAGAGATTGTGGTTTACCAGAGTCCTACACTATGCATGTCTCAGTTTCACACCTTTGCTAATTAATGATACTATTAAATCAGGTTTTATCTACAATTTAAAAACATACATTCAAACAATGATTTTCACCCAAGCAGTCAGTAAGACAATCACAGAGGGAAAGCTTACTATGTGTTTTCATTTAGAGTCTAACACAGGTTATTACAACTGTTATCAAAATACTCAGCAAGAAAATTATGTTTACTACACCAAGGATGATAAAGCGGCCAAGACTGTCAGTCTTCACCAGCCAGAAAAAGAAGTCTAAAGAAAACATCAATGAGATACTGCATTGTACCTTGAAGAAATCTGTCTTTTCAGCCATGTATCTCAGATTGCCTTGAGTAAGAGGAGGTCTGATGACCACAGCCACTCTTCCCTGGTTAGGGCTAAGAGGTTGAGCAGTTTCCACACTGTTCAGATTTTCTCCAGTGACGAGAGCAACTGATTGAGTCAATCCAACCAAGTCCATCACAAGGGAAATAGTAACACCCTGAACACTGAAATCACTTGCTTGCTTGCAAGCATTCATTAAAGTCTGTAGCCACAGTGGAGGCTGTACTTGTTCACAGTCTGAAATATATAAAATCACAGATGATACATTCATTTAACAACTTCAAGTGTTATGAATTTTTCCTCTTATAGCCCATTACTATACGTACAATTGTCCTTTGTTGTCCATATTTCAATCTGCCCGTTGTACAGGTTTAGGAAAATGTAATGTATGCAGGAGAAAGATACTTCTTGATGTATCTCTATCTTTTAAATAACCTGATTAAGAACGCAATACACTGTATCACTTCAAACATTTAGTAACCAATAATAAATAGGAAAATTTGAACAAGGAAGAGAAAAATAAATTTTATGGAATTGCATCCAGATGATTTCATGTTTTTGACAAAACTGGTCTTCTAGGAGTTTCCACATCCTTTCATTCACTTTCTCCCTTCAGGAAATTCTTGACCAGCAATCAAGTCTTAACATTGCAGTTTGTAATCCAGAATAACTCTGTAGTATTTTTTATATATATAAAAATATTATATATATTTTATATTATATAGGTATTACAAAATATATACATACAGATTTATTTATTTTTATATATGTAAACTAAGTTTAAACTAACAAAAATATAGAGATTTTCCTGGCAACACTTTAAAAGTAAAAGTACTTGTGAAAATTGACGGTTTAGGTGGTAGAAACTTGATCCTATTAACTCATACTCTGCTTTCACTATAGGCGATTATTTTCCTGTTCTTACCATCCCCTGACCTAATGCCACACACTGGCCTGATAATGCAAGTGTTTTTCTCTGACGTTCACACTCAACTCTCAAAGCAAATAACGCACCCTTCTATTTTACAGGTACCAAAGTAATTTTGCTTAAAACTTCAAAAGGAGTCTATTGGTCACGTTCCTAAAATAGGCAAATGCTTCTAGAATCAGACACAAGTGAAGAAGTGTTTTTTAATAGAAACACAGCATCTATTTAGAATTAAGAGAAGGAAGATGCACTTTCTAATTCATATCCACAATAGTTAATTTTGCAATGTAAATTAGAGCCTAAATATACCTTACAATTCCACATAATGTTCTAGAGTTTACATATATAAACATTATTCTGAGCTTGACTCAGTTCCCTTTTTAATTTCTTCAATTAAAAATAGCACTCATTTATCTGAGAAATTAAGCATACAGCAAAATTTAAGCACAATTATGTTCTATCAATATCAGATTAATTTGGCTCCTTCAAATAAACTGACTTATGACTCTTGCCATTGATTAGAGGCAATTGAGTCACATCACTAATGCAACCCATCACAAACATGTTCCAAATTTAGGAACCCTTCAATAAAAACAGCCTCTTCTGCAGTAGGAAAACATATCAATAGATGAAGAAAAGGCTGATGCGTTTAGGGTGGTAGGGCACTGGAACAGGTTGCCCAGAAAGGTTGTGGAGGCCCCATCCCTGGAGGTGTTCAAGGCCAGGCTGGACGTGGCCTTGGGCAACCTGGTCTAGTGGGAGTTGTCCCTGCCTATGGCAGGGGGATTGGACTAGATGATCTTCAAGGTCCTTTCCAACCTAAACTATTCTATGAATTATGGTAACTACCTTCTCCCATTCTCCATTCTCTGTTCCACCAGCATTCCCTGTTACAGGAAGCAGGACTCCTGGGACAGCTATGCAGCCCCATTCCCATCACTATTACTGTCTGCCCTGCCATTCCGTACAACAGATGTAAACATCTGAAACAAAATTCTTCCCCTTGATTCCAACCACTTATAATTTATGCTTAGTCCTCAAAGTCACACTATTTAATAGACTGCAAATGCAGCATCACAAATGGGAAAGTTCAGATGATGAAAGAACAACGCAAAACCAAAACATTTCACAAAGTGAAAAGGACTCCTAGAATCACTGCCTTCATGTGAGGCACATATTACTCAAACTCTAACAGGCTTTCTGCTTTAGAGTAGGTAGCACTCCTTTAGCATTGTATTACCCTTAATTAATAAACAGCTGTAACCAAATTGCCTTCAACTAACATAAATATTTGATACCTCTGGACCTCATAAAGTCAGACATGCCCTGCTCCTGGCTGTATAGTGAAGTCATACACAACACATCATAAAGAATACAGGAATAGAAGAAGCAGTCATGTTAAATTAACATGCTTGTTTCCAAAAGCCAAAAAACTATTCGTCTCCAAGCAGTGCCCACTGCTTAGCCTTTAATAGATTTTGAAAGTTGTGGATAAGAACAAAAAAGCTTCAACCATGAAGTTCCCTAGAAAAAATAAAAATTACAGAGGACAACTGTGACAGCAGTCAAAATTATTGTAACTATTTCTTGCATGCTCCAAGTATATCCAGCATGATACCATTTTAAGGCAGCAACTCTCAAGCTACAGATCAGAAGTGGAACCAAAATTGAAGACTTTACAAACCTTAAAAAGGATTGTCTATCTAAAATGTCACATTTTACAGTAATACGCAGCTGTCAACATTTTAATCACATTTCTGTATTTGAATGTTCACCTACCTGTGAACACATTCACACTTCACAAACCCCACCATTTTTATTTTCTTTTCTAATGCAACTGTAGCTAGAAGAATTGTTTGCAAGAACTGTTCCTTTAATAGTAGCAAAGTAAAATTAATTAATTTCCTATCTGGTATGATTTATATTGGACAGAAGCTTATAATTTCCGTGTATTGCACAAAGTGATCAATGTGCACATCAATCCAAAATTGCTAAAATGAAGCTAAAAACATAGCTGATGACAGCTGTGGCTATTACAAAATATGACAAAGAAAAAATTGTAGATCCATACAGTAAAGAGGAACATCTGAAAATCTAGACTCTACCCTCAGGCTTTAGTTTTATATTTGTTACCCAAAAATTAATTAGTGTCAAAACCCATGCCAGCAATATTCTTAAAATCCCTGAAAAAATAGGTTTTTTTCCAAAAAGCAAACCAATTGATATAGAAGGAAACTTACATTTCTGAAAGGAACAGCAAACAGTAATACACACAAAGCATGAATACTATTATTTTATTTGGGTGGTGGTGGGGGGGAAATTAACAGCAAAGAACGAAGAGTGCAACTTACCAACTTCAGGCTTCCCGGGATGTAATTCTGAAGTACGGTTTCCTTCAGCAATGTAAACGGGAAAGCTGGAACATTCAAGATACAGCTGACAAGCAGCAATAAAGGCAGGAAGGTATTCTTTCGGTGTTTTTTTCTTGTTTGTTTTCTTCACCTTAACATCAACTTGTGGTTCTCTGTCCCATTTTGTGGTCTGTCCTTGCTCTCTAGTGGGGTCTACTGGAAGCTCTGCCCCTAAGGGCTGAGACAAGGAATTATTCTGAATGATATATAGGTTGATAAATCTGGTTAAAAACTGCTGGACATACTCCAAACAGCACTGCATTGCAGTCTTTTGGATCGTTTTCCCACTTCGAGTTGCTGTCCCCTGTGTCATTATGGAAGGAGGCTGCACAATGGTTTCCTCAGATCCCACAGTTGAGGCTGTCTCAGTCTCTGAGGATGTGCTACCAATAATAGGAATGCCAGGCGCACTGTGACCTTCATTCAGTGCTCGATCAATGTCATCAGTTGTATCTGCCTGGTATTGTACAAACTCAGTGAATCCACTTTCCGATGATCGACTGCTTGGAGGATTTTCACCATCTTCAAATACATCATTAGGATTTTCAAGTGAAACTGATGGCACCTGAGTGAGATAAAAGTTTAATGATTGTTCAAAATAGGTTAATTAAGTACTAGTGAGAAAATATTTATTTGCTTTTCCTTGAAAGCAACAATTTTATGCCACAGTTTTAAATCTATTCACATAAATACATTTTATGCAAAATGATGTTTGGTGTTTCAGTAAGCTTGCCAGACCAAGCTAACTATAAAAAAAACCCCATTGCTTATCAAGTAAAATACTTCAAATATTATTGCTTTTAACATTTTATTCATATAATAATCATGTCTATTTTTATTTCAGAATGCTGAAATTCATAGGTACAGGTATTATTAATTTATACAGCATCATAAACCAAAATATTCATACATCAAAGAAAACCCCTCAGTTTCAGCAGGAAGCAGGACACTGAAATATGTTGGTTATGGTCACTTTAGCTAGCAAGATTCTTTTAATACTTTAGATTTTAGCATGTTCTACAAAAGGACAAGATATTTATCTGTTAATCAGAAACTGGTGCAGTCATAAAGGAGTAAAAAATGCCTGCAGGCAAAGGAGACAAAAAGATGTCAGCCAAGAAGAATGGGAAGACTTGAGAGATTTGGATAAAGTATAGAATTCTCTGATCATGCTTTTGAAGTTCCCACTGTAGAAGTACATAATCACATTAGATATTAAATTATTTTAACCTAATAGTTGTCTAGATATATTACTGATAGAAGAACCACAACTATTAAAGTTTTGTCTCATTAGGAAGGCAGGATCAGTGTCATTTAACATTACAACCATAAGTTGTCAAAACACCTTAAAAAGAGTGAACTGTGGAGCTGTAAATGAAGAATAAAATCTTTCATAACCTAAAAAACATTTTTCCCACTTCCACATTTATACTAACAAAGCCAGCTCAATTTGTCAATAAAATTTATGTTCTTTGACTTAAGAGCTTGTCTGTTAAACGTGGATGGAATCTTAATTCATAGCTGTATATATGGTACAACTTTAAATAATTAGCATCTTTCTTTTTATAGACCAATCCCAAGATTTGGAAGTTGGGGACATCTTTCAAATATAAAATTATAATTACATAAGAAGAAATAAACTTTAATTTAAAAACTACTAACCATTTGCAACTAGAATGAAAAAAAAAATCACCTCCTAGAAACAAGAAAGAAGGGTTGCCCCAGCAACAACAGTTCTTCATGACTCATTGTGAGCTTTAATTCCTCATCAGTTCAGAATATGCAGAAACCTGACGAATGATTTCTACTCAAAAAGAACCCACAGTGGTTTTCTGGGCTGCTCTAACCCCTTATAGCCTTGTTCGTAACTGGTAGCACAGTCTCTGCTTCCTGGTGAGAATATGAGGTGAATAGAGATACAACTTGAACAGAAACACATGGATCAGTGGAAGTAAATGCAGGTAAAGAACATGTCCACATACTTTTCATCTAGCTATCTTGCCAGCGATGGCACATGATGCCCGAGATCCAACAGGCCCAGAAGTTGCCTTGTTGTCTGACATCCTAATCACTAGCTGTATTAAATACAGAATTTGAGCATAATCTAAAAATCTGAATAATTTTTTCATGAATAATAAAAACCAGAGATTTCATTATATATGGTAAATTACATCTTGCTCTACCAGAGATGGAGTAAGAATGAAAATTTGTTTGAGATAGCTTTCACTGTCTCCTGTGTTAATATGTACTAAAAATCTTGGAAAGACATAAAGGGTGACCCTGTATTATAAAAGAGATCAGAAACTTGGTAATTAATTTCACTCTCTCTCTTAACAGAAGCCATGGCTACATATAAGTCTGTTGTAATTGAACGATAGAGGCCATTGAAGGTTCAAAGGGCAACATCATTCAATTAAAACAGGCTTTTTTTTAAAAAAAAAAAGGCAGAAGAACAAAACCAGGCAGGTATCAGCTGGCTAGGAAGAATAAGATTAGGATCCTGATAAAAAGATGTTGGAGTCCTACTGGACAATGTGAACACAAGCCAGCAGTGGACCCTTCCAATGAAGAAGGCTAATCAAAAGAAAAGTATAGCCAGCAAGTCAAGGGAAGTGATCAGGCCCCTCTGCTCAGCAGTTTTAAGACCACATCTGGAATACTGTGCCCAAGTTTGCACTCATTAGTACAAAACAAACATTGATGGACTGAGTAAGTCCAGTGGAGGGCCACCACAGGAGCACCTGACATAGAAGGAAAACTCAGAGTTGGATTTGCTTAGTCTTAAGAAAAAGAATGCTAAGAGTTGTAGAGGGTGAGAAGGTGTCTTTATTGCTGCCTGTGACTTCCCATTAGGTAGCTGAAAAGATGGAGGCGTGCTCAGAAATCCACAGTGAAAGAACAAGAGGCAACAAACACAAGCTGCAACAGTAGAAATTCTGATTAAATAATACAGTGCAAACAAACAAGCTGTACAGAGAAGTTGTGGAATCTTCATCCTTGGAGATATTCAAAACTAAGCTGGATATGATCCTGAGTGATCTGACCTAGCTTTAAATTTCAAGCTTTGAAATCAGCCCTGCTTTGAGCAGTGACCTGCAACTGTCACTTTCAAACTAAATTATTCTATGATGTTCCTCTAGTTTCTTCAGCTGGAGAACAAGGATTTCGGGGCACGTCACTTAATGTACCGTACAGCGCCATGGTTGAGTAGACCAAACTAGATGATGTTAAAAGAGAAAGAGAAAGAGCTGCTGGCTTGTTTGTTTCTTCTATTTCTTTATTAAATGAGTCTAAGAACTTAACATTGACAGTAAAATAACTGATGGGTGTTTATCTGATGTACATAAATTGAGTGAGAGGAGAATTTACATATGCCTGATACGTAACCAAAATGGAGAATTCTTTTGAGTCCAGTTATTCTACATTATCAGACTACTGAAGTGCATTACAACTTCAAGCCTTTGTTGATTACTTCATTCTTAGGCCCTGATTCTGAAGTGATTTACACATTTACAATATTAAATCTAGATAAAAAGCCTTATGAATCAAGGCCTTTTACCACAATGAAGTGTACAATTATAATTTCTTTTGATGATCCAGGTTTCACACATATTGTTGTATATTAAATTAAGTCAAATCAAAGACTTGTAGGTGGTTCAGCACAGACTTAGCCTTCTTTTCCTTTTTACACAGTACTACAAAACATAATCAGTTACCTTTTTATTTTCCCATTCTTTGATGGAGCTGCTGTGTCCGCTAGGAAGCTGCAGGATACCATCTGTACCAGCAGCTAGCAATGGAGGTTGAACCTTACTAAGGATCTTTGAGCAGAGTCTGAGAGAATCAGTAAGCTCGGACAAGTGCAAAGTATGAAGATGGCTCGTCAATGCAGAAATCATCCTGAGCAACAGCTGAGGCAAGTGTTCTGTCTGTATTTCAATGTAAGTCTCCTAACAAAGTAAAAGTAAAACTCATTAATTGTAATACTAAATTCAGCCTGAAAGTTATCTTCTATAACAGTGGTACCTATCATTTGCTTAACTGTGTTCTAAACATATGGAACATGGAAAAAGGAAAATTAATATCTTAATATCCAAGAAATACATGCTTTAAAGTTTACAAAATTAACTTTACAGTTGGATAACCAATAAACAGAAATCTATTTAGCTCTTTTGCAGAATTTTACATCTTGTTCATTACAGAACAAACGCATTACAAAAGATAACAATGAGGCTACAGAATGCTACTACTATTATTTTAATAACCTTAATATAAAAGTTTAAGAATGAAAGATAAACAAATTATTAAAAACTAAAGGGAAAACAGGCTGATTGCCATACCTGACACAGCACTCTCATACTTCTAGTAGGCTTTGAAATGAGAAAGCAAAGAATTGAGGAAAGACAGGTATAGAAAAAACAGTTCCAACAGTTTTTGCTACATTAAGCAATGCCAACAGAAAGAGAAGATACATCATATCATGACATTTAAAAGAGCTTAAAAGAAAGTTGCACATCTCAACTAGCATATCAAACTACAAAAGATTATACTTGTAACATATACAGTGTAGTCTTAGAGAAAAGAAATCAAGGTCAGACAAAAATTTTCAGGTATAAGCATCACAAAAACCACTTTGGTTATATCCAACCAGTCTATCAAGAATCATATAACGAACCCAAAACTTCTTCTAAAGGTGTCCATCAATTTATGGGAATATATTTTCAGGAAAAACAATTAATAAAGCAGATACAGTTTTTCTGTAGACTATAAATATACAGAATCCCAGTATTAGCAACAAATAAAGCAATTCTTACCAAAGAAACTATATCCAACAAAAAATCCACTAACAAGCAGAAATTTGTCAGGGGTAACTCAGATTGCTCACTACCACCTCCAGGCCCAGTTTGAAGTCTGGCATGTAATGTCCTCCTGCAAAATTCAAATACGGTTTCACAACATTTTTTCCCCTCACCCTTACATTGACCGTGTTTCTGTAACTTAATACAAAACTGTACACATCAGGGGAAAATCTCTACAAACAAGTAAGCAACCTCTCATTTTACTGTTAAGCAACTCATTTGGCCGCATGTCATGTTTTCAGAAAAAGCAGCACCCAGCCTTTCACTGTAAACCAGTCTTCATTCACAAAATAGGAAATTCAGGCTACAGAAAATGGCATTTGTGACTCCGTTATATACAGCAATATTTATTAGTATGAGCGTGGGCACCAATAATGGAATTAAGGGATAGTGTTACTGGAAGCACAGTAATTTGGAAGAGATCTAAACCCAAGGCATTAAGCACTTAAAGACAACCAAAAGTGACATAAAAGGCCTGTGAAGCTTTAAAGCTGTGTAAGAGGAAAACAAAATAAGCTCTTCTAAATGTTCGCTTTAACTTCAGCTGACCGCATTGTTTTACTATTGACAAGAATTCATAAGCTGATGAGTTTTACTGCTCAGTGAAGTAAGACAGAACACAAATTCCCTTGTGAAATTATGTTGCAATCTGACAACCTTATAAGCAAAGGATATGAACAAAGGAATAATATGTCATTTCTCCAATTCATTTATTCTGCTGTGGGGGGTGGTGAGGGCAGTTTTACATTTTCAGCAATAGTTAGTTATGCTAATCCTTTCCCTCTGTTTTGGAAGGGTTCATGAACATATATGCCAGGACTGAAAAAATGCTTTATTTGAAATAAAAAAGCATTACAGAAACCAAATCTGAAACAGTGACAGTAAGTATTTATCAAAAGATTTAAAAATATTTTAAAAATCATATTTAAATTGCATTCTGTCAGTAACCTACATTTGAAAAGTAGCACCCTAGTTAACCTATGCCTCCATTGGGTTACTGTATCTCTCTAACAACAGATAACTGCGTTCATAAAACTAGCAACCTGTTTTACAGTTCTGCGAAATGACTTTGTTTAAGTCATAATACAAACTCTTTTTCACATTCTATGCTCCCATCCAGGAAGTTTTACCATTTCAGAAATCACTCACAGGTTTGTTAAACTGTAATACCTCATAAAAGATGACTTGAGTTCAACTTGCTGAGCCCCTTATCAAACATAGCTTTGAGAGAAGGCTCAATAGCAGCAAGTGATACTTAGATAGAAGAACACACTAGACAAAAAATCTTATTTTTAATTTTTAGTGGGGGAAAATTATTAGAAAAAGCCTAAGAAATTCAGAAGGATATCTATATCACTTTAAAAGTAATAACTGTGATTTAACAATCAGACTAGATGATATAAAGATAACTTAAATTCACGGTTTGAAATCAACTGCTTATGTTTTCACTTAATGGTGTATCTTTTTAAACAGGAAGACAATAACTTACATAACACAGCAGCTCCTGTAGGAAATAAACATTCTCTAGATTCCATTCATTTATTAATAAGGCAATTTGGTATCCATGCTTACAGTAGCATCTACTTGTACATAGAGAAATCCTCATCCGCTTGTTAGTTGGTTGTAGACTGCTTTTTTACTTTAGCAGTTCAGTCCAATACACAAAAATTAAGTCACAGACATGTTGGAAGGGATTTCGTCTAGTCCAACCTCTCACACTGAGCAGACTGCTAACAACACTAGATAAATTCATATGCAGTTTTGTCTAGCAGAGCCCTGGAAATCTCCCAAAGAAGCTCCACAGCCTTCCTGGGAACCTGTTCCACTGTTCCTAGCAAAGCTTTCCCAAAAGTCCAACCTGAACCCCTGAGCCAACAGTTGTTGTTGCTGTCCCTTGTCTTACCATCAGCCATTACCAAAAGTATGGCTTCATCAACTTTTGTAAATGGCCTTCAGGAAGTCATAGGCTGCTATTCGTGTCCCCTCTTTGCCAAGCTAAAGCAAACTCACCTACTTCAACCTCCCAGAAAGCCTCCTATGACTCTGACCATGTTAGCAGTCCTCCACTAGAGTCTCTTCAGTTTCTCAACACTCATCCTCAAGCGGGGTGCCCAAAGCTGGACACGATATTCCACATGTGACCTTAGAAACACTAAGTAAAAGGAAAAATAACTTCCTTTCACCTGCTGACCATACTCCCCCTAATGTAGCCTAAGACAGTTTACTTATGACAGCACGCTGTTGGCTCATAGACAACTTAATGTCCAAATATAGTGTCCAAATACATTATGAACCTATTCCATAAGTAACAAAAAAAAGTCTACAAATTTCATTTGAAATCTCTACATCATCTATCCCTTGCCACAGCAATAACCCCCAGTCTCCTGTGGTCCCTTGGTCCCCCTCCCTCCTGTTAATATTTTCAGTTCTCCCTTATTTACTATGTCACTGCCATAGCCCCTTGCCATGTCCAGGATTCTCACACTTTTTCTTCCCTAAAAGAGCGGGGCAAAAGATAACACATTCCACAAGTCACTCTTGGTAAAGCTGACGGGTTTGCTAGACACCCAATGAGTAATGCTGTACTGGACAGACAGAACAAAACAAACTAGCTTTGAGATCACTCTGGAGTCTTCCCTTCAGCAGAGGCGCTAATCACGAAATCACGGAATTTTCAGAGTTGGGAGGGACCTCTAGAGATCATCTAGTCCAACTCCCCTGCCAAAGCAGGATTGCCTAGAGCACATTACTCAGGACTGCATCCAGGCGGGTCTTGAAAATCTCCAGAGAAGGGGACTCCACAACCTCCCTGGGCAGCCTGTTCCAGTGCTCTGTCACCCGAACCATAAAGAAGTTTTTCCGTATATTTGAACGGAACCTCCTATGTTGCAACTTGTGCCCATTGCCCCTCGTCCCGTCATTGGGAACCACGAAAAAGAGTCTGGCTCCACCCTCCTTCAACCCACCCTTTAGATACTTGTATGCCTTAATAAGGTCTGCCCTCAGCCTTCTCTTCTCCAGGCTAAAGTGTCCCAGCTCTCTCAGCCTTTCCTCACAAGGGAGATGCTAATTCTGTCTATTGATTTTACCCAGACACTGAGCTTGTGAGAACTCACGTTGCTGAGACCACCAATAACATCTGATTGAAATTGGCCAAAAGATCAAAGTTAGAGGGATGGGGAAGAGAGAGACTTACAGACTAAATGATCACATTAGAATAACTTCTTTGAAGGAAAAAAGCCTATAAAACAAAAGTCAACTTCAAGTTTACACATACAGAGATTAAGTATCATAACCTACCTACAACATTCTTCAAACCAACGAGCAATGTAATCCCACATATAATAAGGCTCAAAGGAATTAAAGAGAAGATTGGCAGTTTTAATCAATTCTGCTGTTTTCTTGTTTTCTCTCAGTTTGCTGAAAAAAATGAAAAGAACATTTTATATTTTTTATACTTAATTTTGAAGTTATGTGACTACACCTCACCATGAGTTTACCCATTGCCAGTTAACACTGACAAATTATCCTCCCCTCATCCCTACAGTGGTTGTTGCTCTAGGGCTCAGTATATTGGCAGGCTCCTCATATCAACATCTTAGCAGAGTTCCTAGGTTTCTCCTCTATCCTTTCTTTAGTATTTGTCTTCGAACAACATTTTTAATAGATCTGTTTTCCCATGATCATTCCTACAGTTTTTTCTCCCCCTGAGCTTTTAACTTCCCTCTTCTCTCCACCTTTTAAGATATTCAACTCAAAATCTTGAAACTCTTTATCCCCCACTCTAGCTGTCTTATAGCACTCTTCATTTTTACTTTACAAGAAAGCTCATCAGTCCACTTTTTTTTTTTTTTAAGAACAAAGATGTAAAGAATGCCACTACTAATCTATACCATTGACATACTGACTTCCAGCCGTATCAAGCAAGCATTTTTGTCATGGATAAAGAATAAAACATATGCCAAATATTTTTTAAAAAATAAAAATAATAAAGCTTCCATTGAACACAGAAGTTGCAATTAATGTCAATGGATCCTGTACCATGAAGAAACCAGATCACAGTCCCATGGGCTTCACAGTCATGGTTTCAGCAACAAAAAGATATATTATTTAATACAAAACACATTCTACTCATTATTCACCTGCTTAGCTGTGTGTGATCTTTGTTGAAGGAAGGTTCTGCTTGAAGCTCCAGTTCTGCTTTGCACTGTGTATATAATGTTCGAAACACTTCAATCAATACATCCTCTAGGATGGCAGGGCCTAGGGAGAAATGCCAGCAATCACAGTCTTATGCATCATAGCACTGCTAACAGTCCACATCTGAAAACTATCCAAATCATTAGCTAGCTTTGTTCACTGAAACCATAAAATTCCTTCTGTTCAACTTCTTAAACTACCTCAATTTCAGAACCTCAATTTTTGCATTCCAGAAACACACAGGCAACTGTAATGCCTGGGAGTAAACAAACCACAAGTGGAGTTCTTTTTCCATACAATGTATGTACAATGACGGCTGGATACAAACACATCCAGTTCAAAAGCTAAGCAGTCACGTCAGTATAGCCCATGTTCGAGCCAACACACCCTCTTTGAGGGATTATTAGTACAGCTCAGTAACATGTGACTACATGGATTCCTGGTCTAAGATAGCTTTCAACCAAACAGTTTCAAATGCCCACCCATAAGCTAGCTGATGCCGCTATCATACAGAAAATATACTCAAATATTTAAATGCAAATAAAAGGTAAAATATTTTGAGCATCTTATTTCCTTTTAATTTGAGGCAGGTTTTATTTAATTCTGGATATAGTCTGCAGGATACTTTTTGAAATGGTGCCTCCTTCAGATTTGAGCTAAACATCGAGTTTGAAGAAAAAAAAAAACACAACTTATTTTGAAAGGAGTTCACAAAGTGATGCTGCTTGAAACATCCTTTGCTTTTTCATGCTTTCTCCTAGCCTCATTGAGCTGTCTTGCTGAGTTAAGCGGAAATCCTATTAGCTTCTTCTATCTCAGTTTGCTAAAGGAATCCTCATAGCTCTGCTTACTTCATGAAATCTTAACATACACATTGCCTCTGAAAATTTAAACTGACCCCCAGAAATCACTAATTATCAGGAAGACGACAAATTCTTGTCAGGTATTTTGTTCTTTGAGGTCTCTTAACCACTTCCTTTCAAGTTGTACTCTTTAATTGTTGTATTTTAACACCTTTATTATCCTGCCCCCAGATCTTACGATAGACTTCAAAAATTATTTTGATCTTTTCAGTCACCTCCAAAACTGTTATTCCAAAGAAAAAGGCAAGATATCCACCACTTCATTGCAGTAAATACTTTTGCCTCATCTACTTTTGTCCCACAGTCCTCTGCATTCACCTTCCAAAAAGTGCATTTAAACACTTTAAACAGGGAAAAGGAACATTAAAAATAAAAAAGAAAACCAAAACCAAAACCCAACCAAACCACCCACAAAAAAAACCCCAACCCAAAATACTTGCTTCCTCTGGATAAATTCTTCTGAAAAAAACCCAACTGTTTTCTTGTTAATATCTCTCATCTCTGTCTGTATATTAGAAGAAAGAATAGATTATTCCCAAAAGCAACAGCTGAGATTTAAAATAGTGAAAGTCACTATTTGATTAGAGAAATGGAAAAGATCCAATCTGCAGTTCTTCCAAGACAGTCAGTTCTCTCTATGACTTTAACTCACTATTTCCCATGTTGAAAGTAGAAGAAATTGCATTTGGTAAATGGTAAATCTAATGAATACACTAAATTATTAGCTTGGAAGAGCTAAGAAATACAGCTAACCTGCCAGTACTAAGAATATAGCTTTTACAATTTGACCAACAAGAGAGAAAAATTCTCAAAGCAAAACCACGTAAAACAAGTTCCAGACTAGAAGAAATAGGAAGTGATATGAAAATTACCTAGTTCAGGCTTATCCAGCAAACTGATAAGAATACGAAAAGGCTTTAAGTCTTGCATTAACGTGCTTTCTTCTCCATGCCCATTAACTTGTAATATTCCAACCATTGCCTGCAAAGAGCAAAAGCGTATCATGAAAACAAAAACAAAACCAAAAAAACAGTTTTTGAAAGAGAGATGCAATAAAAGCTTCATATAAAGGGAAAAGTCTCAGTACTGGAGACCACTGTTTCATCTCACTGCAGTCCAGCCTTCCAGTACCTAAAGGGGGCCTACAGGAGAGATGGCCTACAAGAGGGACTCTATCAGGGAGTATAGTGATGAGGGCTAACAGTTTTAAACTGAAAGAGGGTAGATTTCAATTAGATATTAAGAGAAAAGTCTTTACTGCAAGTGTGGTGAGACACTGGAACAGGTTGCCCAGAGAAGTTGTGGCTACCCCATCTCTGGAAGTGTTCAAGGCGAGGTTGGATGGGGCTTTGAGCAACCTGGTCTAGTGGAAGGTGTCCCTGCCCATGGCAGGGGGGTTGGAACTAGATGATCTTTAAGGTCCCTTCCAACCCAAACCATTCTATGATTCTATGATGATTCTCTCAACTTTGTCTATAACAATATTTCTGTGGAACAGAACTTAGTAACTTGTATATACTTAAAATCAAAACAAAATATTATAAACAGATACCAACTCAATATTTCATAAGAATAAAAGAGAAGACATGAAAAGTGATGAAGAAATTGTTTGAGAATGTAAGGCATGTAGATATTAAGGGCTTAATAAACTTCCATCTAGGATATAACCACCTATGCAGCAGAAAACTTTCTTGACTAAGTATACTAGATAGCAATGAGAACTTCAAAACAAATAGAAAAACTGAGTTTCTATGCTGAAGTAGTTTAGGGAACGAGCTGCAGAATTAAAGAAAGCCCAATGAAACTGCCACAGATTTGCTTAGTTTTCTCTGTGTGGCTGGCTTTGCTGTCCGAGTTGAAACTAGTTTCTTTTACAGCTTCTAAAAAAGGAGGACAAAGAAGAGAAAGAAGAGAGATGAGAAAGAAGAGAGACAGGAAAACAGTTTCAACCTTGCTATCTGCTATAAACCAAGTATTATCAGCCAGTATCCTGAAAGAAAAATCTTCTGTACTTGAATATACCTTTAGAAGGTCAGAATTTTCAGTACATTGTATCAATGAATAAGATGGTGGTGGACTGGATAAAAGAACACACAAAGAGACTGCCAGGGAAGAAGGCAGAAAGGAGCAATGCTTTTGAAATCTTTCAAAAGACAGCAGATGGATTTAGATGGTATATGCAATTTGTATTATGTAGAGCCAGCCACTGATTTTAATGTCCATAAAAAATTTTAAAGCAAAAAACAAGCAAATTATCCCCATTACAAAAAAACGACCACTCTCCATTCTCCTGTAGCAGTAGTGCCTGCTACCAAAAAAAAAAAAATAAATCAAATGGACTATATCAACTACGCTGTTGTTAGTCTTTTCAGACATAAAAGCTTTAATGATACTGAATAAGCTAGAAAGATGGACAGATTTAAAAGGAAGACCTATTAACAAATGCCTAAATGGTGCTAAAAGCTCACCATATTTTGTATAGAAGGGACACGCAAACCTGTATCTTATTCAGACCTCTCCTCTATGCTTGGATAATTTCTGAATCATCTGCCATGGGAGGCAGAAGGGTGACAAGAAAAGGGTGAGAAGCACCGATGAGGTCCTTGCTGCACTGGAATTCTGGAGTCTCTTCCTCATCAGTAGAACAGCAGATCTCATTACCTTCAGATAAAACTGAAAGTGCTAGCTCTGTGCTGGCTACCAGCTTTAAGTTGTGATGAGCTAAATAGTCTTGTGTCAGCTACTAATATTGGAATCCCCACTCTCATTCCCATATATAGCACCACAATTCTGACTGAATATCAGAAATATCCTGACCTTATCAATTTGCCTTAATGATAAAGTGTCTTCCTGATTTCAAGATGAGACTCACAGCATCTTGAAAGACATCTATATACTCTAATTACTGTGAGAGAAGGAGCACAGTTCTTGAGGCCAGGTGATCTCAGGTCACTTAGCAAGGCTCTAAAGGTCAAATATTCTGACTGCCAATGGACAGCAGAAAAAACGTTCCCGTTGCCTAGAAGGGAGGAAGACCCTTCTTACTCAGGCCTTCTGAGTACTATCTGATCTATTTTTTCCGATTCCCAAGACACAGAGGAGTTTCCGTATATACAGAAGTAGAAGAGAATTCTTCAGTTCTGTTTTATGAAAGAACAGGCTCCAGTGTGCTCGGCTCATAATCAAATATCTTCCATGTATTTACATTCATTGTGGAAGAGGAGAGAGGGAAATCTAATATTCGTCCTGATCATACTGTTATTCTAAAGAAATACATTATTCCACGTCTTCATTTTTGCACTGAGAAGGTTTTAGCAGAGTAGGACACGATACCACAAAAAGACAGAAATCACACGGTCACATTGAAATGTCAAGTCAAAAGATACAGTAACTTTGATCAGCATCCATTAATGAAGATATATGCCACAATGAAACATCATATAGCTACCTGGACTAACATCTCCTTAGAGAAAGTGTTGAAATAGTAAGTGGCATGCTCCTCAGGATTGCTGTGCCTTGTACTTCTGGGTCCTATAAGGGCACCATTGTTATCAAAACCTTCAAGCAAAGAAAAGACAAGGCAAATAAGTATTTGTCTCTTAATAGAATATTTTGCCAATGTCTTTAAACTAGAAATCAACACACTAGCACTGATAACTTACCGAGATGACGTCCAATTAATGTCGGCAAGAGAAAGATGATTTTATAGAGTTTAATACAGGAAACTAAGTGATACTTCCATGCAAGCAGTTTGCACACAAATTACAAACTTTAGTTTTATGCAACATTATTAACCAAATTACTTCTTGTGCAAAAGAAAAATATTCACAAACATTCTACAAACCACATAGTGCTAGAGTATCTTCAAAAAACCAGTCCCACAAAAGTATTTAAATATTAATGTTATTATGAGAACACAAAATTCAGTATTTTAAATATAAAGAGACGATCATCAAAACACACTGACATGACTAAGGCACTTAGAGGGAATACCAGTCATATTACACAAAATCAATTTTGTTACTCAAAATGACATGAGGGAGATAGACCTTTGTTTTAGACGTTTGTACCTTTTACCAAGTAATTTGTTTATTGTACACAAAAATAGGCTTCAGAAAACCCCCCCAAACAATTAATTAAAAAAATAAAAACAAAAACAAAAAGTGGGTCAGGTTTTCACCCGGTTCCACAGAAGCGTTTTCCACAGTTTTTGTCCTGAAGTGACAAAAACAGAAGGAAAGCCTGAGAAGATGCATGCCCTCCAGCAGCAACTTAAAACAACCACTGTTAACAATGGTTAAGCTAACCTGGATTTAAAGAAACATAACGTGTTTTTTATGTCTCGAGAGTATTACTAGACCACTCCCAGCTATAAAACAATAGGAAGGAATAGCTAACACTGGAAAGAAATAGTGTTACACAGAACATCAGATTCCAGAGAGTACTCCAACACAACTGACCCCCCTCCTCCAATGTTTTATATTAGGAGTAGAGTATCATGATAATATATAAGCAGCACAGTATCAAAAGAAAAACAAGCAAAAAAGCTATATTGCCAGAACGTCTGTCCAAATATATAGCAAATGGAGGCACTAGCTGTTCACAAAACAGGACTAGGAATAGTCACTGTAAAACTATCGTCTGAAGTTATATTATCTTTCAGTGGAGACTATGCTCATGTAATAGCTGTAGAAGAAGGTTCCACAACTAAAAAAGCAGCATGATATTTTAGGCACATAAAATATCTTTTGCAATGACAGCAAAAAGACATATCTAATCCACCAAATGTAGATGGAACATTAGTGCAGTGTTTAATCTGGAAATTATTTTTTCCCTAAATTGAAAAATGTAGGTATGGACGTGACAGTGCATTTCACTGTCTTTCTTTAAGAAAAGAGTAATTTGCAAGACAGTGTCTTGAGAAATGATTAACTAAAGAAGCCCGGATTTGTCTCATATTTGTCTTCTAAATCCCTGTAACTTCTACAGCAACAAAACCAATCCCCTCATGCAAAACAGTGCTGCTGACTTCATCCCTCCCATCATAAGTTCAGTTCTCTTTCATGTCCCTTGACTACTTACTTCCTTGCTCCCCTATCACCCACATGCTACCTGCCCCCGATGTCTCAACTATTCACTGGGAAAAATGCAAGAGGTGCTGGGAAGAGTTCCGGGTCGCCTGAGAAGCACGTATGTGCTTGCTGGTGAGCTGGGAAGTCAAACAAAAAAGGTAACAGCAGACCGCAAAACAGTCTTCCCTTCAAGTAGAGAAATCACTTTATGTGTCTCCATTCAGTATCCATTTTCTGTGACACTCTGAGGAACTCCCACGTCAGAGATCTTGACTTATCTCAAAGTGGGCTGAAAGTGGATTTAAAGAGTAATAGGCCAGTTTCATGTGACCACAGGCTTCATTTCCTCAAAATAAAAAGGCTGAATAAGAGTAAATGATTTCTAAAATTTTTTAATTCCTAGTTTTCTAAATATTCCCTAAATAGTTAGTCTTCTAAATAGCTATCATTCTCTGCTACCCTCTTCTGATTACACGCTCATTTCACACAAAAAAAATTAATGTGTATTGTGTTGATATTCTGCCATTTAGTAGAAGTAAAAGTGTGCATCCTGTCATCGATGGATTTTTACCCCAGAAAGTCATTGAAATAATGTTCTAGTTGCATGGAGAACATAAGCGATTGGTGATTTGTTAATTCAACCATCCAAATATCTAATGGAGCTTAAAGTTTGCGTGCTTAAGCCTACGTCAATGTAATATCAATATTTTTCAACATTCTTTTATTTTCATCCCTTCTATGCTGTTGTGTTGCAACTGCCACTTACACTTATGCCTGTTCTCTGTTTTTTCCATTTTATGTTTTTAGGGAGACAAAGGTTGCCTTTTCAGCATCTATTTACGCAGGCCTAGTGCACCAGGCTCTATCCCTGAATGTGGCCCATAACTGCTGCTGTAGAAAAATGCACCAATAATTTATACAACAGGAAAGAGTTCCAGCATGACATTCTTCATCTTTTATGTCCATGGAGAGAGATAGTACTTTTCTTCCTTATGATACAAATTACGTATTTCATTTTTCCAAGAATCCTTCTCTGCAATATGGCAAAATACTGCTAATGAATATACAATCTTTCCTCCACTTTTAGTCAACAATGAAATGAAATACAAACCTACCTAGAAGCCATGCATAAAGCCTTCGGTTGAGTGACATATCCCTGCGCAGTACTACATGAAGGGCTGCTGACAAAATTCGGATCATGTCTGGACGTGTTGCCTGAAGAAGTTCAAAACGTGATTAAATTTAACCATGAAAAGCAACACTTTTTCTATGCTAGCAGCTTAATGTGCACTAAAACATAGTTAATTTCATGTTTTGACACTTCTAAATTTAGAACAGTACAAGAAAACATAATCTTGCTCTTAGGAAACCAAAATGATTATCATTTGGAACAGACACTTTGTAATAGAATGCACCCTTTATGAACAGCAAAAATACTTGATTCCATTAACAGCTCATGTTTGTTACAAGACACTTCATTTTGCTTATTACACAAAAGCCTTGGAAGCAAATTCAACTAAAATCCAGTGCAAAAAAAAAAATCACGGAAGAATTTTAAATACCTTTCAATCTTTTACTACTTTAAATGTTTGTGTAAGTCTTAATATTTAAAAAAATATTCTGTATTGATAATCTCACCTAAACAGAGCACCTAAACAGAGACACTCCAAATATTCCTATAGTAACTGATAAATGTGAACGAACCACTTCCACAAGCAGGAACACGGTTCTTTTCACAGGAAAGTGCAGGTTTTCCATAGTTTCTAACAAAGTGAGAATCAGCCTTGTGTAAGTTTTCCTCCAAGAGGAATCATGGATCATTTAAATCATGGAATCATGGATCATTTAAAAACAGAAAGTGACCAACAATAAATGCAGTCCAAAAAAAATGACCTAGAAGTCGTAAGGCTTATCTCCCCCTACTGCTAGTGCTACTACTCACCCAAAACCAAAAAAACATTTTCAGTTCTCTAGTGTTCTGAACCAGTTATGCTAAGAGGATTAACTTTTGCTGCTTTTGAACACTGAGAATCGGAAATTTGCACAGGAACAGATAATTTGTTTTCTCATCAAATCAGAGCAAATTAAAAGCTTCTGCATATGCTAAATACCATAATTTATGTTGGGTTTGCATTTACAGAAATTAAAATTAACTTCAAAGTTAACACATCAAGCTAAAAAGCAGAAGGGCAGAGATCATGACATGAAAATAGCCAAACCTATCACAGAAACTCTTACATGTGACTCTTGTTCAAGCTTGGAGAAAATAATTAACAAAGACTGACTAAATACTGCTACTGCCTTAAGAAGCAGAATACATTTAGGAGTTTGTCAATTCATCTCTCTCATGTTAATAACCTACCTGGCTCATGTGGAAAGGAAAACAAAAAAGGATAAGGTCCAACGTGCTCCTCTGTACTAAAACACTGGTATCTTGCACTGATGTGCTTACTGCTTCCACCTGAAGTAACAGCAGACCCCCCAAAATAGTTATTTACTGTATTATTTTAAGAAGGTAGATATAAAAGAACACTAAAAACATCACAGTTGTTTATAAATAGTGGTATGTACAAAATGAAGTTTTTTTTAAAATTTTAAACAATGGAACTAGATAAAACAGGAAAATAAAATGTTTCAGCAGTGAGGAAACATATAATCAACACAGATTTCCTGAACTATGCAAACATTAAGCTTTTGCTTTTTTATACTACCAATGACTATCTTAAGTTTAAGAGACAAAATAATACTCTATATATTTCTCAAAAAATACAACAAAACTCAACCACTTTTAACTGAAGTGTGTCACGAATGAATGGTTTTATACAAAACCTAAGCAGTTCTGAAACTTTAACTCAGCTTTACAACACTTTTATCATGCACAAAACCATCAGCTTAACTGGAGCTATAATAAATAAACGTGCATTTTTATCTCTTCAAAGGCTATGTTCACAGACAGAGAAGTACATTATTATATAAATAAGTAACACCAATGTCTTCATTGTTCCAACAAAACATTACCATTAATTCAATGTCACTGCCGATTATGTAGAGTTGATCCTCCATTGAAAGCTTCCTGTTCAAATGGGAGAGGACATAGGTGATCCCAGGCAAGCGAACTGCAGGGCTTGTGAGGAGGCTACCCCAGAGGGCACTGTAGAACGCCGACTGATCCACAGCTGAGGCAACCTTCTCCAACAGCGTGTTCGTTCTGCAGTAAAATCAAGTCAGCTGAATTAAAGCATGTACCACAGCCCTTGCCCCTGCCCCTAGTTTGAATAAATATGAAAATAAATTGTTACAGGAAAGTCAAAACTTTCCTTTGAGATGCCAAGAGAAGCCCAAATTATACAGTGAACCTTATAATGCAGCCTGAACAGAATGATCCAACAAGCAAGCCTGTGGGCCAACCTGGCTTGCAAAATGCTTCTGCCTGCCCACAGCTTCTCCTTATGTTCAAAGAGCCAAATAACTTCCTCCTCTGCTACTTAAAGCCAAGTGTTGCTACAGAGGTTTCAGAGAGACAGCAGGAAAGCACAGCTACTGAAGAAAAGAATCAATCAAATGGCTTTTGCCCTCTCATTCCTTGTGCTGAGCACTTTTGGCAATAACAAGGCAATAAAAATATCACAACTCTTTGAGCACGAGCAATCCCTTCCCCCATCCTCATTTCTTCCCACTCATGTGGCAGCACCTCTACACTCTACAGCAGGCACCAGTAGGCAAGTTGAGTAGCCCTTGTTCCCTACTGTAGCAATGCCAACTACACTTTGTTTATCTACCTAGGCAAAAATAGAAAGAGACAGTGTTAAATTGCTCTTCACATACAAGTCGTGAAAATTCTAGCTTCTGAAGTTGAGGTATCAAGAATGTGTAAGCACGTGAACAGTTCCAAGAACTCAAAGCCTTGGAGTATAACTTCATTCTTTAATATGTTAAGATTCTATCCCAGTACCCCGGACATAATGGTCAAGATAACTCAACCATGGCTTAGTCTTGAGGGATAAGAAGAGTATTACCTCCCAGGCTACTCTGCTAGAAATAGAGTAATAACTTATAAAGACAGGTGGATTATTGTCATTTCTTATATGAGTGGTTTAATGACAATTTAGGTATCACAATGAGTAAATCTTAATGATGGAAGCTTTGTTTGTCATCTTAAATTCAGTTAAGGTATGTATTTTAGACCAGGAATAACATGGCAGTACTACCTTAGAGGAAACCCATGGAACAGAAACAAGCAGCATGTTCCTAACATGTCACATATCTCAATCCATAACAAGAATCATTTAGGTTGGAAAAAACCCTTAAGACCATCAAGTCCAACCGCAAACCTAACACTACCAAGTCCACCGCTAAACCATGTCCCTAAGCACCACACCTACTAAACCACTTCCCTGGGCAGCCTGTTTCAATGCTTGACAACCCTTTTGGTGAAGAAATTTTTCCTAATAGCCAATCTAAACCTCCCCTGGCACAACTTGAGGCTACTTTCTCTTGTCCTGTTGCTTGTTACTTGGGAGAAGAGACCGACATATAACAGTCTAGTTGATGTCAATTCCCTTTCAATAAAAGGAACAACTAACAATTTATCATAATTGATGTTAAGACTCTTCTACCATACTATTCCATTGCAATTAATATGACTGGATGAAATTAAATACCACCTATCATAAAAAAAATGAAAAGTTGCAGCAAAAACACACCCCCAAATCAAGCCTTATTAATGTCATTAACAAATCTATCCTTACCTTTCGTAATACTCTGACCCTTCTTCTAAGCCAGGCAGAATCCCAGTTAACAGTCCTTGCAGTCCTGGTTTCAATGTTTTCCCCAAAGGGAGGTAATAAATCTCATACAGACTCAATAATGTTGGCTTGACAGACATAGCGGCATTGGCAAGGAGTGGAAATAGTCCAGAACTGTGAAAAATAGAATTTATCTTTTTTTAGGAAGCTTCTCAAGTGAGACAATTTCATTTATATCTTAAGACTGTTACAGGCATGCCCAGTGTAGTTTAAGCATCAGGTTTTTATATTAGAATTTTGCACAGGCATAGACCACCACACAATATGATTGCCTTCGAGAGTGACAGGTTGGTATGTCAAGATTAATGTTATGAGCTTTATTAGCATTGTGACAGCAAGCACTGAAGGCTCAGAGATGACTGTGTTGTTCACCAATAAAACAAATATGATAAACCAGAAGCATCTCTGCAACACAAAATGTTAATTTTGCCATGCTGAACTACATCACAATGGAAAAAGTATTTAAAAATACACTGTCTTTGCACTTATTAATAAAAAACAAAAAATAGACAAGAACATTTGAGGAAATGTATAGAAATACTTTTTTGTAAGAAAACAAAAGTAATGTTTTACTCCACCAAGTAACCCAAAGATAAATTTTAAGACATTTATACCATTAAGTAGCAACAAAGTATATATTTACTGCAGAAATTCAGTCTGAAAGCAGATTCTCAAGCTAACAATAAATCCACTGTTTATGATGTAGCATTTAAAGGATAGAAAACATTGAAGTATGTTTTGAGTTTACTATGAATGTAAGCATAAGTTCACGAAAGTTACAAATGTGATTGGGTAAGGAGAAGTTACCTACATACTAAAACATTTTTGCTATTGTTACTAAATACCATAAATTATTACAAACAGTACCAATAATCAAAGGCATGCGAGCACAACAGCAATTTTCAAAATCACTGAGGACTCAGGTCAGAAGACCCTTGAGACATGAAGAAGAAAACGAAAGAACAATAAAAAAGGTAAGTTTGAGACAAGGGTCTTAAAATATACACCTACAAATCTACTGTAAAAACAAACAAACAAAAAAAACCCTTGCACTTTGTGGATACAATATTAACCATGTTACAGGAAAAAAAAATAATCTTTCCAAAGTACAGAATGTTCATAAAATTTATTTTTGCCTTTATCTATCTAGAAGAACTACTGTTTTGCCATTGTCAATTGGCTTCTTTTTTCTGCACAAAATGTCTTTTTGTTCAATAACCAGCACACTATCCCACAGTCTTTCTTTGTAAGGCTACTACTCATCCGTCAAGATTTGATGTTCAGACACTGTCATTCTGCTTTCATGAAAAATACTGGAATCTTTGATAATGCCTTAATGTGAATGTCAGCCTTCTGCCAAGCATCAGTAACAATGGCTTTTAGTTACATTACACAAGGTAGCATTTTCCACTATCCTAGAACTTGCTGTTAACAAGATATTGCAGCGAGTGAATCTCTGCACAAGCAAAAACCGCGAGCTATGAGTTCACAGAATCTTGAAAAACATGTGGGAACACAGAACTGAGACACTCCCCTCCTCCCCCTCACCAAATGTAACTATATATAAACATCTTGACAACACAAAACAAAATAGCTGATGTTAAGGCATACAATTTATTTCCAAGCATTAATACACACCTTTGCTACCTAAGCAGAACTCTATTTTATTCCATTATTTCCATACTGATGAAATTTTAATATTCAGGGATAGCTAAAGATTAAGAACCATGTGTGACCGTGTGTATACACATATGCACACATCCCTCTATGCATTATATAGTAAATAGCTTAATGTCTTGCCTGCCTCACCCAACCAAGCACCTATGGGAGGTTTAGGAATCAGTATATTTTCACTACACTTACTTTTCAAGGCTATCCTTCCTTTTCTAGAACTTGTCAGTTCTAGAGACTGACAGTGAGAAAAATTTTGTACTTGCCCCCCATTCTCAAAAAACTAACAATCTTTCTGTTCTGTTGATTTGATTGCTTGGAAGAGAAAGTTTCTTGCAATAAACTGAACTCAAATTCTTTTCCAGTACTACTTAAATTACAATAGAAAAATGTAATGTGAATACATTGAAATAAGCGTAACGCTTCAATTACTGTACTACTGTACATACATGCACAAAATTTTGTTTATTTCAATAAAGAAATAATAAATTTCAGGTTTTCTAGCACTAAATTTGGTTCCTAAAGTTTAGGTGGTCTGTTCATCTTCTGATATACAATATCCAGGAAAAGAGTACTGCACAAGCACCAGTAACACAAGGGAAAAAAAAATTGATTCTTGCTATATAACAAAGCAATATTATTAACATAAAATTCAGGAAACCAAAAGCATCATCTCAACTATGCATTTGGAATGGAGTTGTTTAAACTATTTTACCTGTAGAGGAAAAGATCTTTGGCCAAACGCTTGGGTCCAATGATTTTGAAAATTATCTCATATGTTTCAAGTGCCTTCCGATGAACCCCTCCCGGCAAAGCTGGATGAAGACATTGTGCCAAGCGCTTGCCTATAGTCAGTTTTTTCGGTACTACCTGGTACTTCGCGTTGTTCTGTAATACCTGATAAATCAATACATTGAGAAAAACAGCAGAAAACAAGTTAAACATCAAATGCACATTTTATAAATGAGTTCCTGAACATGGCCAGTAAGTCACAACACGTACCTAGGTTACAACACCAGAAAAACACACCTTTAAGATGTACCATGGAGCTTTTTCTTTGCAACGCCTTTCGCTTGTACACTTGCTATAGATGGAATTGCCAAGGCATTTAAAGCTTCACTTGCAATGGGCTCCTTACTTACAGCTTGTCTATTTCATTTTACTCATCCTTTTGAGGACAAAAATTGCTACCTCCATTTTTTAAAATCAATTGCCAATAGCTCAAAGAGTGGGTCTAAAGAGTCATTAAAATGTGGGTGGTGAGTCTGGGGTAACTTTAAGAAACTGTCATAGAGTGAGACAACAAAACTTTAGCACTGACTGAAACTCTGTAATCACCTCAGGACTGGAACATAGAGTTGCATTTACATCTTTAGATTTTTCTTTCCTGGTATCATAACCTTCACTTTGTATGCATGTGCACCAAGAACGGTTACAATCAAAAAAATGAAAGAAATGGGAGTTTATACAAAGTCATTGGTATTGCCAACTGTGCTCTCATTCTTGATTTTCCACAAAGTTTAAAGGGTAGAACGTAAATGCTTCAGACCTGTAATTTTCTATGCCAAATTCTGCAAAGCTTTACATTGGTAAAACGTGTGTGTGTAAAGGGAACTCTATGACCCTGACTGGAGGTCCCTAGAAACACATAGGACTGATCAGAACAAGATTTTTTACAGATATCAGGATCTGTATTCATTTGTAAACTGCTATTAAAGATGATGATGATATTACATATTCAACTTATTAACTGTTAAAAAGAATCAGAAAGATAACATTCTCTGGTCAATGAATGATTTGAGCCCCATTTTATAAATCATGCTTCATAAAAATATTGCTGATATTTATACTGGCTACTATTTTTCACACTATTTCAATAACATTGAATGATAGTAGAAGTAAGTGCTAGTAACAAAAAAGACATTGTATTTATTTCCACTAGGAATGTAAATAACTTCTCCCTTTACTTACAATTACAAAGGGTTCAACTGCAAGTCTTAGAAAGGCATTTGTTTGATTTGTTTGTTCCTTGCACACACCCAACATTTGGCTCAGACTACTAAAATATTTGCAAGAATATTAGACTGCTAGAACCTTGCACTTCTGTATTTTTATACCAGTAGCCTTTGTCAGTTCCTGAATCTTTTCCAAGAGCACCTGCCAGGCGTACCTTGTTTAGCTTTCCAAGTGCCGATATTAAATCCGCCCATTCACTGGAATATTCAAAGTTCTTCAGTGCTTTGTCAACAGCTGCTACATAGTTTCTGTACTTGGAATCAGTCAGTAGCTCCAGCTCCTCCGTGTTCATCCTCCCACGGTGTCCCCACTAGAGACTAGCTTGCAATTCATGTACAGACATTACCTGTTCAAAATAAAAAAAGTTAAAAAACCCTGAAACTATTGTTTCCAGAGACATATTATTAAAATAATTTTGTATAAAGAGCATTAAGTTTTCCTCAAAGGCATTACGAAATATCAATCTGAAATCGGTTCACAGCAAATCCTAAACAAAACCTAACATATTGCACATAAATATTTAACACATGTCCAAAAGAGTATATTTGTAATCAAGTACTGTTTCAAAAACCAAGCACACCCCCCACCAAAAAAAACCAAAAACCCTTAGAATATTAATGCCCTGCCCCTCCCAAAAAAATATTGTTTATTCTAAACAATGCAACAAAGGGGGTTTTTGTTTTCTTTTTTTTTTTTCCTCCTCTGGGCTCATCACCAGAAAAAACCACCTTTCCACAAATCAGCCCCTCTGAAAACAGAAGACACCAATATTTCTGAATCAATTCCAGGTAGAAGACAAGAATGAAGGACACATACAAGAGTCACACACTATTTAAGACACATGTATGTGTGTATTTATACACACACTTCCTTTTACAAGACCTGGTATTCTAATTCAACAATGCAAGTCTACTTTGTTTTTATATTATCATCACCCACACACAACAAATGTATATGTTTACTAGTGTTCTGCAATCAGAGGCTTTTGCAATTTGCTCTATATATTTTCATCACATAGTAGTCCACACCAAGTAATTAAGATATTCTAGTTCCAGAAACACCACCTCATACTTTTATAGGTGATACACTATTTATTTCATGAAATTTGATCCCTATTAAAAATAAATATGCTTTTAAAGATACTTTAACCCCAAGGAAATACTTACAATATTTATACAATAAAGATACTTTTTCCCCAAGGAAAATGGGAAGAAAATTGCATGCAGANCAATTACAACCCATAATGGGAAATCCTATTGTAGAATGCCTGTGAAAAAGGCAGCTTTTGTGCCCCTTTTAATTGGGGTCTTTTGGGAGTTCTCTCTGATACTCTGCTTCAGAAGAGGCTTCACACTCAGCAGATGCTGCTCTCTTCTGTCTTGATTAAAGGAAAATGGGAAGAAAATTGCATGCAGAAGCACAGGCTGAAGCATGGTAGACCAAAAAAAACAAACAAACCATACAACACGTATAAAGAAGCTGTGTTCATCAGACTGTCTACCATATATGATAAATAGACTCATGCTGAAAACAGCAGCTTCAAGCAAGCCCTTCCAAAATGACTGGAGAACATGCCTTGTTGGCCCCTATTCTCAGTGAACAGCAATATGACAAAATAGCAGGACTGTTTGAAATGAAAAATGCCCATGAAATAAAACAGCAGAAGAACTGGCAGAAATAAAAAGTGATATTCTGATTTCTGGTGGTTCTACAGTTGAAGGAGATAATGAAACCGCTCATCTTTAAATTCCGCTCGGGAAAAAGTTTAAGTGTTTTTAGACCAATCAGAAAAGACTAACAATACAACTTGTATTACTTCATGTAATAAACACACTCCAGTTGTGCAAGATGCATCAAAAACATGAACACTTTTCTGCCTTTTATAATATATGATCAATTTAAAAGGTTTTATATGAACACATAAAAATCTTTATTTGATTTGTACTATATCTATCCCTCCCTTCAAATAAGTGTTTTCCCCAAAATGGCTACCAAGCTGCTTTTTAATAACTTTGTCAACAGTTCTCATAAGGAGTCACCACTGACGGAACAACATTAAGCCCTAGGACTGGTTATCCAGCATTTTCAGCTACCTGAATGCCAACTCCTTGCCATGTTCCTGAAACAACGCCAAAACCTACAAACTATGTCACTATTAGTACTGTTTTACCTTTTCAGCACTCCAAAAGGGAAAAAGAAGAAATCTGTACTCTGACATCTCCACATTAAGACAGTAGTAAATCAGGCTCAAAATTTCATGATCATAAGCTTGTCAAGTTAATCACAAAGTGCCCTGGCAGATTTTTGCTCCCTCTTTTTTTTTCCCCTTTAATTAGCAGGTGCTTATGAAGATAAATTGATAAGAACCCACCTTTAATCCTCCCAAACTTAATTTTTTTTAGTGCTAGAAGAACACTAAAAAAGTGTTGCTTCAGTCAGAGACAGTACACAACCACTCTGGGTCATGGAGAGGGACCTTCAAGAAGCCTCTTACCCCTAACCTTTCATGTGTGGGCACACATAAGGTGCCAGACAATCCTCTCCTCTGCCATCATCGCATTTATCTTTTCTTCTACAGAACAACCAAAGTTCCACATTAATAATTTCTTTATCCTTATTACTATCTTTCTCCTCATATTGCTCATCTCCTGGTTTCTCAGCGTTGTAAGGAAAAATGCAAGAAAGAAGAAAAACAAGAAAGGGACACAAAAGGAAGAAAGAGGTGGAATAACAGGAGTGAATAAAAAGGCCAAGGATTACAAACCTTTTGCACTCTTGATTCTGATAGCAGACTAATACTGACAGATTGTCTCCAAGGCAGAAGAGAAATGCAAACCGTTACTTAAAAAACATATTGTGGGTGCCAAATTGATAGATTTTGCAACACCCCACTGGCATAAAGCACTTAGATCTCACTTTTTATTTTAAAAAGGTATTTCATGTGGTTTCATTTTATAATAAACATCTTCCTTTGGATTAAGTCCAGTAAAAGATCAGGTTTGCTTTGAAAAAGCTGTAGAATGCCAACAGATTTCTCAAAGAGACAGTTGCACAACTGCCAATGTCTGATCTCCAAAAGTAAAATAAAGTATTGACACTAAAAAAGAAGAAAGGACCAACACACAAAAGCAGCACAATTCTCATTTTTCCAGGCACAAAGGATGGAAAAAGAACTTGACATAGCGAATAATGCATTCTGACTGAAGAAAGCATCAGCATCCTTTTTTTATCCAGCTAAAGCATAAATGCAACCACTTATAGCTGAGTAGAAAATAGGGCTCTGTCTTCCTCAAGTGTTTGAAAAACCTGAAAGCTGACAGTGGATTCATTCAGGGTTACCAAAGGTTAGACAAAACCAGCAGGAACACAGGGTTAAACAGGTAGTTTTTTCCAGACTTACTAACTGATCAGAATATTCTCTTCCTTTTAAAACAAAAAAAAAGTTAACAACTTTGACTGAATAACCTATATTTTTAGACAAGTCTATTGCACACCAGCTGATACTAATGAACTTACTTTAGTTGTGTAACTGATATTTACATTTATCCATGTTACCAGGGAATTTAATCATTATGAAGTTCTGTACAGAGAAGAAAAAACATGTTCTGTTTTCTTACTACTCTGTGGTTATGGTCTCATTTTTCTTTCTTAAAAAACCCACTTCTGTATAGTTTGAGGTTACAGGGAGAAAAATAATTTCTTGCATATTTTTTCCTACAATTAAGAGTCTCTATTTTAAACATTGTATCTTCCAAATCATATCAAGTAGTCATAATAAGCCAGGGATGCAGAGAAGATACTATGTAAATATTATGCATTATTTTTGTAAAGCTGGCACTATTTTTATTCTAAGATCATTGAAACTACAGGAATGCCTATTTTTATTAGCTCTCATACATAAAAATATACTTTTTATACTTTATACTTTTTTTATACTTATACTTTAAACCTACAAGGTTTACTTTTTGTTTAGCCTGAAGATATTCCAAAATACAGTTTTTAATGTTTTCTTGTTTCTATCATGTATTCTTACTGATACTTTTGTGTTCTCTTCACCTATAATAAAACTGGAGATTTAACAACATTTAATTTTACAGCACTGATATTTCAATACAATGTTAAAGCCCAGTAATGTTCATCTTGTGAGTGTCAGTAGGTCTCGACACTTACTACTTTCCACTTCACCTTCTCATGGGGATTAAAAAACAGACACAGCACAATTCTGGATATACCTGGATGCCTGTAGAGTCTTCGAGTATGACTTTGACAAGGAAAGCAGTTACCTGGGGCTGTAGATCTCCTTTTGCTGGGGGCTGTGTATAGTGTATTCACTTCACCAGTGAGGTGGTATTGGCTTTCCTCTGAGTTAAGATGATACTGCTACAGCGGTGTTTTGCACAGCAAATGCTCACCCCTCACAACTCATGTGCCTAAAAGCCTTCTGTCTCGCATTAACACAAACTATTAACCTCTTTAAGAGGCACTAAATGGTTTTCACTGAAGCTAAAGAAACTCGATTGAGAAGAACAACAGCTTCATCAACACTTATTCAATAAAAGCAGCTTTCATCTAGATTCTATCCCAATTTAATCATAAGGTTATATAAGTCTTCCCAACAACTCATAAGCTCTCCAGTTGCACCCCAAAGCTCCTCTTCAGGTTTAATTTGCTACTGTTCCACTCTTACATTTTTCAAGCCTCACAGAATTGCTCTATTTATCTGCTTCACACCATCACCATCTGCAATACTGAAACAGTTGCTTTCTAGTACAGATCAAGAGGCTGACCACTGTGAGCACAAATCTGCATACATCATGTCACTTCAAGAGTTCTCAGGATTTGTCCCAAGTACTACAAGAACCTGAGCTCACAAAATTGCTCCCCTTGAATTCCTCAGAGTTTCAGCTTTGCAATATTTCAAGACTTTTCTAAAATCATTTACTGTTTCAAGCGTGTCTATGGGACATACAGTAAAAGAACTAACAGATAATGAAAAAGCAGACGAGAAAAATTTCAAATTTCACAGTACTAAGCTATTGCTTTTTAAGCTGTGTACAGTGCCCACATACCAAGCTGGTAACTGCAGAAACATATTTTTATTTAAATAGTCTTAATACAAACACAGATTTGAATACATGGAAAACAGAAGCCTTGTCATTTGGTAATTTATTACGCTTTGTTTCCCCTCAGAAGCATTTAAAAGCATGAATAGCAAAATACATACTCCAAATCCCAGGCTAGTCTCTTAAGATAAAAATGAAATGTTGGAAATATATATATTCTTCTATCACCAAAGATGAAGATTTTCCAATTACATCTAATTACTCTATTTCTAAATTGTCTTTCTACAGAATCCTCAGAAAGATTTTTCAGAGAGGTATCTCTAATGTCTTCTGAAAAACAAGAACCATTTGAGCTTGTTATTTTGGCCTATTGCTATTCAGTAATGAAAGATAACACCCGCCATATTATCCAAATAAACAAAACAAAAAAACAGACTATATAATTAATTATAATTAGTCATGATCTCATTTGCATCCTGCAACAGTATAGAGCACTTCCGATTTAATATCGCAATTAATAAATTTCCAGTACACTTTTCTACCCAGCCAAAATTCACAAGTAGAAACAGCTTATTACATTTTTCCACAGAAATAGGTGTTCAAATTCCTTTCCACGACTAAATTAAATTAAATCAGCATAACAGTCTATGCATTACCCATACTGGCAACTTCTAAATCAACATGAGATGTTTTCCTGAGAGTGATTCTCATTCAAACAAGAATTAAATGAGAGAAAACCTACAGCTCGTACTACTGAGGTTAGATTAGGTACCCAACTGAATGTGCTCCCTCCTGGCTTTAGAATCTACAAAACATGTTTATTATTTATTATGCTTATTATTACACAAAACCAAACTGTCAGTAAAAAGAAACTAAGTACACTTTTTCTTCTTTTGCATATACAGGAAGTCACAGAAGAAAGACAACTGAAATAAAACTGTAAGTCTACCACTGCGCATAGTCTGATGGAAATACATAAGGTACATAAAATGTTCTTTCTGCTATTGCTGTTTTACGGTATTCTGAAATCTGACTTACACCAGACATGACTTCATAAAGAAGTAACAAGCTTAAAAATTCATAAGGAACATACAACAAGCCTTCTCAGTAATCAATTTCTCTATTCACTGTTTAAGAAAACAAATTTAAGTATGAACAATCTCTAAGTGAATGTATTTGCTTTTGAACATAATTTTTCAGAAGTAAAAAAGTATGAAACCTTTATGTATATGTTTATCAGAGGGGAGAATAAAGTGACCAAAGACTTCTCACTCTCGTTGGTAAATACACGTCTCTTACAATTATCTCTTAAAAACAAGAGTTAGGGTGACATTTTAATCCCTCTACTTGCTTCTGTTTTATTACAGCTTTCCAATATCTAACAAGTGACCTACAAAACAGTTTGATATACTAGACTGAAATTTTGATTTTGACTCCAGACCCACCAACAGAACACTACTGATTCCTATTCTTCCAACCTTTGGGCACTGTAGCTGCATACTACTCCGGACTGTCTTACTGTTTGTGGCAAAGTACGAGGAAAAAAGCAGCCCTTTTCACTACAGGGATGTCTGCACTGCTGTAATAAGTCATAAAAGGTTTGCTCTGTTAAAATAATCTTTGACTTAATGCCAAATAATTATTTTCACCACATAGTTAAAAATTAATTCAAAAAATCTGAATAAAGCAAATTAAGTACATATTAGCCCCTGAACGCATTGTAGTGGCATACAACAGATACTGAGTATCACATTGTCACTTGAGTATAACAGACACCATCTTTTCCAGAGTTAAGTCCTCCTGTATTACACGAATGCTGGAACCCTACTTACACTAAAGTTTTTTAAAGGTTTGTTGGGGTTTGTTTGTTTTTAGAATATATGAAATGTAACATCCTGGAATCAACCAGTCATTTTGACAATGCCAAACCAAACACCACCACAAAATCCTTACTCAGAAATTAAGTATAACATTGTATATAGTGTTATCAGGTACTGTTCCCTGGACCAAACCAAACTGTTGCCATGCTGAAAAAGGTTGGCTTGCGCCCTTGGTTGGTAGACCCTTTTTCAGGTATCCACAATCAAACCTGCAATGTCATGCAGTTACCAGTTTCTCCACCTTCACGAAAAGATCCTGAGACTGCACATTAGAAATAAGGCTGTTTGGGTTACTCTAAACAGAATATGGAAGGTATTTATCTGACACAGCTAAATCCATGGTAACCACACAAGTTTGGTGGGTTGGGAAAATCATTAGCAAAGAGATAACGAGTGTGTTCTGGTGTGAGTGCAACTGCACCCTCCCCGTGGCCCCTGTACCACCTGTCAGCACTGTAAGCTTTGTGCTTTCCCTGTTCCACAGCGCAATCACCCAGCTCTCACATGCACCAACTAGACTTTGGGGCTACTGCCCTCTCTGTTGAGAAGTGATTGATAAGTATGTACGTGATTTCATATAGTTACCTCCTCTCCAGGTGTCTAAGCACAGTAACAAGACAAGCTTTCTAAAATAAACTGCAATTTATTTTCACTTTTACATGTTTCAGCCTCATGCCTTCAAATGGTCACTGTATCCTCTCTGAAAAGAACTCCATTTTAACTAGGTAGCTCTCCTCTTCTGATATTTTCCAAGCATTTACTGACAGAAGACTTATCTTCAGGTATCCTTTTCCTTGCTTGCTTATTTTTGACTCTCAGCAAACTAGTAAATCCAATTCATATAGTAATACAGTTGAAATAAAGAAAAAAAAACAAACAAAAAAAGCCACAGCAAATGTAACGATGAAAAACAACTCAAACCAGTATGACTACGTTTAAACCTATATTTGTACTACACTTTGTTATAAAGGAGAGTTTGCCAACTTCCAGATACTTTTCAGCTTGGTAGACAAAAAAAAAAGGACCTACATGATTTTCACTGTCTTACATTACGCTTGCAGCATTCTTCTCTACTGAGAGAGATACCTTGCTTCCAGGGTAATGCTGTGCTTTCACATTATGACATTTCTTTAAATATTCCAATACATGCTTTAAAATAGAATCTACCAAATTAACAATAAAAAAAGTGACATGATAATTTATTCTTTGCTCACAATAACTTTAAAATTGAAGATTTAGATGAACCTTTTATTCGTCCATACTCATCATTCTAATAATATGTAGCTTCAGGTGAGTTTAACATTCTGTCTCCAAACAACCCTGATATTTCTTTTCACAAAAACATGTCAGAAGTTCTCATATCCCTATCGTTGCCTTACTTGGGTAACCTTTTAATACATGCATTTGGGCAAGACTTTGCCCAACTTCCTTTTTTATTATACCCTGAGGTCCTAAGATATTACTAATTCATTCATTTCAAGTTTCAACTCATTTCTATCACTTCATTCTGATTTTAATTCTGAAACAGTGTCATATGGCACATGTATACCTACACATTACCTAGACTGTGGTTATATTTTACAATGCATTTGATTTTACATATTCTGCAGGTGCATTTCAAAGGAATTTGTAAAGTAGAATGCTTTTCTAACTTTCTGAAAACAGTGGCTGAACCAAAACTTGTTCAATCTCCTCATACTCAGAAGCCAGAAAAAAAAACATAAGGGTAAATTCCCTCTGATTTTTGCAAATGATACTAGAAACAAATTAGGCAAAGCACCATTCCTCGGCCTTACGTAACTTTTTATGCTTATATTGAAGTACAAGTTTATAAAAGCAGGGATGTGTTGACTAGTGAAATAACTTACTGAGTCTTTTTGGTGCTTTCTTATTTCTTGTTTCAGTTATTGGGTAGAAATGGTTGAACCTGCAGTGTTTCTTCTCCCCAAGCTCTCAGAGGGAAACATATCACTGTTTCTATTTCTCACTCAACTTCTTTTCAGCTACAAGTCAGGGCAACCTGATTATTAATCTAAAAGATGGTTTACGTGCATACAAATAAATTACTTCAATTTTTCTATTTCATGCTTTAGCAGGTATCATTTAGTTTAGTCTCTTTTCTATCTCCTGTTTTTCTCAACAATTTTCAAAACAGTTTTTTTTACAACATACTTCATACCTCTTCTTGGTTCTCTTCAACACGCTGCATATTTAATACAATATAGCCCCACTGAAGTAAAAAAGAAAAAAAAAAGTAGAATAGTAATAAGCATTTTCAGTTAGCCCAGCCCAAGCAGTCATTGCCAGCTAAGTGAGAAGACACTAAAGGTGGACAGCAGTAACTGGTCAAGAGAACTAAACCAGCAATGAACACATGTAAGCATCCTCTCCTTATTCAAATGGAGAACAATGGCAGAAGAATACAGGCTGAGCCCATGTACACCAGACAGACAGCATTCCTACCCATGTAGCTTGCTGTGCGTGCAGTGAGTATTTCTAGTGGTCAGTGTAGCATGCCAGTATTTTTACACAAGAAAAGCACTACCAGTATAAACACGGCCTAACTTGTGAACATAACCATCCACTTGAATGCAAGGCCACTCCACTAATGGACGACATAGCATAACTTGTCTTTGCAAGATGCTGTTTAAACATCTACTGTCACAGGTGTTACCAACAAGGTGGGAAAGTAAGACATTTGGTAAGTCAGAAATGCAGTCTCTCCTCCCCCATCTCTCACTTACAGGCTGTTTAGTTTCCAAAAGTGCCTATTCTCATTTCAATTAAAACAAAACTAGGAATTATACTGTTGATGTTCCACCTGTTTCCAAACTGACATTCCTCCACATGACATTCATCCATGTTATGTTAAAAATGACTGTAAATTTTGGATAATCACAATATTTAGACATCACACTATTATTAGACCTGCAAAACATCTACTGTAGCCTGGTTTTGAAAAGTTACCAATATTTCAAACGAAAAAATAAGCAAATCTGACAGCCAGGCCAGCATAAGTATATAAGCACGGACAGTCCAAGGCTTGGCAACAAAATGAAAGACTGTGATCTTCACCCTTATACTATGCCCCCTTATTTTCTGCAAGCATCTAGCCCATTACTATTTAGATAAAGTCTTCCCATCACTTCACACTCCCACAGCTGGAATTCAGGTATCACATTACACAGTTAATCTGAGAACCATAACACATTCACTATTACTGCATATGGAAAGAAGATCCAGGAGTGCAAGGGTTCTTGCTAATCAGCAATGAAAATACAAGGGTTGAGTCACCCAGAACAAGCTCATCCAAACCTGCACCCCATATCCAGCATCTTTTAGGATACTTAAAGAGCTAAATTGTTTAGGCTTTTCTGGTTATTATTACAGGTATGCAAATGTTATTTCTAAAAACGTTTAACGCCAGAGGCTGTCACATATTTATGCTTTTCAAGTGGGCATCACAAGATTAAAGGCCATCCCTGCGTCAACAAATGAAATTTAATCCTGCACTACACAAGCTACGGACAACCGTATGGCCCACGTATCCTTCCAAACGTCACACGCAACAACTCCAGCAGCCGAGCCAGCCGGCCGGGGAATTTGACCCAAAAGAGGCCCACGGCCCTTAATTCGCTCAAGGTCAAAGCGGGACGGCTCTGGCAGCCCAACGCCGAGCAGGTTCCCAGGCGGGAAGAGGTTCCCTGAGGAAGCCCCTCCACGAAGGGCGGGCCCAGGCCCCGCCGGCAGCGCCCGCGGCAGGTGCCGGGCTGGGGACGGGGGAACGGGGCGGGAGGAGGCGAGGAGAAGCTCTGCAACCTCCAAACCCACCCGGGCCCGCTTTGCGCTCCGGGGGTCGGCACCGGGGAAGCGGAGGGCAGACCACGGAGCGGCTGTCGGGCGCGCCAGGTGCCACAGGTTAATTGATGCGGCGCAATTAACAAGGCTAACCGCTTTCCCCAGGCTCCTCGGCACCTGCCCTCCCGCCCCCAGACCAGCTCGGGCCCGGCCCGGCCCTCGCCCTCCACGACGGTGCCTGCGGCCCGGCACCGGGAGCAGAGAGGAGAGGGCCGGCACGGCTCCAGGGGCGGACCCCCCTCGGCTGCGGCGCCCTCCCCAGCACAGGCGCGGCGACGGGGAGGGAGGAGGGGAGCGGCCGCCGCCGGGCCCCGCAGCCTACCCGCGCCGGGGGGAGGAGGAGGAGGAGAAGGAAGGAGAGGAGGGGGCGCCGAGGCGAGCGGCGTTACCTGAGCGACCCGAGCCGGAAGAGCCCGACCGCCACCGGCACCCCCGCGCCGCCCTGACAGCTCCCGGCATGCACTGCGGCGCACCNTGACAGAAATAAAAACAAGGGGTTTATATATATACGTATACGTATTCATTTTGCCTACTCTTCACGTAGCTCACCGAACAGAGTGCAGGTAAAAACGGAAGGCAGGTGGTACTTCAGGAAATGTTATCGATTATGTTATCACTTATATTATCGATTATATTATTGATTATATATATTTATTATATTACAACGCCAAGTGCAAGGTCCTGCACCTGGGTCGGGGCAATCCCAAGTACAAATAGGGGCTGGGCAGAGAATGGATTGAGAGCAGCCCTGAGGAGAAGCACCTGGAGGTACTGGTGGATGAGAAGCTCAATAAGAGCCGGCAATGTGCGATCACAGCCCAGAAGGCCAACAGCATCACGGGCTGCATTAAAAGAAGCATGGCCAGCAGGGCGAGGGAGGTGATTCTGCTTCTCTACTCCGCTCTCGTAAGACCCCACCTGGAGTACTACATCCCTCTCCGGAGCCCTCAACATAAGAAGGACATGGACCTGCTGGAGCAGGTCCAGAGGAGGGCCACAAAGATGATCAGAGGGCTGGAGCACCTCTCCTATGAAGACAGGCTGAGGGAGTTGGGGTTGTTCAGCCTGGAGAAGAGAAGGCTTCAGGGAGACCTTATAGTGGCTTTCCAGTATCTGAAGGGCACCTACAAGAAGGCCGGAGAACGACTTTTGGCAAGGGCATGTAGTGATAGGATGAGGGAAAATGGCTTCTAACTGGAAGAGGGTAGATTTAGAATAGATATTAGGAAGGAAATTTTCACTCTGATGGTGGTGAGTCATTGGAACAGGTTGCCCAGAGAAGCTGTGGATGCCCCATCCCTGGAAGTGTTCAAGGCCAGGTTGGATGGGGCTTTGAGCAACCTGGTCTAGTGGGAGGTGTCCCTGGGCATGGCAGGGGGGTTGGACTATAGATGATCTTTAAGGTCCCTCCAACCCAAACCATTCTATGATTCTATGATGTTAGTAGCAGCTGTATTTAGCATTTTCTCAAATTTGTTGTGATTAGTGTGCCTGAGTCCTTATTATGCAGAAAGGTGCGTGGGGTGCCCACGTGGACAATATTGGAAGGAATTTTTTACTGCAAGAGTGATTTTTAAGTAACCAGATCCACAGTATGAAGGGTGCAGTTCTTAGGCTGCAATCTGTTAGTTTCAAAGTCATCATTATGGCTCTCAAATTTAAGCAGGCTTCATAATAGCAAACAGTTATTATGGTTATAAATGACTTAAGTAACTGCAAAACAAAAAAGTGCATTCAGCTGATATAATAAATGTTTTAGACTTTGTCTGAAAATATTTCTAAAATATTGCCAGGGAAAATCTCATAATATTTATAAATACACTACTCGGTGACTTATGTTATCAGCCAACATTTTATGAAGTCTAATTTTATTCTCCAGACTTGGGATAATGATAAAGAGGAAATGTGATTCCCTTTCTCATTAAACTATTCCAGGATTCAGTAGGTGAGGAATAGTTACTTTTTGGAAAGCTGGCAATTCCCACTGGTTTTCTGAGGCACTGAGTATGACTCTACAGGTCATGTATTTTCAATTACAATGGTGCATTTACAGTTATTTTTCTTTGAAGATACTTACGAATGCATTTGAGATTTAATTCTTAACTAGGGTTGGTGGTGCTTTTGGAGCTATCTAAAAGTGGTGATGGGACTCTCAATAACTAACTACATGCCTTCGCATGCTCCTGCACTGTAAAGGAGTTAGATTTCTAAGCTTCCCTTTTGCTGAATTTAGTAGTAGCAGTTACAACTCAGAGCTCTTGAACAGTTCTCTGAAATTGTCTCATCAACTTTACGTGCAGTGGCAATCAAAAAACCCCTACACAACATTGCACGTTATCGGGAAGAATAGTGAGAGCAAGATAGAGGGAGTCATTTGGTTGCTATATAAAACACTGGCGCAGCCTCAGATTGATTACTGCATCAGTTCGTGTCTTCACGGCTCAAGAAGGATGTGGAGGAGTTAGGGAAGGCACAGAGGAGGGATGGCACTGCTGCCTTACAGCGAGAGCAATAACAACTGGGACTGTTTGATATGGAGAGAAAAGGCAGGGGAGAGGATTGATCAAGATTTACAAAATCATGGAAGACAGAAAGTTGTTGTTGACCAAATTCCACAGCACGAGAATAAGGAGGTACCTCATGAAAACACTGGAAGATCATTTTTGAGACATGTAAAGAAAATGCTTTTCTGCAAAGCAGATTGTGAACTTCTAGAATGTATTGCCAACAGAGGTTGGGGACTTGGACGCTATCCGTAGGTTCAAGGAAGCATTATTCATATTGATGTCAAACACGTCTGTAAGTGGGCACTGAAGGAAACAGGCAGGGATGTACCCTCCAGCATCCCTAATACAATGAGAGATGCAGGGGAAGTACTGGGAAGTAACCACACTAAGGAGTTCTTCCTAAATAATACCTCCTTTTACTCACGTTGGAGTCAAAATACTGGGCTAGGTGCACCACTGATGCTAGGTGCAGTCACTCCGTAGGACATTTACCTTCATTTCTGTCTAATTATTTCACTGCAGAAATAGTGTGAAACCTATAATAGACAATTTTGAATAAATGAAGCTCACACCCTGTGAATACTTAAGATTATTAATAACTTTGTAGCCTTGTGTAAGCCTTTGTAAAGTCAGGGCCCAAGGCCCTTTTACTAATGCTAGGAGTTGATTCTCCTGTAATTACGTGGATCTATGTTTGACGTGTGACCTGCTTGCTCAGAACAATTTAACCTGCAATATGTATGTTGGTTTGTGAAGCAACTGGAAATGAAAGCCACCATGTGGACTAAATACTTTTCTTCCTTAAAAAAGCAAACAAACAACAACAAAATCCCAAAACACCACCATCAGAACGGCATCTAGAGACTGCATCTTAGAATACTTGAATAAATTCATGATTTGTAAAAAAAAAGTACTTGCTTGAGACATTTTAGCTGACTATTGTCTGCCATATTTTTCCCACAAAATCTAACCTTACTCCATCTACTTCTTTGAGACTCTCCTAAGACATCTGCTTGGTTTTTGCCAACTCCAAGGACTAAGATTACTTCAAAGTAATCATCACTAAGATAGTAAAATGCTATAAAATTAACATGTGCAAATCTGCCTTTTTGTTTGAAGCTTTACAGATCATGTTTTCAAATAACTCTGTGCCATCACAGAAGGTCTTGTGACTTTCACAGAAAGTAAACACTTAACATTACAAAAGACTCTTTTTTTCCAGAGCAAAAGCTTCTTTCCTTGGTGTCCTCAAACACAGACCATCAACATATACTGTGAGGGCGGCATGCTGGATGAAGCGTGCAGTGGTGACAGTGGTCATGAGCTAAGGGACAGTCACCTAGGGGTGTGAAGGGGTGTCTTGACGAAAGACCTCGTGAGAGGCAGTAGGAAGCCTCACCCCAGAGCAGGAGATGCCCGTGGCAGAGGTCTGTTTGGTAGGAGCACATGACAAGGGCTGGATGAATGTGGAATGGGAGGAATTTGGGCAGACTTGTAATGTTGCAAGAAAGGGTGGAGAGGGGGTTGTTCACAAGGCAGGGGGTGGTGCAGTGACACACCACAGGGGACAGTCCCCAGCACTGAGTGGGGAGCCTGCCTCTGGCTCAGCAGATGCCTCTACTCGGAGCTTCTTGGGCATGGTGGGTTGACCCCAGCCAGCTGCTAGCTCACTGCTCCATGGGGGTAGAACCAGAAGAGCAAAAGCAAGAAAAGTTGTGGGTCGAGATAAAGATGGTTTAGTAAGTGAAAGAAACAGGAAAAAAAAAACCCAAACATACAAAGGCAATCACTCACCACCTCCCACAAGCAGGCTGCTGATGTCTAGCCAGTCTCTGAGCAACAGCTACTTTGGAAAGACTACACCCCCAGTTTTTACCGCTGAGCATGACGTTATGTGCTATGGAATGTCTCTCTGGTCAATTCAAGTCAGCTGTCCTACCTCTCCCCCCACCCCAGCCTCTTCCCTACCTCCAGCCTACTCGCTGTGGGGAGCAGAGTGAGACACTGAGAAGGCCTTGACAGTGTGCAAACACTGTTCAGCGATAGCTAAAACATTGGTGTGTTATCAGCACTGTTCAGCCAAAAATCCTAAGCACAGCATCATACGGGCTGCTGTGAGAAACTCCATCCCAGCCAGACCTAGTACGGGGGGGGCTGCAGCTTGGGAGCCCTGGGGCTGCAGAGACCACCCTGCAGAGGTGGTGCTCTTGCTTAATGGATGTATGCAGTGGTGAGGAGTTGTTGCCAATCTAAGGAGCTTGAGGAGGATTCCAGCAGACTGTGCAGTACCAGGGAAGACAAAAAAGAGTTTGACAGGGTCTTCCCAGAGACCCTGCAGAAGTGAGAGCCCAAACTGCGCAGAAGGAAGGGCAGCTAGAGGTATGGTCAGGTGTAGGGAAATGGAGGGTTTCTTGTGATGGGGAAGGCTGGAAGCTTGTGGCTTCTAGCAACAGGAGGACAGCTCCTTCTCCACCTGCAGATCTGCATCTGGAGTATAGGTTCCATGGCCTGGTAGCAGATGATGGGGAGAAAGGCTTATCTGGGGAAGCACCACAGTTGGCCAAGCCTGAATCACACAGCAGCACTACCAGGAGAAAGTGGTGGATGAGAGCAGCGGGTGAATCCCTGCTGTGAGGGATGGAGGACCCTATCTACCTACCTGACTTGTTGTCTGGATTTTTTGCTTGCTGGGGGCTTGGATCCAACATGTTGCAAAGACACTGCCAAGGCTTGTCCGTCCCCCAGCCTTCTACCCCCAACTGCTTATCCACGCAAGCACTAGTGATACTGCCCTCTCTGTGAAGCAGCATCTTGGGTATGTGGAGCTCTTGTATCAGCTGGGCAATGGGCTGGGTCAGAGCTTGTACGTCAGGATCAGAAGAGAAGCCAGTGAGGGTGACAGCTTGGTGGGAGCATGTTACAGACCACCTGATCAGGATAACCGGATGAAGTCTTTTGATAACAACCCAGGGAAGTCTCTGTGTCACAAAGCCTGGTTATCATGGGGGACTGCTGCCCCAGGGAAGGATGAGCCCTGGGCACCAGTACAGACCAGGAGTGCCTGGCAAGTGAGCAGCTCTGTGGGGAAGGCCCTGGGGCCCTTGTCAGCAGCGAGCTGAGCTGACCCTGGCAGCAATCAGGGCCAACAGCATCCTGGAGCAGAGAGGAGACTGACTATCCCCATTACTTGGCACTTGATAGACCACCTTTAGGAGACAGTGCCCAATACTTGCCCTTGTCCCTTGCAGGGAAGGTGTCCGTAAACGGGACCAAATTTGTTGGACGCTGCCAGGACGATTGGGGCAGGAGCACTGTGAGGTGAGATGGCTTTGGGGAGGGGACCCAACCGCAGACCCCAGTGCCTGTGGGCAGGTACCTGAGAAGACGGACCCAGGCTCCTCACAGCGGTGGTGCGGCAGAAGGACAGGAGACGACGGGCAGATGTTGACACACAAGAGGTTCAGGCTGGTCATGAGAAAACCCCGTGAGGCCAGACGAGCCCTGGAGCGGCTGCCCGGGCAGACCGTGCAGGCCTGGGGACCCGACAGGACCCAACCCTGGGCACCCAGGCCCGACCCCACCGCCGGCTGCGGGGCGAGCAGGGGGTGGGCCGCAGCCGCCGCCGAGCTGCAGGCGGCGCTGTGGCGAGCGAACGGGCGGGCGAGCGGGCGCAGCCCCGCCTGTGCCGGCCCACCGGCGGAAGAGCCAGTCGTTTCCCGCTCCGGCCGGAGCTGTTCCCTTTGCCGGCATGGCGGGAGGGTTTCTGCTGGAGATCAGGCGGGGGACGCAGAGCGCGTTGCTGGTGATCCGGTAGTGCGGGGCCGCTGCCTGCCTGCGGCCGCCCGGGCCGTGCGGAGCGGCCGGTGCCGGCGGGGGAGGCGCAGGGCGCGGCGCGGCGGCGGCGGGGGCGGCTTTTCGCGTCCTTAGCCTTAAACGCGGGGGATGGCGGGGGGGTAACCGCGTTATGTACCGGCGTCTCCCCCTGCCCTTCCCTTCCCTTCTTGCGCGACTCGGAAGAGCCTGAGTTACTGTGCAAATAAACGCTTCCCTGAGAACGGTGGTTTATTTCTCTCGATTGCTCCTCGACCCCGCGTGGGTCCCGGGGCGCGGCACCCCTCTTTCTGAGGTAAACCCGTTACTTTGCGTCCCCAGCGAGGCGGACCTCCCGAGCTCGGCGGTGGACGTCTCGGTGGCGGCGGACTGCCTGGCGGTGAGAAGCGGCGGGCGCTGGGCGGCGGCGGCGCTGCCGGCAGGGGTCAGGCTGGCCCCGTCCTCCTGCCGCGGCCTGCGCCGTCTCCCTGGCGACGGCCTCCATCTGCGCATGCGCCTGAGCCGCCCGCCGCCGCCTCCCGCTGGTAAGGCCGGGGGGGCGTTGGTTATAAGGCGGCAGCTTTTGCTTTGGAGTTCTCTGAAACCATATTATTTTAAGTGAGGCGCAAACAGAGGCTTTAAAAAGCGCCTCTCCTGTGAGGACAGGCTGAGAGAGTTGGGGTTGTTCAGCCTGGAGAAGAGAAGGCTGCGGGGAGACCTTATAGCGGCCTTCCCGTACCTAAAGAGTACAGGAGAGGTGAGGAGGGTATCTATCAGGGAGCGTAGTGATAGGATGAGGGGTAATGGCTTCTAACTGGAAGAGGGTAGATTTAAATTAGATATTAAGAAGAACTTTTTCACTCTGAGGGTGGTGAGGCACTGGAACAGGTTGCCCAGAGGAGCTGTGGATGCCCCATCCCTGGAGGTGTTCAAGGCCAGGCTGGATGGGGCTTTGAGCAACCTGGTCTAGTGGGAGGTGTCCCTGCCCATGGCAGGGGGGTTGGAACTAGATGATCTTGAAGGTCCCTTCCAACCTAAACCATTCTATGATTCTGCGCAAAAAAAACCCAACTAACCACCAAGCCAACTGGAGTTCATGGTTTGTGTTTTGCCTATGCTGTTTTTTTTTTTTTCTAAAGGCTGTCTTTAGCTCTGAATGGGAGATTTAAACAGGAACTTATAAAATTTAATAAAATTGTCAGTTATAAAAATGAAAAGTGCAAAAAGTAGCAGAATGAGTGGGAAACACAGTTGCTGAGTAAGTGTTGTGTAGGAGTTTGAGAACTGCTCTCAGTTCCTCCCCTGTGGTTTCCCATATTACTTCAAAATTATTTTCTTTCCCTCCTGTTTTATGTTTGGTAGCTGAAAATGCAGTAATTTGATTCATCCAGGCTATCGCACTAAGGTTGTCACCAACCATTTAATTGTAAAGGATTGTGATTTTGTGTTGTAGCTGCTTGTTCTCGCAGCCTGAGTTTGCAGAGGTTAATGTTGCAGGTAACATCTGCAGAGTTACCTCCTTCATTTCCGTGATGCTTGTTCACGTCTAGGATGTCATCGCATAAATAGGAAGCATGGTAGTATAGCTGTTCCTTTCTTTCATTCTAGCATCCAGTCTCAATATGTTGTGATTCATTTAAAAGGATATGACACAGAAAGATATATAAAATAACACAAAATTGTCATTCCGTGGTTTTAAAATAGAAATGACCAATAAAGTATGTGATATACAATAATGGTTTCAATGCCAGAAACACACTGGAATACTCTGTTGATTTTATGGTATGCTGAGGTTGCTTCTTTATGTTAATCTGTAATTATGCATGTGCTTTGACAGTTCAATTATACAAAAATTATTTAGTGTGTCTTATTAATGAGGCACGCTTAAAAAGATCAAAGATGACATTTTAAAAAATTACCTTTGAAATTCATGCAGGTGAAAAACATCTATGTGAACAAGATGGTAATCAACATATATTGGATAACCTTGGTCAGCTTTTAATGCTGAGAATGCATATATTATTATGCAAAACTAGTTGTCTTTTATATGAAATTCTGTAACCTTTGAGAGTACTTTTCATTTGTGGTTGCAACCTAAATCTTAAATACTGAATGCCATTGCTGAGAACATACTTTGATTCTTAAGTTATAGAAAGTGGGCAATGCAAAACCTGTTCATACCTAGAGCCAGGCTTACAGCTTTACTTTTCTTCCACCTAATTTTATATGAGAATTTGTGGAGGCTTTTATAGCTCCTTTTTGAATTTGAAAAAGTTGTCTGAGCTAGTTTTTGTGAGAGCGTTTTTGCTTTGCTGGCCTGCAGAGGGTATTGCTCACTATCTATTCCTTGAGTGGTACCACAGTGGCTGTGTATCTTACCTGCCTGAAAATTTAAAACTACTGCCCTTTCCACCCCCCAGCTATTTTGTGTTACATATTGGGATGTACCCTCATATTGCTGAGACACAGGTTAGCAGAACTGTCATTACACAAGAGTAGCGTTGAATTTTGATTTATACAGTCTTTGTAATGATATCAATATCTCAGCTCTCACTGTGGAGAGGATTTGCACCTTTAAAATAATTATTCACATATACAATTCCATTCAGCAATATGGGGCATGAGGCGGAGGTGGCAAGTTTTTTTAAATCTAATTACTTGCTTCTACAGGTAAATAAATTAAGGTTGTGTTTAAAATGTCAGCATTTTGCTTTGTTTGTTTTTTTTTTAGTTTGAGGTATTTGGAAGGATTTTTGTGTACAAGTAACTGAAAATTTTATACAACCTGGAAGATTAATATATCCTCTTCTATCTATAGTTTTGGTTTATACTTTGAGGGAAAGCCTGAAACCCCAGAAGAATTATGTCTTTCACTGTCAATCCTGTGGTGACATCATAGTAAAAGACTGGTGAGTACTGCAGTGTCTTGTATTTATAGCAGTAAATGCCATGGTGATTGGTATTCATGTTATTTTGTGTACTTAGAGAGACAGCAAAAAGGCATTTAGTTTGAAACTGATAGATGAGAACACTTTTGAAGCACTACGGATGACTAAAAGCAAAATTACCTGAAACAGTTTTTCACCACTTATTCATTTACTTCTTGATTTCATTCTGGCTGGAAAGTAGAAGTATGTACAAAGAGAGTTTGGTGCATTGTCCTGGAAGCTGGGAAATCTGGATTCTTTTCCTGCTTCTCTGCTATGCCTTGAGTGAGACATTTCCTTTTGTGGCTTGACTTCCCTAGTGTAAAATTTCTGCTTTGAGATCTATGGCTTTTTGTTCATACAGAATCTGTTTGCATTCATCATAATAGCTTCTGCTTTTGCTGTACAAACAACAAGCTGTAACATTTTGGCCTGGAAATATTGCAAATAAAATGTTTTTACTTTGTGTTGATTTAAAAATACTCATAGTCTATTAGTAGCTGACATCTTTGCTGTGTTGAAGGGAATAAAACTGAAAATTTGAGCCTAGGCTTCTTTATTCCTCTTTGCTTCAGGGATCCTCTTCAGTTCTGCTCAGCCTCTTACAAATTCCTTTCAGTTGTCATGCTGTAGTTACAGAGTGGCTGCGCAGAATGGGGGTTTTGACCACAGCTCCCTTCTATGTGTTAAGCAAAGCCAACCTCCACATAGTTCAGGAGTGCTGAATTTGAGAAACATAGGAGCTATTTCTTAGCTCTGTGACTTGGCCGTAGCTCTGTTCTTTACAAAGTCCGCAGAGTGAATGAGAATTTTAATGAAAAGCTGCTGCATTTTCTGGCTCTTCTGATGAACAATTTTGACAGCTTCAGCCGGATATCTTTGAGTTGTTAGAGACACACTTGCAGCCTTTTTTCTGTGTTACTCCTAATACTCAAAATGGTAATACAAATATGGTATATTCTGTAAACCCCCGTTACTTTCTTGACATACATATGGATTTGTGCCTGGCTTGAATGTAACTGAATGAGGATTTCCTGGCTTTCTCTTCTGAAATGTCTCATCAGAAAGTCTAGCAATAACTCTTATTTTGGTACATTTGTAGAGTAATGAAACTTCTAATTTCTTGTCAGCAACATTTGCTTTCAAAAGATACTGCATTTTTATATTTTTGTGTTTGAGTGGGTGTTTTCCTGAATTTCAGTGCACCAAATTCATATGCATGGAATTTACGTCTTTTGGTTCTGCATTCTGTAACATGACACAGTCGGAATTTTTGAGAAAGGAAACAGAAAGCACATTCACGGCTCCTTGCTTGGCATTTCTCCTTGCAGGGAACCTCTGAGCCCCTCGGATGTTATCACTAAAAAATATTAATTAAGGGTAGAAGAGTGGAGCTGCCAGTGTATCCAACACCTTCTGTTCCAGCACTTCCAAAAGGAAGACGGTAGCATAGTCAGTACTTCTAGCTACAGAATTCGAGTATTGGTCTCTCCATGGAGAGTGAGTATGACAATGGCAGTACAGGTGATGAGATCAAAGGGAAGTTACAGAACTGTGTGAGGGGGAACTTAATGAAATGTGAATTACTAGGAAAGGGTCTGTAGAAAAACCTGATACCTAGAAAATGATACCTTTGAGAAGAAAATGAAATAAATGGGATTTACTTTAGATAAGACTGTGGAGGAGACGTAAGACTCTTCTAATATGTAAGTTGCTGCAAAGAAGGTGGCAGTAGCCTTCAGTTGAAGCAAGAGGAATTTAGATTAAAATGAAAAAAAATAAACCCTAAAGCTTATTTTTTACTGTTAGAGACTGCATAGGAAGCCATCATTTTAAAGAACAGATTAGAGAAATATTTTAGAAATTGTTTAAATGTAAGTGAGCCTTCCTTGATGCAAGAAAATGGACTCTATACATTTTCTGAAATTCCCTGGCTTAGTCTTTTTTCTTCCATGAATCTGATAGCTCTTCAGAGATTAGGGTTATGCTCTCTGATTCTTCTCTGTTAAACTCACATTACCCGCATTAGAGAAAGTGATTAGATTTTTTTTCTTCTTCCATGATTTAAGAGCTGCAAAGAATTTGGGATACTTTCTTTTTTCTTTCTCTCCTACCAGTTAGGCTAGGTGTAGCTCGTATATAAAATAATTCTTTAAGACTTTATTTATGTCATGAAGAAATTCTTGAAGGCTGAATGGTGTGAAAAATAAATTCCATGAACTGACTGTTAAGCGGTAACCTTTTTCCCTAGTCCAAACACTAAGAATTTGTACTACATAAGTATTCTATTGAAAAACTGATTGTAGGGGAAATCTTCTAATTACACTTTTCCTACATAAATAGCTTTAAGCATGGCAATTAACTGTCAAACTAGGCTGTCCAAGATTTTGTAGTAAGTAAATAAGGAAGACTGCTGTTAAAGAAATTCAGTTGGATCTTTTTTCTTTCTCTTTTCTCTGATAGAACAGAAAGGTTATATGTTTAAAAGTCTAAAGTCCATTTTACTTCTAGTTTTCAGAATTTTCAGTAGATTGGATGATATTACTGGGTTCTTGAATATTAGTTAATAATGATGTTAGAGATTATTTTTCTTAATCCAGTCTCGTAAAGATCTCTATGGTCAAATACTTACCTTAGCATGGAAGCCCACCTAAGAATTACATCCTTATGGCAGAACTCTTTTAGACTAGTGCCCAACTTCTAGCTTTTTAAAAATAAGTTAATTGCCTAGGCTTCCTCTGTTTGGAGACAGAGAACTATCTCCAGAGGGAGATTCAGCCTGACTATATTAGACACTTTCAGAAGGAGAAAGTTTCTCTTAAAGGTCCCAACCTAGGAATCATTTGTCTCTCTCTGACTGTGAAGGCAGCCTAAGTGGCTATCTTAAAGTAGAGACGCAGTTGTTATAAGGAACAAGTCTGGGGAGATGAGTCCCCCTGTTAAGTAGGTTTTATCACTGTATTTAGCAGCCTCACGTTAGTCAGAACTGAGTAATGTTCAAGCTTCTTTTTTTGTTGTTTTTCTGGAAAGCTACATTTTTATTAGTGTTGTGTTTTTCCAGTTCTAGTGATCCAGAATATGGCTTCCCACCTATGAATGGCAGAAGCCTAAAACATAATAGAAATGCTGTATTTTCTGTATAGCTCAAAGTTAGGAGGAGTCTGTTTAGGAAATTCCTACTGGTTGGAGCAACTGCTTTTGTTGGGCAAGAGTTCAGCATCTTGATGCACTAGACTGTGAGGGTAAAGAAGTAGTAATGTAATGAAACTGGACAGCTTTAGTCTGCAGTTTAAGCTAACCTTTGTCTTTGTTTCTCCCTGTATGTAACACTTGAAAAAAACATTGCTGAGCTTTTTGTTGCAGTAGTGTAAAGAGCAATACCTAGGAATGAAAACTTCTTTTTTTTTTCAGTGTGAGTCTGGTCATTTGTCCTGGTTTCAGCTGGGACAGAGTTAATTTTCTTTGTAGCGGTTGCTGTGTTTCAGATTTGGTATGAAAGGAATGTCCATAATACATATTGTTTTGGTTGTTGCTAGGTGATATTTATACTATTCAAGGACTTTTTTCAGCTTCCCATAGAAGCTGAGAAGGAGCATAGACAGAACAATATAATACTCCATACCATGTACGTCATGCTCAGTATATAAATGAGGGTTCGCTGGGGGGGTGGGAATCGATGATCACTGCTCAGGACGGGCTGGGCAACGTGTCATCAGGTGGTGAGAGTGACTTGTGTTGTATTACTTTATCTTGTATATTCTTTTACCATTATTATTGTTTTTTTCTTTTTCTGACACTGTTCTATTAAACTGTCTGTATCTCAACCCACAAAGTTTTTTGCCTTTCTGCTCCTTTTCTCCCTCTTCTCCCTGCCTTTCTAGGAGGTAGGGGGGAGAACTGTGAAAGGAGCTGCATGGTCTTAGCTGCTGCCTGGGGTTAAACCGTGACAGTATTGGAACTAATTGTGCAAGGCTGATGAATAATCAGTCATTAGACCAACGCCAGAATTAAGGCCTTACCACGGCAGAATTGTGGTTGTATCTCAGGCGATATATAAGACCACAGAGAATTAAGACAGTGATGGATAGTGCTGAGGCACAATCTTACCAAGCTATGGTAAACCTGGGTCAGAGAACACGTAATTCCAGTTTTCATCTGCAGGTGGGGCAAGCACAGTTTAAAACGTATTGTCGATCTAGAAAGAAGGAAGTTTTTAGAAAGATTTTGCTTTCACCCGCAACAATACAAAAGGCACAAGAAACTTCAATGGGAAAAACGGGCATCTTCAGAAAAGAACAGTCTGTGAACTGCAAGAAAGGGAGGGTGTCTAACTGTTGCCTTAGCAACTGTGTGATTATTTGTGAAGTAGCACCATAAGCAAAGCTGAATTTGCAAGCTTTAAGTAAGGAGTAGAATAAGAAAGTGTATGTAAAGGTTTCGGGTGACTGCAGAAGAAATAAGGGGACAAAAGGAAAGCATTCAAGGAAACTAGGCAGAGAGCAGGAGGCACAGCTCTGCAACAAACAGTCCATCTAGAAAACTGTTGGAGAGGTGCACACTGTTAAAGCCATTGCCCATAGTTTTGGTGAACGGGCTGAATTTCTTCCCAGTGCAATAGTTTTCTAGAAGACACAGGTTAAAGAAAATGTAAATATGTGGACAGTATCCATCAATACTTCTACATTCTTAATAGAATCACATGTAGTGGGACCTCAGAATGGCTATAGGAACTGTAGGCAGGAAAGTATTGACCACTGACTCACAATGATCAAGCTGGCATTTATATAGCCACATGTATATATTCTAGCTTTAAGAGTATATTTTACAGCTTGAAGCAGACGTTCCAAACCTTGGCTTATAAAGTCCTCTGGCACTATGTGTAACCAAACAAAGTAAGCTAAAAACAACACAGATAACGAAAACAAAGCCTAATGTTGCCTGGAGCAGCAGCCTGCTTTGTCCATACAGCTGCCGGGGAGAAAGGGATTTGGGTTTTTTTGTGTGTGACTTCTGAAAGTTGAATCTGAGTCTAAATTAAGATTGCATCATCCTTTTTTTTTTTTGTCTTCTTTTTTAATGAAGATATTCAGTGGTATTTTTGTCAAGATTTAGCTTTTCAAAGTCTGGTATCTGACTTTGAGGGACTTCAAAGGACATGTCCTCCCTTGCTGTGGTAGCAGTCTGTTTCTGTTGTTTTTTTATCAACGTTGCAAGGGAACTTTATGAGAAGTAATAATAAATATAGTTGCAGAATGCCCATTGTTATATTTTTCATGACTGGGTAGAACTGTTTTATTTTTGCCATGTGATTCACTTCAAGAGAGGATTATGCCAAGTTCTGCCTTATAATCATTGGAGCTTCACTCTTGGGAAATGCTTCATCGCAAACTTGGCAGGAAACACTCAGCCATTGCTTTCTCAGAATTCATCCAAAGAAAGTGACTTTGGCTGAAAGAAGAGTCAAACGCTTCCTTTTGGAGAAAATGCCATATCCCCCCCCCCCTTTTGTAGGGAATCTAAGCTCTCTTTTAGTGTCTTAGAAAAGAATATAATATATTGAAATATTTTTTCTTCTTCCCTCTTAGGAAATTTCTGAGAGTTCTTCCTCTACCAAGCGAAAACTGGAGTGCTTTAGTTGAAGAGTGGTGTTGTCATCCTAACCCCTTTGCCAGAAGCACTTTACACCCTCAGCATGATGACTGTTTTCTTGGAGACACTTTTTTTCTGTTGAATTCAGGAAATGCATCACACGTGCCTGAATCTCCCATGTGCTGCTCAGAGACTGGACACCATGCTTCTCAGAGTGGCTCCAACTTGGTAACATATTTTGTTTTAAAAATTCTTAAGTGAATGTATTTGGACTTTTTTCCTTGTAAAATACTTCTTTGTCACTGGTTTATTTAACTTATATGTATTACAGAGCTGTTTTGAAGGTCATGGGGAGTTGTTGACATTCAGTTATACAGAAGCCAGAAAATATTCTAAGCTATGATTTACATTTTCTAAAGCATTCACTGTGGTCTTGATATTGACCTAGATAGGCAAGAAGAACTTCTTCCTATAAACTGAATTAGAAACTATTTAATTATATAGTTCTAAACCCAAGTATTCCTCTCCCCCCGCCCCCCAAAAATGTCCTGAGTGAAGGACATAAAAATTTAGTAAGATAACTGTAATGGGTTAGGTATTTGTCAAAGGGTAGTGGAGTGAAGAATGAGGAGTAAACTGGAGTAACAGTGCTTCTTCTTCTTAACCTGTGACTGAATGCATGACCATAAATACGATCAAAGGAAGCTGTGATTTTTTTGTTTGTTTGCTTTTTTACCTTTAGAAAAACTCAGAAAATCAGAATGTATTTTGGGTTCAGATGGGACTGTCTTAAACTCTTAGAATACAGTAAGGAAATTGAGTTTGTTTGACTGCTGTCTTTCTAGTGAAAGGGACCTGCCACCCCAGGTTATTCATGTTGGTGTTTCTGAGATGTTCCAGGACGGGATTTGTCCATCAGCTGAGTCTCTAGGAAGAGGACTATCATTTGGCTTAGAAACATCAAAATTTGCTGTTGCCTAGGAAAAAAAAAATAAAAATTGAGGTATAATGATGTTTAAATGGTGGGATAAAATCCATGAAGAACGAAAAATCAGTGCGTTACTCATCTTGGAAGTCTAGCACTTGTAGAAAAAAAGTTCAAGCAATAATCTTTTCTTCTACCAGAAGAACACCCAGGAACTTAGTTCACCAAAGCCTACATTTCCATAAAGCCTTTTCTGTTAATCTGCTGCTTCTCTGTATTTGTGCTGAGGAGGGTTGGGCCTGCAGATACCATCTTTTCTTCCAGTACCATGTATTAAACCTAACTACTGAAATCCTTCTTCAGTTACGGGAACCATTGCTGCCGTGGCAACTTGTGTCTGTAACAGCTGATGACTTGCTATGTGCAGATTCCCAACATGAAACTTTTAATCTGTTGAGAAGTAACACCAGAGGCCCTGATTCCTGTCTGCTGCTGCTGCTTATCATCATTAGGGATTTGTATTATCCCCAGTTAAATCACCAGGATTCTCGCAGTTCAGCAGTTGCTGGTGCAGTGCATCCAAGCAAGCCATCTGCTTGGGAAACAGTTCTGTCCTACAGTCCATATCTGCAAGTCTTGCAGCTGTGGTCCCTTTGCGGTTCCATTGTTCTTTGAAAAGCAGAATATGGGGAGGGGAAAAATAAGAACCGATACCCTGAAAGGATATCAGCATGGGAGAAGCAGATTAATTTGGATTAACTCTGTGGCAGTTGGAGTAATTTCTTTTAAGTATCGTTAAGAAGGAGGCTGAGCAGAAGATTCTGAATTTCCAAGAGGACAATGCTTTCTGCCAGAGGTCCCCAAAATTAATTATCTCACATTTCAGTAGTCTCAAAAGAGATCATAGAACAACGGGAACAAAGCTGGGAAGAGGCAGGGTGCATGGAGTTCATATTGCAGCCCAAAGACAGGGGAGCAGTCTGCCCAACACACTTCTTCAATCAATCAAAGAGAATGTTTGCCAGAAAAGGGTTGGTTTTGAGTCAGAAACATGATAAAAGGATGTGGGACAAAGATGTTACTGAGATGTGGGTCAAACCAGGATAACAGCAGAACTTTTGAATGAGGGAGGAGGTTATTTTCTGTCATAGGCATACAATAGTAGTTTAGTGTGATGAATTTTCCTGTTCGCTTCCTTAAACTTGCATTGAAGTTGAGAATTCTTTCCTTGTTTGTATCAAATCCCTCTTTCTACATCTTTCACACTTGCAATAAATTCTCATTTTTGTGTTTGCTTATTTCCAGTATCGCTCGGTTGCCAAGCAAATGAGTAAAACTCTGAGATCCAGCAGAAACTGGACTAATAAGGAAAAAAAACCCTCATACTGAAACAGAAAATTCTTCCATAATATGAGTAATAGAAAGTTACAGGCAAGATAGATTGCTATTGGCATAAATGTTCTCATTTCAGAGAATATTGTTGCAGTCTGCCCCAGTATGAAAGTTCTTTTTTAATTGCATTGCAGTTCTTTGGAAAGTGTTTGCCTATGACCAAAATAGTAGCAGGAATGTACCAGAGATGCTTAAACAATCTTTTCCAGCCTCCAGTGGGACCCAGACAGCATCTGTCCATTGAAAACATATTTCTCACATCTATTAGTCTTCTGGTGTAACATAGTTTTTAAATGTCACATGGTCCTGCAGCATCCTAATAGTATCTCTTGGGGAAAATAGTTTCCCTGACACTGTATCAGGGATCCTTAGGAATAGAAACAGAAAATATTAGGCTGGTGATCCACCTCCATCTGTAGATTGCCAGCAGCTGCAAGTTGTCAAATAGATATATTGATTTAATTAGTCTAGCTAAAACTATTGCTTTTTCCGTTGAAGCATGATACAACGAGTTAGCGGTGTTTTTTAGGTACCATACTGCACAGTTCTCAGCTACCACCTGTAACTGTAGTCAGAAAAAACCATCAAGTTGTAGCTTTCAAGGAAGTACCACCTATTATATACTTGTACTGTGCAATATTTGTACCAACCTCAAATACTGGTTTTCACAAAGCCCTGTCTACTTATCCTTGCTCTTCACAATAAGCAAGTAATCTTACTGTCTATGCTTGAGAGAAGTCGCAAGGTAGAAATTTGGAAATGGGATAACTGCGTATATATGAACTATATGTTTTTTCTGATCTCCATAGCAAGGCGGCTGTACTTCTGACATAGTCAGCTCTCTGAAGCTTTAACAGAAGCTGTTGGGCTCTCCCTGGGGCTTTTAGTTGGATTCCTGGTTTGTGAGGAACAAGCAGGACAAGTTCAGATTCCACATGGGACGCTTTCTGGTTTTTGTGGAGCTAGAGTGGTCCTTTCTGTTCATTTTATTATTTGCGTAGTACAAATCAGAGAGCTCTGTTAGGTATTTCCAGCATCAAATCCATCAGTTCTGCCTGAGCTGTAGCTTTGAGAAAGACATCCAATATTTATTTAATACTTCAAATGATGGAAGCTTTATCACAATCCTTGGTGAGCTGTTTCAGTGGTTAATCATCCTGACTCTGTTGCCTTCTTATTAAATTAAGCACACTAAGAATTGCAACTCTGTATCCCTTTTTATCTCTGAAGTGTATTTATTTTCTAGAAATTATTTTTGTAGCAGTTTTCCAAACCCTTTTCCAAATTTTTAACATACTTCATAGATCCTTTTTTTTGCAGTAATCATCTCACTAATTCTGAAGATGTTATATTTTTCTGTTTATCTGTCTCAACTATTCAGTTGTTCGTGCATTCAGAGATCATATTTGCCCTTTCTTTTGTAGCATCTCAATAGTAACTCTGGTTTGGTTTGCTACCATCATCTAAATTCTTTTGATTTTTGCTGTCTTCCACTATGTATTCCTTTATTTTATCATCACTGGCTTTGCTGTTGCTGTTGTTCCTGAATATATGATCTGGCATGTGGCTGTATTTTAGTGCAGATTGTGAGACTAAGCGCAATCTACTTAATGATACAGATTGGTGTGTGTAAGTCCTCTGTCTCCCGTGTTTACCCCTTCCCTATCATTGTAGCAGGAAATACTTACACTTTTCCATAGAGAAACTGAAAAAGTTGGCCCAAAGTGCCTATTTGACTTGTCTGTCATCTCTTTCACCAGTGGTCTAATAACAAACCACATGTCCTTTGAGGTGCCTGAATTAATATCAAACAATTAACAAAGCATTATTCAATTTTTGATTAGGATAATTGTGCTTGGAAGTCTGCGTAGTCTCAAAGTCCACAATCCATGTTCTGAAGACAGCCTGTAATGGACATACCTCAAAACTTGGCTTTGTAAGACAAAAAGTTTACCTGACATAGCTAGGGCCATTGGATTGACTTCATGCAGTAATTTTTATTTTTATTTTTTTATTATTTTGTGTTATGATAGGCCTCAGAGCACCACTTTTTGTTCTGGACATCAGTCCAACAGAATTATCTCTCATCGTACCTTTTTGAATCTGAATGCTAAGGAAATAGTGGTGATGAATAAAAACTATGCTCCCCAAAGAGCGCATGTGTGTTCACTCCAGCTGGAATCCATGGGAACTGTGGACATCTTTTACAAAGGTTACAGCAAAAGACAAATTTGGAGTTCTTTCCCCTCAACTAGTTTAATTTATGCTAAATTTAGATATTATCATTGTAGGCATGTGCTCCAATATGATTTCTCAAGTTGATAGTGACTTGTTTGGACTTATAAACCAAGCTGATAAAGCAATAGTTGTTTAACTATACATGGGTATTTTTATGCAGTGTATACTGTATGAACAATTATAGAGGTGATTATAGAAAGACCACATGTAAAAATCCAGTTTAGGTGTCTTCTCATTACATTCTCAGGATTTCTAACTCCAGAAGGGTTTATTAACTCAGGAGCATCGTTGTGGTTGCATATATGCACTGCTTCCAGACCAGAGCTGTACGGTGCTACACCCAGGTTAATAAGCCCACACAGAACCAGTTCTGGAGTTTACACTTTGGATTAAAGTAGGAGTTGTGCTTACTTGTATCTTTATACTGATACTGAATTTAAATATTAACACTGGAATTAGGAGTGTTACTAGGGCAGATAGCAAGTTCATCCAGGAATTGTCTTTTTCAGTGGGCAGTAATGGATGCATCAGAGTAAGGCAAATATTGAGTGATGTTTTGGCCAGTGTAGAGACTTCTTGAACTAGATGTTGTTATCCACATTTTTTGTTTTTAATAAGCCCTTGACGAACATTGCTTATCCTGAATTTCTGAAGACTTTTTGAACTTATGTATATTTTTAATATGAAAAATACTTTCCTGTAGTGAATACTTTTCTTTGATACAAACCAGGTTATAATTTCATAGCATAAGCTGTGTGAGAGTTAATGTTTTTTTCCTCTTCAGCTTTTCCTAAACATTTATGATTTTATATATCTCAAAAATACCCCTCAGTTTTCTGTCTTTCATGCTTTCTTGCATTACGTATGTTTTCTCGCCACATATGGAAAGTGTTTTGTGCCTCTGACAATTGTTCTCCTTTGTCAATACCTTTTCTGTTTCTGCTTGAATTGAGGGAGAGGGGTTGTTCATGAACAGAATCCACTGCACCTTTCTAGGATATCATATTATGTTTTGTTCTTCAGCTGTTTCCTAGTAATTCAAAATACTCTGTGGACATCTTCTGCTCTTTGCTGAGCATTGAACTGTCAACAGTGGCTGCAACTTCACTGAGTGATGGTAGTCACATTGCAGCATAATATTTTATGTATGTATTTTGGAATACTTCTCATGTGCATTATTTTGCCCTTATCAGAATCAAATTTACCTTGTCATTTTATCATCCAGTCACTCAGTATTACAAGATTCCCCTGTTAGCTATTGCAGTTTGTGCTGTGATCAGTATATATTGCCAGATTTTAAAACTAGTATGAAACTTGCAAACAAATCGAAGTGTAGAAAGCTGAAATAGTGAATGCAAATCTGTGTGTACATAAACATAAAGAGAACAGAAACAAGTACAAAGTTCACTATATACTCTGGAGAGTATGTTGAAATTATATGTTCCTTTTTCAGAATAACTGAGTGACATTTAAATGACATTTCTTTGTCCTACAGAAATCAAAGGAAAATACCAGAGTAATTTGTAAGCGCTGCAAGACAATGCTGGGAGAAACGGTATCATCAGGTATGGGATGTACAAACCAAACTAGACTTCACTGCATCAGCTATTGAGCACTGGAGGTTAAAAACTCTGGAGAAAAGTAGTTTATCAGTAAGGTGCAGGGCTGATTCCTGTGTGTTTGTCTTTATTCCCTTCTGGAACAGATGAGGTTGTTGCTTCCGTTGTTAGACACTGAAAGTGACTTATGACAGGGATTTTCCTCATCTGTGTTTCTGTTTCATGCTGTGATGAGATGGTGAGATTATTGGTTTAAAAGCTGTCATTATATTGAATTGGCAGGGCTTACCTGAAGTAATCTAAAGATGAGTCTCTGGTGGTTTTCAAAATGCAGTTATTAACAGGAGAGAAACACCGATAAGACTGTTACTAGCAAGGTTCATTCTTTCATTCTCCTTCTACTCCACTGCTTCAGTCAGTGTGATCCCGGCTCACACTGGATCACACAGGGATCCGGAGAATTAAAAACTTATCAGAAAATGCAAAGCCTGTTTAAGAAACACGTTATGAGGAACATAAGACAGAAGGTCTTCTGTTACAGAAGGTTGAGATTGTCCCGTACAGGGATCTGAACAGTGCAGACTTTAATAAAACCAAATTTAAGGTAGGATGTTTGAAAGACCACAATGCAGATTGTAAGACTTTGGGAAAACGGTGGTTGAAAAAGAGCTTTACAAATCATCATGAGTAATAAAAGTCTTAATCTGAGCCTTCAGACAGTTGTAGTGAGCAGTAGCTGATGTGATCACAGGGTATGGGAAAGGGCAAATACTCTGTAGATATGAAGGGAGTCGATCTGGACTCTGTACATGGCTGAAGTTAGATAGCATGTCCCTTGTTTGACCATGTTTCTTCAGTACTGTAGGAACTTTAAAGGGCATTTAAAGAGCAGACAAAAAACCTAACCAGAGATGTATGGTATAAGTGTAGACAGGACCATCTCTGTGAAAAGAGAGCAGAGAGCAGACTTGACTGTCACGCTTTGGTACTTCCTCATGAGCAGATACCTGTGCCTTGAATATAAAGCTGGATTAGAGTGGTGTAGCTGTAGAGGCCAGATTTGGCTTTGAAATTACCCTGTTGGCTAGTCCTTCCCCCAACTCTATCCCCATATACTCGTATGCTTTTTTTCTGGGGAAATCCCACCTTCTATCTCCCTGCAAGCAACCATCTCCTTAATTCCCAATGTGTAGTACTTATAGTAGTACTGTAGTACTACTACTAAGTGTAGTACTAATCTGGAGAAGGGGTGGGATTACCAAACCTTTGGTAATCAGATTGTCTTTCTGAAGTGCTTCCTTTCATCCGCTTTTAACAATGTGTGTGAACAGAAATCAGATGAAACAATCCCTCCCACCCTTCTGATTTATGGAACTGATGAATCTTTACTGTTTTTCACATGCTAAGGTTTAGTGGAATTAATTTATTCCTCTATATGCTTAACCTGTTCTGCTGGCCCTCTGGATAGGCTGTGTTTGTAGCATAGACCCAGAACTTCAATACAATCACTTTTGACCTGACTTCACTAATGGGGATTAAATTTGATACTCAAACACTTGCATTTAGTGTGAAAGGCTGTCTTAGTCGGACTTTTGGGGAACAGTTACATTGAAACTCAGAATGTATGCAGCATTAGTGTTGAGTTAGTGTGATTTTTGGGAAGAAGTTCTGTTCTGCTCTTTGAGCAAAGATGAAAATTATTCCCCTGCGTGTGCTGTTATTAAAACTGTCTCTTGTGATTCACTGCAGCATTACTGAGCAGCAGAGGGTACTAAAATACTTATGTAAGCTATGCTGATCTCAGTGCTTTAGGAAAGTTCTTTCAATTCATCTTTCAAGTTTGGCTTGAGCTCTTGCTTGCTGTGTTTCAAGATGATTGTTCCCAGCGTTAAACAAGGATCAATATGAATGACAAATTGGTGATCATGTAATTAGCTTAAAGTAGTTTTCTTCTGGCAGTGTATGTTTTCTGTTATTGGTTGCTTCTACTTCTACAAACCAAAGCAGAAATTGACCATCTGCTGCACCTCTTAATTGAGTGCCGAACAAAAGTTTAATTAGTATAGTGATATGGGGACTTAGTCTTAACAAGTTGGTTGTTCTGTTGTACTTGAAAAATGTTTTTGTCATTTTAGATACCATTAAATATTATGTTACTGAGGTGATTATTCGACCATCTGAGGGAAGTTTCAGCCCAACATCAAGGTAACAAATAAAAATTTAAAAAAATCAGATAATTTGCTCAGGTTTATGTTTTAGAAAGGATGTTAGAAATGCACTAGCACTTTAGTTTCTTGTATAATTACATATAATAACAAAGTGCTGTCAAACTTTATGTAATCATTTACAAGCATTGTAGTCTGAATTCACTTGTACAATTTTGTTGTCTTATCTTTGTGTGTGACGCAGGAGAGACATAGTGTATAAATTGTTCCAGTGTCTCACTATTCAGGTGATAATCCAAAATACAATACATACTTATTTTGAACTATTTAAGTTTGCATGATGTCTGGAGACTAATTATGAAAATGGAGGGTTATAATATGTACAATTAAATTAAGTAAAGCTTGACACGTTGAATTGGAAGTGAGATCTTTGAATTTTCAAGTAATTCAGTTTGAAGACTAAGATGAAACAGAACTTGATCTAGCTATCTTGTATCATGTACTGTGCATTAGTCACAGTTCTTTCCTTTTATGAATTATATTTGAAATGTGTGCATCATTCTGAACTTTGGGTTCATATGTGTAAAATATAATAGGGAAAAGCTTTTATTCAGCATTTGACATTTGGTGATGGTCCAAACAAAGGATGTGGAGCAATTTAGACTGCTGAGCTATTAAAAAATTCCTGTTGCAGGAAATAGAAAGGCCTCTGGTTTTCAGTGATATAAAGATAAAGAATCATCTCAGTAAAAGTGATTGTAGAATGTAGTGGAATTGACAGTATGGAGGTACTCGTGTACTCGTACTGCATCGACTTGAATGACTTCACCCATGTAGGTGTTATGAAAACATATAATATGTGGTCAATTCTTAAACAGGTCTCAATTTGTACAGAGCATGTTTGCTCAGTGTCTTGTGGAATTGTCCTCTGCTAAAAGCACATTTAGATTCACCGTAAAAGGAGATGATGGAAAAATCTATATTCTGGTAAGTTGTTTTGGTTTTTTTTTTAATCTTTATCCTGCTGAAAAAAGTTTAACCTATGAATTCCAGCTCCTATAATATATTATTTATGCTGTTCACGATTGTATGTTTAAAGAAAATTAACAAATTCAAATTCTTGTGTTGAAGTAGTTCTGCAGAATTCTGTTCAAGTAAGGAATTTCCCCGCATTTTATAATGTAAGTAGATGTGCATGTAGAAATTTTCTGTATTAATACAGTAATGAAAGTACTCCGGATGTACCACAAGTAGCACAGAAACAAGTGTTTTGTATTCAGAAAATATGGAAAGCCTAGGGTTTGACTTTAAAATATGTATCTCATCTTCTTGCTCCAGTGCTTCTTATCTTTAATCACCAGAAGTTCATCAAATTGTATAGCATCTTTCACAAATATTGTCTGAAGTCAGCAGAGGCTACTAATGTAGTCAGTACATTGCATTGCAAAGTGAAGTGCAAACAAAAATAAAATTGCCTATTACACTTAATGTTCTAATGTTGTTAAACTTGGTTAAGCTTGATATTTAAATAGTGACAGCTAAATTCCTCAATATTTTAAGATGGATAAGAATTTGGGTCTGGAATTATCTTAATACTATACACTTGGTATAACCAGGGATGTTTCCTTTATTCATGAACTAAATATAGGTGCATAAATTGTAATTTTGCACTTTGTACGAGTAATTCATAGACACGAAGATAAAGAAATACATGATTGTAGATTCCTGCCCTGGGTAAACTTATAGATGCACTTTGTTGAGGTAGACAATCTAATCAAATAAACTGTTTTATATATGCATTGTGCAAGTTCTGTCATTTCTGAACATCCAGATTCTGAGGTAAGTGTATATCTGTTGCTTTTAAATAAATTTTAATGCCAAGAGAACATTTATGCAACCACTGAGAAATACTTCTGTGATGATAAAATAAGGTCTTATGAGCAGACCCATAATTGTGACTATGTATAAACTAATTGGTGAGTCATTAAAAATTGTTGTGATTTTTTGCTTGTAGCTTATGTGTTTCCAAGTTACCTAATATTCTGATGGTTAAGTCTAGTAGCTTGCATAGAACAAACTGGTTATTTTCTAACAGAAAAATTACCTTATTTAGCAGATTGCCATTACTCTGAGTTGCATTTTCGCCAATGTATTGATTAGAAGAGTAGGCTGAATTAGCATAGGGGCTGGCTTCTGATTGGCATCTGTTCCTTTTTATTACTGAACTATTAGTATTTTTTTTGGTGTTTAACATCAGAAAGCCCTTACTTATGTCCAGGGTGAGGTTCTAGGTACTGTATACACACCGACATTCCAGAGTCATGGTTTGAGTCTTAGGACTCAGAGGCCTTGTGGAAACAAGTAATCACTGTTTGTATTAATGATTGCTAACAGCTAAACAGTGAAAAATGTAGGTGCTTGAGGCTGTGAGTACACAGCCAAGTTAGACAAGTGGTTTCATCACTGATGCATCATGGACCAGCTGTCCCATTTTTTTGTTTTGACAATGAGCCAGAGATTCTCATTCACAGCGTTGGGGCTTACATACATGAATGCACACAGCTTAGGCTCTATATATAATAATTAAGGTTAAGGTCTCTCACAAGTATTTTTAAATTTTTTTAAACCACAAATATAGTCATTTTTCCTTATTTCCTTTGCATGTATCCCTTAACATTACCAGTTATGTTATTTGCGGATGTCATAATACGAGTTTCTGTTGCTGAAGTTAGTGATAATCAAGTTCCTGAAAGCTATATAGTACTTACGGGGTTTTTGGGGTTTTTTAAGGCTGACAATAAATATAAGTCTCTTTGTCTCAAGAAAAAAAATAAGTCGAGTATACAGATTTCCTTACTTATCCCAACTATATCTCTACCCTCTTCACATTCTCTAAAAGATGAATCACCTGCCTCCTCTCTTTGCTCCACTGTTGAAGAGTTCCCTACCTTGAAGTTGCATGACTTACAAGCTAAGAATGAAGACAGCAAATAGTGAGATAGGCAAACACAATCAAAATGGTACATTATTGATCAGCATAGCAGCATCCTAATACATGTCATTTTTTTCTGTACTATAGAAAAGGGTAGGTTTGAAAGAGGTAAATAAGTAGTTTTGTGGATAGATACAGGGATTCATCCCATGCATGGGATCAACCTGATAAAACCCAAAAAGATACATCTGTGAAAATCAAAGGGTGTGTGATAGAGCTTGGAGTGTTTGAATACTAATTCCAGTCTTCCAGTACTGAATGAAGGCTGCTTTTTGGAGTGGGATTACACTGTAAAGTGCATTGAAAGTAAGGCAGCTTGTATTTCAGGAGCGAGTGGGAAGATAGCCCAAGAAAATAAATAAGTAACAAAATGGGAGAGATGTGTCAATCAGATACTGATTCTTGAACTGTGTCTTGGAGGGCATGAGCAGAACAAGTTTGCATTTCTCAAGGTTGGAGAGGGGGACGTTGCAGCAATCAAGATGTGAGATAATGAGCACCTTGTTGATACTTAGCTACTCAGCTCTCTTTGAGAGCTGTGTTCTTTGTGAAGTATGAGGAATCACAGAATGATAGGGGTTGGAAGGGACCTCTGGAAATCATCTAGTCCAACCCCCCTGCCAGAGCAGTGTCACCTACTGCAGGTTGCACAGGATGGTATCCAGGTGGGTTTTGAATGTCTCCAGAGTAGGAGACTCCACCACCTCTCTGGGCAGCCTGTTCCAGTGCTCTGCCACCCTCAAAGTAAGGAAGTCCCTCCTCACATTTAGATGGAACTTCCTATGTTCAAGTTTGTGCCCGTTACCTCTTGTCCTATCACTGGGCACCACGGAAAAAAGACGGTTCCCATCCCCCTGGCACCCTCCCTTTAAGTATTTATAAACATTGATAAGATCCCCCCTCAGTCTTCTCTTCTCCAGACTAAAAAGACACAAGTCCCTCAGCCTTTCCTCATAAGAAAGATGTTCCAGTCCCCTAATCATCTTCATAGCCCTTTGCTGGACCCTCTCTAGCAGTTCCCTGTCCTTCTTAAACTGGGGAGCCCAGAACTGGACACAGTACT